>OX336376.1:17338359-17809381 GCA_946902895.1 Fragum fragum | reverse complement strand
TTTGGGTTTGGACCTAGCTCCGCCCCTATGGAACCGACTGAGCTCAAACTTGGTATGGAGGTAGGCATTCAAGGTCCCTACGCGCATGCAAAAAATTGGAGCCGCGGCTGCCATAGGGCCGGAGAAAAGTTCGATCCTAGAATTGGGTCAAATGCATATACACAAAGATCAGGTTGGGTTTGGACCTTGCTCCGCCCCTATGGCTCCGATTGAGCTCAAACTTGGTATGGAGGTAGCCATTTGAGGTCCCTGCAGGCATGCAAAAAATCGGAGCCCCGGCTGCCATAGGGCCGGAAATAAATTCGATCCTAATTGGGGGTAAAATGGCGGATTTCGCTGTAGTTGCGAATTTGGGTTTGGACCTAGCTCCGCCCCTATGGAACCGATTGAGCTCAAACTTGGTATGGAGGTAGGCATTCGAGGTCCCTACGCGCATGTAAAAAATTGGAGCCGCGGCTGCCATAGGGCCGTAGAAAAGTTCGATCCTAGAATTGGGTCAAATGCATATACACAAAGAGCAGGTTGGGTTTGGACCTTGCTCCGCCCCTATGGCTCCGATTGAGCTCAAACTTGGTATGGAGGTAGCCATTTGAGGTCCCTACAGGCATGCAAAAAATCGGAGCCCCGGCTGCCATAGGGCCGGAAAGAAGTTCGGTCCTAATTGGGGTAAAATGGCGGATTTCGCTGTAGTTGCGACTTTTGGTTTGGACCTAGCTCCGCCCCTATGGAACCGATTGAGCTCAAACTTGGTATGAAGGTAGGCATTCGAGGTCCCTACGCGCATGCAAAAAATTGGAGCCGCGGCTGCCGTAGGGCCGGAGAAAAGTTCGATCCTAGAATTGGGTCAAATGCATATACACAAAGAGCAGGTTGGGTTTGGACCTTGCTCCGCCCCTATGGCTCCGATTGAGCTCAAACTTGGTATGGAGGTAGCCATTTGAGGTCCGTACAGGCATGCAAAAAATCGGAGCCCCGGCTGCCATAGGGCCGGAAAAAAGTTCGATTCTAATTGGGGGTAAAATAGCGGATTTCGCTGTAGTTGCGAATTTGGGTTTGGACCAAGCTCCGCCCCTATGGAACCGATTGAGCTCAAACCTGGTATGGAGGTAGGCATTCGAGGTCCCTACGCGCTTGCAAAAAATTGGAGCCGCGGCTGCCATAGGACCGGAGAAAAGTTCGATCCTAGAATTGGGTCAAATGCATATACACAAAGAGCAGGTTGGGTTTGGACCTTGCTCCGCCCCTATGGCTCCGATTGAGCTCAAACTTGGTATGGAGGTAGCCATTTGAGGTCCCTACAGGCATGCAAAAAATCGGAGCCCCGGCTGCCATAGGGCCGGAAAAAAGTTCGATCCTAATTGGGGGTAAAATGGCGGATTTCGCTGTAGTTGCGAATTTGGGTTTGGACCTAGCTCCGCCCCTATGGAACCGATTGAGCTCAAACTTGGTATGGAGGTAGGCATTCGAGGTCCCTACGCGCATGCAAAAAATTGGAGCCGCGGCTGCCATAGGGCCGAAGAAAAGTTCGATCCTAGAATTGGTTCAAATGCATATACACAAAGAGCAGGTTGGGTTTGGACCTTGCTCCGCCCCTATGGCTCCGATTGAGCTCAAACTTGGTATGGAGGTAGCCATTTGAGGTCACTACAGGCATGCAAAAAATCGGAGCCCCGACTGCCATAGGGCCGGAAAAAATATCGATCCTAATTGGGGGTAAAATGGCGGATTTCGCTGTAGTTGCGAATTTGGGTTTGGACCTAGCTCCGCCCCTATGGAACCGATTGAGCTTAAACTTGGTATGGAGGTAGGCATTCGAGGTCCCTACGCGCATGCAAAAAATTGGAGCCGCGGCTGCCATAGGGCCGGAGAAATGTTCAATCTTAGAATTGGGTCAAATGCATATACACAAAGAGCAGGTTGGGTTTGGACCTTGCTCCGCCCTTAATTATGGCTCCGATTGAGCTCAAACTTGGTATGGAGGTAGCCATTTGAGGTCCCTACAGGCATGCAAAATATCGGAGCCCCGGCTGCCATAGGGCCGGAAAAAAGTTCGATCCTAATTGGGGACAAAATAGCGGATTTCGCTGTAGTTGCGAATTTGGGTTTGGACCTAGCTCCGCCCCTATGGAACCGATTGAGCTCAAACTTGGTATGGAGGTAGGCATTCGAGGTCCTACGCGCATGCAAAAAATTGGAGCCGCGGCTGCCATAGGGCCGGAGAAAAGTTCGATCCTAGAATTGGGTCAAATGCATATACACAAAGAGCAGGTTTGGTTTGGACCTTGCTCCGCCCCTATGGCTCCGATTGAGCTCAAACTTGGTATGGAGGTAGCCATTTGAGGTCCCTACAGGCATGCAAAAAATCGGAGCCCCGGCTGCCATAGGGCCGGAAAAAAGTTCGATCCTAATTGGGGGTAAAATGGCGGATTTCGCTGTAGTTGCGAATTTGGGTTTGGACCTAGCTCCGCCCCTATGGAACCGATTGAGCTCAAACTTGGTATGGAGGTAGGCATTCGAGGTCCCTACGCGCATGCAAAAAATTGGAGCCGCGGCTGCCATAGGGCCGGAGAAAAATTCGATCCTAGAATTGGGTCAAATGCATATACACAAAGATCAGGTTGGGTTTGGACCTTGCTCCGCCCCTATGGCTCCGATTGAGCTCAAACTTGGTATGGAGGTAGCCATTTGAGGTCCCTACAGGCAAGCAAAAAATCGGAGCCCCGGCTGCCATAGGGCCGGAAAAAAGTTCGATCCTAATTGGGGGTAAAATGGCGGATTTTGCTGTAGTTGCGAATTTGGGTTTGGACCTAGCTCCGCCCCTATGGAACCGACTGAGCTCAAACTTGGTATGGAGGTAGGCATTCGAGGTCCCTACGCGCATGCAAAAAATTGGAGCCGCGGCTGCCATAGGGCCGGAGAAAAGTTCGATCCTAGAATTGGGTCAAATGCATATACACAAAGAGCAGGTTGGGTTTGGACCTTGCTCCGCCCCTATGGCTCCGATTGAGCTCAAACTTGGTATGGAGGTAGCCATTTGAGGTCCCTACAGGCATGCAAAAATTCGGAGCCCCGGCGGCCATAGGGCCGGAAAAAAGTTCGATCCTAATTGGGGGTAAAATGGCGGATTTCGCTGTAGTTGCGAATTTGGGTTTGGACCTAGCTCCGCCCCTATGGAACCGACTGAGCTCAAACTTGGTATGGAGGTAGGCATTCGAGGTCCCTACGCGCATGCAAAAAATTGGAGCCGCAGCTGCCATAGGGCCGGAGAAAAGTTCGATCCTAGAATTGGGTCAAATGCATATACACAAAGAGCAGGTTGGGTTTGGACCTTGCTCCGCCCCTATGGCTCCGATTGAGCTCAAACTTGGTATGGAGGTAGCCACTTGAGGTCCCTACAGGCATGCAAAAAAACGGAGCCCCGGCTGCCATAGGGCCGGAACAATGTTCGATCCTAATTGGGGTAAAATGGCGGATTTCGCTGTAGTTGCGAATTTTGGTTTGGACCTAGCTCCGCCCCTTTGGAACCGATTGAGCTCAAACTTGGTATGGAGGTAGGCATTCGAGGTCCCTACGCGCATGCAAAAAATTGGAGCCGCGGCTGCCATAGGGCCGGAGAAAAGTTCGATCCTAGAATTGGGTCAATTGCATATGCATAAAGAGCAGGTTGGGTTTGGACCTTGCTCCGCCCCTATGGCTCCGATTGAGCTCAAACTTAGTATGGAGGTAGCCATTTGAGGTCCCTACAGGCATGCAAAAAATCGGAGCCCCGGCTGCCATAGGGCCGGAAAAAAGTTCGATTCTAATTGGGGATAAAATGGCGGATTTCGCTGTAGTTGCGACTTTGGCTTTGGACCTAGCTCCGCCCCTATGGAACCGATTGAGCTCAAACTTGGTATGGAGGTAGGCATTCGAGGTCCCTACGCGCATGCGAAAAAATTGGAGCCGCGGCTGCCATAGGGCCGGAGAAAAGTTCGATCCTAGAATTGGGTCAAATGCATATACACAAAGAGCAGGTTGGGTTTGGACCTTGCTCCGCCCCTATGGCCCCGATTGAGCTCAACTTTGGTATGGAGGTAGCCATTTGAGGTCCCTACAGGCATGCAAAAAATCGGAGCCCTGGCTGCCATAGGGCCGGAAAAAATTCGATCCTAATTGGGGGTCAAATGGCGGATTTCGCTGTAGTTGCGACTTTGGGTTTGGACCTAGCTCCGCCCCTATGGAACCGACTGAGCTCAAACTTGGTATGGAGGTAGGCATTCGAGGTCCCTACGCGCATGCAAAAAATTGGAGCCGCGGCTGCCATAGGGCCGGAGAAAAGTTCGATCCTAGAATTGGGTCAAATGCATATACACAAAGATCAGGTTGGGTTTGGACCTTGCTCCGCCCCTATGGCTCCGATTGAGCTCAAACTTGGTATGGAGGTAGCCATTTGAGGTCCCTGCAGGCATGCAAAAAATCGGAGCCCCGGCTGCCATAGGGCCGGAAATAAATTCGATCCTAATTGGGGGTAAAATGGCGGATTTCGCTGTAGTTGCGAATTTGGGTTTGGACCTAGCTCCGCCCCTATGGAACCGATTGAGCTCAAACTTGGTATGGAGGTAGGCATTCAAGGTCCCTACGCGCATGTAAAAAATTGGAGCCGCGGCTGCCATAGGGCCGTAGAAAAGTTCGATCCTAGAATTGGGTCAAATGCATATACACAAAGAGCAGGTTGGGTTTGGACCTTGCTCCGCCCCTATGGCTCCGATTGAGCTCAAACTTGGTATGGAGGTAGCCATTTGAGGTCCCTACAGGCATGCAAAAAATCGGAGCCCCGGCTGCCATAGGGCCGGAAAGAAGTTCGGTCCTAATTGGGGGTAAAATGGCGGATTTCGCTGTAGTTGCGACTTTTGGTTTGGACCTAGCTCCGCCCCTATGGAACCGATTGAGCTCAAACTTGGTATGAAGGTAGGCATTCGAGGTCCCTACGCGCATGCAAAAAATTGGAGCCGCGGCTGCCGTAGGGCCGGAGAAAAGTTCGATCCTAGAATTGGGTCAAATGCATATACACAAAGAGCAGGTTGGGTTTGGACCTTGCTCCGCCCCTATGGCTCCGATTGAGCTCAAACTTGGTATGGAGGTAGCCATTTGAGGTCCCTACAGGCATGCAAAAAATCGGAGCCCCGGCTGCCATAGGGCCGGAAAAAAGTTCGATTCTAATTGGGGGTAAAATAGCGGATTTCGCTGTAGTTGCGAATTTGGGTTTGGACCAAGCTCCGCCCCTATGGAACCGATTGAGCTCAAACCTGGTATGGAGGTAGGCATTCGAGGTCCCTACGCGCATGCAAAAAATTGGAGCCGCGGCTGCCATAGGACCGGAGAAAAGTTCGATCCTAGAATTGGGTCAAATGCATATACACAAAGAGCAGGTTGGGTTTGGACCTTGCTCCGCCCCTATGGCTCCGATTGAGCTCAAACTTGGTATGGAGGTAGCCATTTGAGGTCCCTACAGGCATGCAAAAAATCGGAGCCCCGGCTGCCATAGGGCCGGAAAAAAGTTCGATCCTAATTGGGGGTAAAATGGCGGATTTCGCTGTAGTTGCGAATTTGGGTTTGGACCTAGCTCCGCCCCTATGGAACCGATTGAGCTCAAACTTGGTATGGAGGTAGGCATTCGAGGTCCCTACGCGCATGCAAAAAATTGGAGCCGCGGCTGCCGTAGGGCCGGAGAAAAGTTCGATCCTAGAATTGGGTCAAATGCATATACACTAAGAGCAGGTTGGGTTTGGACCTTGCTCCGCCCCTATGGCTCCGATTAAGCTCAAACTTGGTATGGAGGTAGCCATTTGAGGTCCCTATAGGCATGCAAAAAATCGGAGCCCCGGCTGCCATAGGGCCGGAAAAAAGTTCGATCCTAATTGTGGGTAAAATGGCGGATTTCGCTGTAGTTGCGAATTTGGGTTTGGACCTAGCTCCGCCCCTATGGAACCGATTGAGCTCAAACTTGGTATGGAGGTATGCATTCGAGGTCCCTACGCACATGCAAAAAATTGGAGCCGCGGCTGCCATAGGGCCGGAGAAAAGTTTGATCCGAGAATTGGGTCAAATGCATATACACAAAGAGCAGGTTGGGTTTGGACCTTGCTCCGCCCCTATGGCTCCGATTGAGCTCAAACTTGGTATGGAGGTAGCCATTTGAGGTCCCTACAGGCATGCAAAAAATCGGAGCCCCGGCTGCCATAGGGCCGGAAAAAAGTTCGATCCTAATTGGGGGTAAAATGGCGGATTTCGCTGTAGTTGCGAATTTGGGTTTGGACCTAGCTCCGCCCCTATGGAACCGATTGAGCTCAAACTTGGTATGGGGGTAGGCATTCGAGGTCCCTACGCGCATGCAAAAAATTGGAGCCGCGGCTTCCATAGGGCCGAAGAAAAGTTCGATCCTAGAATTGGGTCAAATGCATATACACAAAGAACAGGTTGGGTTTGGACCTTGCTCCGCCCCTATGGCTCCGATTGAGCTCAAACTTGGTATGGAGGTAGCCATTTGAGGTCCCTACAGGAATGCAAAAAATCGGAGCCCCGACTGCCATAGGGCCGGAAAAAATATCGATCCTATTTGGGGGTAAAATGGCGGATTTCGCTGTAGTTGCGAATTTGGGTTTGGACCTAGCTCCGCCCCTATGGAACCGACTGAGCTCAAACTTGGTATGGAGATAGGCATTCGAGGTCCCTACGCGCATGCAAAGAATTGGAGCCGCGGCTGCCATAGGGCCGGAGAAAAGTTCGATCCTAGAATTGGGTCAAATGCATATACACAAAGAGCAGGTTGGGTTTGGACCTTGCTCCGCCCCTATGGCTCCGATTGAGCTCAAACTTGGTATGGTGGTAGCCATTTGAGGTACCTACAGGCATGCAAAAAATCGGAGCCCCGGCTGCCATAGGGCCGGAAAAAAGTTCGATCCTAATTGGGGGTAAAATGGCGGATTTCGCTGTAGTTGCGAATTTGGGTTTAGACCTAGCTCCGCCCCTATGGAACCGATTGAGCTCAAACTTGGTATGGAAGTAGGCATTCGAGGTCCCTACGCGCATGCAAAAAATTGGAGCCGCGGCTGCCATAGGGCCGGAGAAAAGTTCGATCCTAGAATTGGGTCAAATGCATATACACAAAGAGCAGGTTGGGTTTGGACCTTGCTCCGCCCCTATGGCTCCGATTGAGCTCAAACTTTGTATGGAGGTAGCCATTTGAGGTCCCTACAGGCATGCAAAAAATCGGAGCCCCGGCTGCCATAGGGCCGGAAAAAAGTTCGATCCTAATTGTGGGTAAAATGGCGGATTTCGCTGTAGTTGCGAATTTGGGTTTGGACCTAGCTCCGCCCCTATGGAACCGATTGAGCTCAAGCTTGGTATGGAGGTAGGCATTCGAGGTTCCTACGCGCATGCAAAAAACTGGAGCCGCGGCTGCCATTGGGCCGGAGAAAAGTTCGATCCTAGAATTGGGTCAAATGCATATACACAAAGAGCAGGTTGGCTTTGGACCTTGCTCCGCCCCTATGGCTCCGATTGAGCTCAAACTTGGTATGGAGGTAGCCATTTGAGGTCCCTACAGGCATGCAAAAAATCGGAGCCCCGGCTGCCATAGGGCCGGAAAAAAGTTCGATCCTAATTGGGGGTAAAATGGCGGATTTCGCTGTAGTTGCGAATTTTGGTTTGGACCTAGCTCCGCCCCTATGGAACCGATTGAGCTCAAACTTGGTATGGAGGTAGGCATTCGAGGTCCCTACGCGCATGCAAAAAATTGGAGCCGCGGCTGCCATAGGGCCGGAGAAAAGTTCGATCCTAGAATTGGGTCAAATGCATATACAAAAAGAGCAGGTTGGGTTTGGACCTTGCTCCGCCCCTATGGCTCCGATTGAGCTCAAACTTGGTATGGAGGTAGCCATTTGAGGTCCCTACAGGCATGCAAAAAATTGGAGCCCCGGCTGCCATAGGGCCGGAAAAAATCGATCCTAATTGGGGTAAAATGGCGGGTTTCGCTGTAGTTGCGAATTTGGGTTTGGACCTAGCTCCGCCCCTATGGAACCGATTGAGCTCAAACTTGGTATGGGGGTAGGCATTCGAGGTCCCTACGCGCATGCAAAAAATTGGAGCCGCGGCTGCCATAGGGCCGAAGAAAAGTTCGATCCTAGAATTGGTTCAAATGCATATACACAAAGAGCAGGTTGGGTTTGGACCTTGCTCCGCCCCTATGGCTCCGATTGAGCTCAAACTTGGAATGGAGGTAGCCGTTTGAGGTCCCTACAGGCATGCAAAAAATCGGAGCCCCGGCTGCCATTGGGCCGGAAAAAAGTTCGATCCTAATTGGGGGTAAAATGGCGGATTTCGCTGAAGTTGCGAATTTGGGTTTGGACCTAGCTCCGCCCCTATGGAACCGATTGAGCTCAAACTTGGTATGGAGGTAGGCATTCGAGGTCCCTACGCGCATGCAAAAAATTGGAGCCGCGGCTGCCATAGGGCCGGAGAAAAGTTCGATCCTAGAATTGGGTCAAATGCATATACACAAAGAGCAGGTTGGGTTTGGACCTTGCTCCGCCCCTATGGCTCCGATTGAGCTCAAATTTGGTATGGAGGTAGCCATTTGAGGTCCCTACAGGCATGCAAAAAATCGGAGCCCCGGCTGCCATAGGGCCGGAAAAAAGTTCGATTCTAATTGGGGGTAAAATGGCGGATTTCGCTGTAGTTGCGAATTTGGGTTTGGACCTAACTCCGCCCCTTTTGAACCGATTGAGCTCAAACTTGGTATGGAGGTAGGCATTCGAGGTCCCTACGCGCATGCAAAAAATTGGAGCCGTGGCTGCCATAGGGCCGGAGAAAAGTTCGATATTAGAGTTGGGTCAAATGCATATACACAAAGAGCAGGTTGGGTTTGGACCTTGCTCCGCCCCTATGGCTCCGATTGAGCTTAAACTTGGTATGGAGGTAGCCAATTGAGGTCCCGACAGGCATGCAAAAAATCGGAGCCCCGGCTGCCATAGGGCCGGAAAAAAGCTCGATCCTAATGGGGGGTAAAATGGCGGATTTCGCTGTAGTTGCGAATTTGGGTTTGGACCTAGCTCCGCCCCTATGGAACCGATTGAGCTAAAACTTGGTATGGAGGTAGGCATTCGAGGTCCCTACGCGCATGCAAAAAATTGGAGCCGCGGCTGCCATAGGGCCGGAGAAAAGTTCGATCCTAGAATTGGGTCAAATGGCGGATTTCGCTGTAGTTGCGAATTTGGGTTTGGACCTAGCTCCGCCCCTATCGAACCGATTGAGCTCAAACTTGGTATGGAGGTAGGCATTCGAGGTCCCTACGCGCATGCAAAAAATTGGAGCCGCGGCTGCCATAGGGCCGGAGAAAAGTTTGATCCGAGAATTGGGTCAAATGCATATACACAAAGAGCAGGTTGGGTTTGGACCTTGCTCCGCCCCTATGGCTCCGATTGAGCTCAAACTTGGTATGGAGGTAGCCGTTTGCGGTCCCTACAGGCATGCAAAAAATCGGAGCCCCGGCTGCCATAGGGCCGGAAAAAAGCTCGATCCTAATTGGGGGTAAAATGGCGGATTTCGCTGTAGTTGCGAATTTGGGTTTGGACCTAGCTCCGCCCCTATGGAACCGATTGAGCTCAAACTTGGTATGGAGGTAGGCATTCGAGGTCCCTACGCGCATGCAAAAAATTGGAGCCGCGGCTGCCATAGGGCCGGAGAAAAGTTCGATCCTAGAATTGGGTCAAATGCATATACACAAAGAGCAGGTTGGGTTTGGACCTTGCTCCGCCCCTATGGCTCCGATTGAGCTCAAACTTGGTATGATGGTAGCCATTTGAGGTCCCTACAGGCATGCAAAAAATCGGAGCCCCGGCTGCCATAGGGCCGGAAAAAAGTTCGATCCTAATTGGGGGTAAAATGGCGGATTTCGCTGTAGTTGCGAATTTGGGTTTGGACCTAGCTCCGCCCCTATGGAACCGACTGAGCTCAAACTTGGTATGGAGGTAGGCATTCGAGGTCCCTACGGGCATGCAAAAAAATTGGAGCCGCGGCTGCCATAGGGCCGGAGAAAAGTTCGATCCTAGAATTGGGTCAAATGCATATACACAAAGAGCAGGTTGGGTTTGGACCTTGCTCCGCCCCTATGGCTCCGATTGAGCTCAAACTTGGTATGGAGGTAGCCATTTGAGGTCCCTACAGGCATGCAAAAAATTGGAGCCCCGGCTGCCATAGGGCCGGAAAAAAGCTCGATCCTAATTGGGGGTAAAATGGCGGATTTCGCTGTAGTTGCGAATTTGGGTTTGGACCTAGCTCCGCCCCTATGGAACCGATTGAGCTCAAACTTGGTATGGAGGCAGGCATTCGAGGTCCCTACGCGCATGCAAAAAATTGGAGCCGCGGCTGCCATAGGGCCGGAGAATAGTTCGATCCTAGAATTGGGTCAAATGCATATACACAAAGAGCAGGTTGGGTTTGGACCTTGCTCCGCCCCTATGGCTCCGATTGAGCTCAAACTTGGTATGGTGGTAGCCATTTGAGGTCCCTACAGGCATGCAAAAAATCGGAGCCCCGGCTGCCATAGGGCCGGAAAAAAGTTCGATCCTAATTGGGGGTAAAATGGCGGATTTCGCTGTAGTTGCGAATTTGGGTTTGGACCTAGCTCCGCCCCTATGGAACCGATTGAGCTCAAACTTGGTATGGAGGTAGGCATTCGAGGTCCCTCCGGGCATGCAAAAAAATTGGAGCCGCGGCTGCCATAGGGCCGGAGAAAAGTTCGATCCTAGAATTGGGTCAAATGCATATACACAAAGAGCAGGTTGGGTTTGGACCTTGCTCCGCCCCTATGGCTCCGATTGAGCTCAAACTTGGTATGGAGGTAGCCATTAGAGGTCCCTACAGGCATGCAAAAAATCGGAGCCCCAGCTGCCATAGGGCCGGAAAAAAGTTCGATCCTAATTGGGGGTAAAATGGCGGATTTCGCTGTAGTTGCGAATTTGGGTTTGGACCTAGCTCCGCCCCTATGGAACCGATTGAGCTCAAACTTGATATGGAGGTAGGCATTCGAGGTCCCTACGCGCATGCAAAAAATTGGAGCCGCGGCTGCCATAGGGCCGAGGAAAAGTTCGATCCTAGAATTGGGTCAAATGCATATACACAAAGAGCAGGTTGGGTTTGGACCTTGCTCCGCCCCTATGGCTCCGATTGAGCTCAAACTTGGTATGGTGGTAGCCATTTGAGGTCCCTACAGGCATGCAAAAAATCGGAGCCCCGGCTGCCATAGGGCCGGAAAAAAGTTCGATCCTAATTGGGGGTAAAATGGCGGATTTCGCTGTAGTTGCGAATTTGGGTTTGGACCTAGCTCCGCCCCTATATAACCGATTGAGCTCAAACTTGGTATGGAGGTAGGCATTCGAGGTCCCTACGCGCATGCAAAAAATTGGAGGCGCGGCTGCCATAGGGCCGGAGAAAAGTTCGATCCTAGAATTGGGTCAAATGCATATACACAAAGAGCAGGTTGGGTTTGGACCTTGCTCCGCCCCTATGGCTCCGATTGAGCTCAAACATGGTATGGAGGTAGCCATTTGAGGTCCCTACAGGCATGCAAAAAATCGGAGCCCCGGCTGCCATAGGGCCGGAAAAAAATCGATCCTAATTGGGGGTAAAATGGCGGATTTCGCTGTAGTTGCGAATTTGGGTTTGGACCTAGCTCCGCCCCTATGGAACCGATTGAGCTCAAACTTGGTATGGAGGTAGGCATTCGAGGTCCCTACGCGCATGCAAAAAATTGGAGCCGCGGCTGCCATAGGGCCGGAGAAAAGTTCGATCCTAGAATTGGGTCAAATGCATATACACAAAGAGCAGGTTGGGTTTGGACCTTGCTCCGCCCCTATGGCTCCGATTGAGCTCAAACTTGGTATGGTGGTAGCCATTTGAGGTCCCTACAGGCATGCAAAAAATCGGAGCCCCTCCTGCCATAGGGCCGGAAAGAAGTTCGATCCTAATTGGGGGTAAAATGGCGGATTTCGCTGTAGTTGCGAATTTGGGTTTGGACCTAGCTCCGCCCCTATTGAACCGATTGAGCTCAAACTTGGTATGGAGGTAGGCATTCGAGGTCCCTACGCGCATGCAAAAAATTGGAGCCGCGGCTGCCATAGGGCCGGAGAAAAATTCGATCCTAGAATTGGGTCAAATGCATATACACAAAGATCAGGTTGGGTTTGGACCTTGCTCCGCCCCTATGGCTCCGATTGAGCTCAAACTTGGTATGGAAGTAGCCATTTGAGGTCCCTACAGGCAAGCAAAAAATCGGAGCCCCGGCTGCCATAGGGCCGGAAAAAAGTTCGATCCTAATTGGGGGTAAAATGGCGGATTTTGCTGTAGTTGCGAATTTGGGTTTGGACCTAGCTCCGCCCCTATGGAACCGACTGAGCTCAAACTTGGTATGGAGGTAGGCATTCGAGGTCCCTACGCGCATGCAAAAAATTGGAGCCGCGGCTGCCATAGGGCCGGAGAAAAGTTCGATCCTAGAATTGGGTCAAATGCATATACACAAAGAGCAGGTTGGGTTTGGACCTTGCTCCGCCCCTATGGCTCCGATTGAGCTCAAACTTGGTATGGAGGTAGCCATTTGAGGTCCCTACAGGCATGCAAAAATTCGGAGCCCCGGCGGCCATAGGGCCGGAAAAAAGTTCGATCCTAATTGGGGGTAAAATGGCGGATTTCGCTGTAGTTGCGACTTTGGGTTTGGACCTAGCTCCGCCCCTATGGAACCGACTGAGCTCAAACTTGGTATGGAGGTAGGCATTCGAGGTCCCTACGCGCATGCAAAAAATTGGAGCCGCAGCTGCCATAGGGCCGGAGAAAAGTTCGATCCTAGAATTGGGTCAAACGCATATACACAAAGAGCAGGTTGGGTTTGGACCTTGCTCCGCCCCTATGGCTCCGATTGAGCTCAAACTTGGTATGGAGGTAGCCACTTGAGGTCCCTACAGGCATGCAAAAAAACGGAGCCCCGGCTGCCATAGGGCCGGAAAAATGTTCGATCCTAATTGGGGTAAAATGGCGGATTTCGCTGTAGTTGCGAATTTGGGTTTGGACCTAGCTCCGCCCCTTTGGAACCGATTGAGCTCAAACTTGGTATGGAGGTAGGCATTCGAGGTCCCTACGCGCATGCAAAAAATTGGAGCCGCGGCTGCCATAGGGCCGGAGAAAAGTTCGATCCTAGAATTGGGTCAATTGCATATGCATAAAGAGCAGGTTGGGTTTGGACCTTGCTCCGCCCCTATGGCTCCGATTGAGCTCAAACTTAGTATGGAGGTAGCCATTTGAGGTCCCTACAGGCATGCAAAAAATCGGAGCCCCGGCTGCCATAGGGCCGGAAAAAAGTTCGATTCTAATTGGGGGTAAAATGGCGGATTTCGCTGTAGTTGCGACTTTGGCTTTGGACCTAGCTCCGCCCCTATGGAACCGATTGAGCTCAAACTTGGTATGGAGGTAGGCATTCGAGGTCCCTACGCGCATGCGAAAAAATTGGAGCCGCGGCTGCCATAGGGCCGGAGAAAAGTTCGATCCTAGAATTGGGTCAAATGCATATACACAAAGAGCAGGTTGGGTTTGGACCTTGCTCCGCCCCTATGGCCCCGATTGAGCTCAACTTTGGTATGGAGGTAGCCATTTGAGGTCCCTACAGGCATGCAAAAAATCGGAGCCCTGGCTGCCATAGGGCCGGAAAAAAATTCGATCCTAATTGGGGGTCAAATGGCGGATTTCGCTGTAGTTGCGACTTTGGGTTTGGACCTAGCTCCGCCCCTATGGAACCGACTGAGCTCAAACTTGGTATGGAGGTAGGCATTCAAGGTCCCTACGCGCATGCAAAAAATTGGAGCCGCGGCTGCCATAGGGCCGGAGAAAAGTTCTATCCTAGAATTGGGTCAAATGCATATACACAAAGATCAGGTTGGGTTTGGACCTTGCTCCGCCCCTATGGCTCCGATTGAGCTCAAACTTGGTATGGAGGTAGCCATTTGAGGTCCCTGCAGGCATGCAAAAAATCGGAGCCCCGGCTGCCATAGGGCCGGAAATAAATTCGATCCTAATTTGGGGTAAAATGGCGGATTTCGCTGTAGTTGCGAATTTGGGTTTGGACCTAGCTCCGCCCCTATGGAACCGATTGAGCTCAAACTTGGTATGGAGGTAGGCATTCAAGGTCCCTACGCGCATGTAAAAAATTGGAGCCGCGGCTGCCATAGGGCCGTAGAAAAGTTCGATCCTAGAATTGGGTCAAATGCATATACACAAAGAGCAGGTTGGGTTTGGACCTTGCTCCGCCCCTATGGCTCCGATTGAGCTCAAACTTGGTATGGAGGTAGCCATTTGAGGTCCCTACAGGCATGCAAAAAATCGGAGCCCCGGCTGCCATAGGGCCGGAAAGAAGTTCGGTCCTAATTGGGGGTAAAATGGCGGATTTCGCTGTAGTTGCGACTTTTGGTTTGGACCTAGCTCCGCCCCTATGGAACCGATTGAGCTCAAACTTGGTATGAAGGTAGGCATTCGAGGTCCCTACGCGCATGCAAAAAATTGGAGCCGCGGCTGCCGTAGGGCCGGAGAAAAGTTCGATCCTAGAATTGGGTCAAATGCATATACACAAAGAGCAGGTTGGGTTTGGACCTTGCTCCGCCCCTATGGCTCCGATTGAGCTCAAACTTGGTATGGAGGTAGCCATTTGAGGTCCCTACAGGCATGCAAAAAATCGGAGCCCCGGCTGCCATAGGGCCGGAAAAAAAGTTCGATTCTAATTGGGGGTAAAATAGCGGATTTCGCTGTAGTTGCGAATTTGGGTTTGGACCAAGCTCCGCCCCTATGGAACCGATTGAGCTCAAACCTGGTATGGAGGTAGGCATTCGAGGTCCCTACGCGCATGCAAAAAATTGGAGCCGCGGCTGCCATAGGACCGGAGAAAAGTTCGATCCTAGAATTGGGTCAAATGCATATACACAAAGAGCAGGTTGGGTTTGGACCTTGCTCCGCCCCTATGGCTCCGATTGAGCTCAAACTTGGTATGGAGGTAGCCATTTGAGGTCCCTACAGGCATGCAAAAAATCGGAGCCCCGGCTGCCATAGGGCCGGAAAAAAGTTCGATCCTAATTGGGGGTAAAATGGCGGATTTCGCTGTAGTTGCGAATTTGGGTTTGGACCTAGCTCCGCCCCTATGGAACCGATTGAGCTCAAACTTGGTATGGAGGTAGGCATTCGAGGTCCCTACGCGCATGCAAAAAATTGGAGCCGCGGCTGCCATAGGGCCGGAGAAAAGTTCGATCCTAGAATTGGGTCAAATGCATATACACAAAGAGCAGGTTTGGACCTTGCTCCGCCCCTATGGCTCCGATTGAGCTCAAACTTTGTATGGAGGTAGCCATTTGAGGTCCCTACAGGCATGCAAAAAATCGGAGCCCCGGCCGCCATAGGGCCGGAAAAAAGTTCGATCCTAATTGTGGGTAAAATGGCGGATTTCGCTGTAGTTGCGAATTTGGGTTTGGACCTAGCTCCGCCCCTATGGAACCGATTGAGCTCAAGCTTGGTATAGAGGTAGGCATTCGAGGTTCCTACGCGCATGCAAAAAAACTGGAGCCGCGGCTGCCATTGGGCCGGAGAAAAGTTCGATCCTAGAATTGGGTCAAATGCATATACACAAAGAGCAGGTTGGCTTTGGACCTTGCTCCGCCCCTATGGCTCCGATTGAGCTCAAACTTGGTATGGAGGTAGCCATTTGAGGTCCATACAGGCATGCAAAAAATCGGAGCCCCGGCTGCCATAGGGCCGGAAAAAAGTTCGATCCTAATTGTGGGTAAAATGGCGGATTTCGCTGTAGTTGCGAATTTTGGTTTGGACCTAGCTCCGCCCCTATGGAACCGATTGAGCTCAAACTTGGTATGGAGGTAGGCATTCGAGGTCCCTACGCGCATGCAAAAAATTGGAGCCGCGGCTGCCATAGGGCCGGAGAAAAGTTCGATCCTAGAATTGGGTCAAATGCATATACAAAAAGAGCAGGTTGGGTTTGGACCTTGCTCCGCCCCTATGGCTCCGATTGAGCTCAAACTTGGCATGGAGGTAGCCATTTGAGGTCCCTACAGGCATGCAAAAAATTGGAGCCCCGGCTGCCATAGGGCCGGAAAAAATCGATCCTAATTGGGGTAAAATGGCGGATTTCGCTGTAATTGCGAATTTGGGTTTGGACCTAGCTCCGCCCCTATGGAACCGATTGAGCTCAAACTTGGTATGGAGGTAGGCATTCGAGGTCCCTACGCGCATGCAAAAAATTGGAGCCGCGGCTGCCATAGGGCCGGAGAAAAGTTCGATCCTAGAATTGGGTCAAATGCATATCATATACACAAAGAGCAGGTTGGGTTTGGACCTTGCTCCGCCCCTATGGCTCCGATTGAGCTCAAACTTGGTATGGAGGTAGCCATTTGAGGTCCCTACAGGCATGCAGAAAATCGGAGCCCCGGCTGCCATAGGGCCGGAAAAAAGTTCGATCCTAATTTGGGGTAAATTGGCGGATTTCGCCGTAGTTTCGAATTTGGGTTTGGACCTAGCTCCGCCCGTATGGAACCGATTGAGCTCAAACTTGGTATGGAGGTAGGCATTCGAGGTCCCTACGCGCATGCAAAAAATTGGAGCCGCGGCTGCCATAGGGCCGGAGAAAAGTTCGATCCTAGAATTGGGTCAAATGCATATACACAAAGAGCAGGTTGGGTTTGGACCTTGCTCTGCCCCTATGGCTCCGATTGAGCTCAAACTTGGTATGAAGGTAGCCGTTTGAGGTCCCTACAGGCATGCAAAAAATCGGAGCCCCGGCTGCCATAGGGCCGGAAAAAAGTTCGATCCTAATTGGGTGTAAAATGGCGGATTTCGCTGTAGTTGCGAAAATGGGTTTGGACCTAGCTCCGACCCTATGGAACCGATTGAGCTCAAACTTGGTATGGAGGTAGGCATTCGAGGTCCCTACGCGCATGCAAAAAATTGGAGCCGCGGCTGCCATAGGGCCGGAGAAAAGTTCGATCCTAGAATTGGGTCAAATGCATATACACAAAGAGCAGGTTGGGTTTGGACCTTGCTCCGCCCCTATGGCTCCGATTGAGCTCAAACTTGGTATGGTGGCAGCCATTCGAGGTACCTACAGGCATGCAAAAAATCGGAGCTCCGGCTGCCATAGGGCCGGAAAAAAGTTCGATCCTAATTGGGGGTAAAATGGCGGATTTCGCTGTAGTTGCGAATTTGGGTTTGGACCTAGTTCCGCCCCTATGGAACCGATTGAGCTCAAACTTGGTATGGAGGTAGGCATTCGAGGTCCCTACGCGCATGCAAAAAAATTGGAGCCGCGGCTGCCATAGGGCCGGAAAAAAGTTCGATCCTAGAATTGGGTCAAATGCATATACACAAAGAGCAGGTTGGGTTTGGACCTTGCTCCGCCCCTATGGCTCCGATTGAGCTCAAACTTGGTATGGAGGTAGCCATTTGAGGTCCCTACAGGCATGCAAAAAATCGGAGCCTCGGCTGCCATAGGGCCGGAAAAAAGTTCGATCCTAATTGTGGGTAAAATGGCGGATTTCGCTGTAGTTGCGAATTTGGGTTTGGACCTAGCTCCGCCCCTATGGAACCGATTGAGCTCAAACTTGGTATGGAGGTAGGCATTCGAGGTCCCTACGCGCATGCAAAAAATTGGAGCCGCAGCTGCCATAGGGCCGGAGAAAAGTTCGATCCTAGAATTGGGTCAAATGCATATACACAAAGAGCAGGTTTGGTTTGGACCTTGCTCCGCCCCTATGGCTCCGATTGAGCTCAAACTTGGTATGGAGGTAGCCATTTGAGGTCCCTACAGGCATGCAAAAAATTGGAGCCCCGGCTGCCATAGGGCCGGAAAAAAATCGATCCTAATTGGGGGTAAAATGGCGGATTTCGCTGTAGTTTCGAATTTGGGTTTGGACCTAGCTCCGCCCCTATGGAACCGATTGAGCTCAAACTTGGTATGGAGGTAGGCATTCGAGGTCCCTACGCGCATGCAAAAAATTGGAGCCGCGGCTGCCATAGGGCCGGAGAAAAGTTCGATCCTAGAATTGGGTCAAATGCATATACACAAAGAGCAGGTTGGGTTTGGACCTTGCTCCGCCCCTATGGCTCCGATTGAGCTCAAACTTGGTATAGAGGTAGCCATTTGAGGTCCCTACAGGCATGCAAAAAATCGGAGCCCCGGCTGCCATAGGGCCGGAAAAAAGTTCGATCCTAATTGGGGGTAAAATGGCGGATTTCGCAGTAGTTGCGAATTTGGGATTGGACCTAGCTCCGCCCCTATATAACCGATTGAGCTCAAACTTGGTATGGAGGTAGGCATTCGAGGTCCCTACGCTCATGCAAAAAATTGGAGCCGCGGCTGCCATAGGGCCGGAAAAAATCGATCTTAATTGGGGTAAAATGGCGGATTTCGCTGTAGTTTCGAATTTGGGTTTGGACCTAGCTCCGCCCCTATGGAACCGATTGAGCTCAAACTTGGTACGGAGGTAGGCATTCGAGGTCCCTACGCGCATGCAAAAAATTGGAGCCGCGGCTGCCATAGGGCCGGAAAAAATCGATCTTAATTGGGGTAAAATGGCGGATTTCGCTGTAATTGCGAATTTGGGTTTGGACCTAGCTCCGCCCCTATGGAACCGATTGAGCTCAAACTTGGTATGGAAGTAGGCATTCGAGGTCCCTACGCGCATACAAAAAATTGGAGCCGCGGCTGCCATAGGGCCGGAGAAAAGTTCGATCCTAGAATTGGGTCAAATGCATATACACAAAGAGCACGTTGGGTTTGGACCTTGCTCCGCCCCTATGGCTCCGATTGAGCTCAAACTTGGTATGGAGGTAGCCGTTTGAGGTCCCTACAGGCATGCAAAAAATCGGAGCCCCGGCTGCCATAGGGCCGGAAAAAAGTTCGATCCTAATTGGGGGTAAAATGGCGGATTTCGCTGTAGTTGCGAATTTGGGTTTGGACCTAGCTCCGCCCCTTTGGAACCGATTGAGCTCAAACTTGGTATGGAGGTAGGCATTCGAGGTCCCTACGCGCATGCAAAAAATTGGAGCCGCGGCTGCCATAGGGCCGGAGAAAAGTTCGATCCTAGAATTGGGTCAAATGCATATACACAAAGAGCAGGTTGGGTTTGGACCTTGCTCCGCCCCTATGGCTCCGATTGAGCTCAAACTTGGTATGGTGGCAGCCATTTGAGGTACCTACAGGCATGCAAAAAATCGGAGCTCCGGCTGCCATAGGGCCGGAAAAAAGTTCGATCCTAATTGTGGCTAAAATGGCGGATTTCGCTGTAGTTGCGAATTTGGGTTTGGACCTAGTTCCGCCCCTATGGAACTGATTGAGCTCAAACTTGGTATGGAGGTAGGCATTCGAGGTCATTACGCGCATGCAAAAAATTGGAGCCGCGGCTGCCATAGGGCCGGAGAAAAGTTCGATCCTAGAATTGGGTCAAATGCATATACACAAAGAGCAGGTTGGGTTTGGACCTTGCTCCGCCCCTATGGCTCCGATTGAGCTCAAACTTGGTATGGTGGCAGCCATTTGAGGTACCTACAGGCATGCAAAAAATCGGAGCTCCGGCTGCCATAGGGCCGGAAAAAAGTTCGATCCTAATTGTGGCTAAAATGGCGGATTTCGCTGTAGTTGCGAATTTGGGTTTGGACCTAGTTCCGCCCCTATGGAACTGATTGAGCTCAAACTTGGTATGGAGGTAGGCAATCGAGGTCCCTACGCGCATGCAAAAAAATTGGAGCCGCGGCTGCCATAGGGCCGGAGAAAAGTTCGATCCTAGAATTGGGTCAAATGCATATACACAAAGAGCAGGTTGGGTTTGGACCTTGCTCCGCCCCTATGGCTCCGATTGAGCTCAAACTTGGTATGGAGGTAGCCATTTGAGGTCCCTACAGGCAAGCAAAAAATCGGAGCCCCGGCTGCCATAGGGCCGGAAAAAAGTTCGATCCTAATTGTGGCTAAAATGGCGGATTTCGCTGTAGTTGCGAATTTGGGTTTGGACCTAGCTCCGCCCCTATGGAACCGATTGAGCTCAAACTTGGTCTGGAGGTAGGCATTCGAGGTCCCTACGCGCATGCAAAAAATTGGAGCCGCAGCTGCCATAGGGCCTTAAAAAAGTTCGATCCTAGAATTGGGTCAAATGCATATACACAAAGAGCAGGTTGGGTTTGGACCTTGCTCCGCCCCTATGGCTTCGATTGAGCTCAAACTTGGTATGGAGGTAGCCAGTTGAGGTCCCTACAGGCATGCAAAAAATTTGAGCCCCGGCTGCCATAGGGCCGGAATAAAGTTCGATCCTAATTGGGGGTAAAATGGCGGATTTCGCTGTAGTTGCGAATTTGGGTTTGGACCTAGCTCCGCCCCTATGAAACCGATTGAGCTCAAACTTGGTATGGAGGTAGGCATTCGAGGTCCCTACGCGCATGCAAAAAATTGGAGCCGCGGCTGCCATAGGGCCGGAGAAAAGTGCGATCCTAGAATTGGGTCAAATGCATATACACAAAGAGCAGGTTGGGTTTGGACCTTGCTCCGCCCCTATGGCTCCGATTGAGCTCAAACTTGGTATGGAGGTAGCCATTTGAGGTCCCTACAGGCATGCAAAAAATCGGAGCCCCGGCTGCCATAGGGCCGGAAAAAAGTTCGATCCTAATTGAGGGTAAAATGGCGGATTTCGCTGTAGTTGCGAATTTGGGTTTGGACCTAGCTCCGCCCCTATGGAACCGATTGAGCTCAAACTTGGTATGGAGATAGGCATTCGAGGTCCCTACGCGCATGCAAAAAATTGGAGCCGCGGCTGCCATAGGGCCGGGAAAAGTTCGATCCTAGAATTGGGTCAAATGCATATACACAAAGAGCAGGTTGGGTTTGGACCTTGCTCCGCCCCTATGGCTCCGATTGAGCTCAAACTTGGTATGGAGGTAGCCATTTGAGGTCCCTACAGGCATGCAAAAAATCGGAGCCCCGGCTGCCATAGGGCCGGAAAAAATGTTGATCCTAATTGGGGGTAAAATGGCGGATTTCGCTGTAGTTGCGAATTTGGGTTTGGACCTAGCTCCGCCCCTTTGGAACCGATTGAGCTCAAACTTGGTATGGAGGTAGGCATTCGAGGTCCCTACGCGCATGCAAAAAATTGGAGCCGCGGCTGCCATAGGGCCGGAGAAAAGTTCGATCCTAGAATTGGGTCAAATGCATATACGCAAAGAGCAGGTTGGGTTTGGACCTTGCTCCGCCCCTATGGCTCCGATTGAGCTCAAACTTGGTATGGAGGTAGCCATTTGAGGTCCCTACGGGCAAGCAAAAAATCGGAGCCCCGGCTGCCATAGGGCCGGAAAAAAGTTCGATCCTAATTTGGGGTAAAATGGCGGATTTCGCTGTAGTTGCGAATTTGGGTTTGGACCTAGCTCCGCCCCTATGGAACCGATTGAGCTTAAAATTGGTATGGAGGTAGGCATTCGAGGTCCCTACGCGCATGCAAAAAATTGGAGCCGCGGCTGCCATAGGGCCGGAGAAAAGTTCGATCCTAGAATTGGGTCAAATGCATATACACAAAGAGCAGGTTGGGTTTGGACCTTGCTCCGCCCCTATGGCTCCGATTGAGCTCAAACTTGGTATGGAGGTAGCCATTTGAAGTCCCTACAGGCATGCAAAAAATCGGAGCATCGGCTGCCATAGGGCCGGAAAAAAGTTCGATCCTAATTGGGGTAAAATGGCGGATTTCGCTGTAATTGCGAATTTGGGTTTGGACCTAGCTCCGCCCCTATGGAACCGATTGAGCTCAAACTTGGTATGGAGGTAGGCATTCGAGGTCCCTACGCGCATGCAAAAAATTGGAGCCGCGACTGCCATAGGGCCGGAGAAAAGTTCGATCCTAGAATTGGGTCAAATGCATATACACAAAGAGCAGGTTGGGTTTGGACCTTGCTCCGCCCCTATGGCTCCGATTGAGCTCAAACCTGGTATGGAGGTAGCCATTTGAGGTCCCAACAGGCATGCAAAAAATCGGAGCTTCGGCTGCCATAGGGCCGGGAAAAAGTTCGGTCCCTAATTGGAGGTAAAATAGAGGATTTCACTGTAGTTGCGAATTTGGGTTTGGACCTAGCTCCGCCCCTATGGAACCGATTGAGCTCAAACTTGGTATGGAGGTAGGCATTCGAGGTCCCTACGCGCATGCAAAAAATTGGAGCCGCGGCTGCCATAGGGCCGGAGAAAAGTTCGATCCTAGAATTGGATCAAATGCATATACACAAAGAGCAGGTTTGGTTTGGACCTTGCTCCGCCCCTATGGCTCCGATTGAGCTCAAACTTGGTATGGAGGTAGCCATTTGAGGTCCCTACAGGCATGCAAAAAATCGGAGCCCCGGCTGCCATAGGGCCGGAAAAAAGTTCGATCCTAATTGGGGGTAAAATGGCGGATTTCGCTGTAGTTGCGAATTTGGGTTTGGACCTAGCTCCGCCCCTATGGAACCGATTGAGCTCAAACTTGGTCTGGAGGTAGGCATTTGAGGTCCCTACGCGCATGCAAAAATTGGAGCCGCGGCTGCCATAGGGCCGGAGAAAAGTTCGATCCTAGAATTGGGTCAAATGCATATACACAAAGATCAGGTTGGGTTTGGACCTTGCTCCGCCCCTATGGCTCCGATTGAGCTCAAACTTGGTATGGAGGTAGCCATTTGAGGTCCCTACAGATATGCAAAAAATCGGAGCCCCGGCTGCCATAGGGTCGGAAAAAAGTTCGATCCTAATTTGGGGTAAAATGGCGGATTTCGCTGTAGTTGCGAATTTGGGTTTGGACCTAGCTCCGCCCCTAACGAACCGATTGAGCTCAAACTTGGTATGGAGGTAGGCATTCGAGGTCCCTACGCGCATGCCAAAAATTTGAGCCGCGGCTGCCATAGGGCCGGAGAAAAGTTCGATCCTAGAATTGGGTCAAATGCATATACACAAAGAGCAGGTTGGGTTTGGACCTTGCTCCGCCCCTATGGCTCCGATTGAGCTCAAACTTGGTATGGAGGTAGCCATTTGAGGTCCCTACAGGCATGAAAAAATCGGAGCCCCGGCTGCCATAGGGCCGGAAAAAAGTTCGATCCTAATAGACCTTTTCACGCAAAGCGCCAGATGACTAAAAAGTCTGCATCCGCTAGACGCTTCCAAATAATAACAACAACAACATTTTCCCGTTGCGGGGAGTTTTTACTTCCGGTTTGAAAAACTCAATAGAAAATAAGAAGGCTCGATACGACCCCGAACTTTAACCGTGTTAAAATGTCAGAAAACAAGTTTCTTTTTGTGAAGTCAGTGTTTACAAATCCGAACAATAGATGGGAAAATGGTTTGAAAAATGTTCCGGCCTTTGACATATCAAAATTTAAAAAAATATTTAGTGGAATCGCGGGACAAATCGTTTGACAAAGAAAGCGTCCGGGCCTACAAGTCGTTGAAGGCGTTTAAATACTTTGAAGAGGGATTTGTCCAGAGACTCAGTCACGTTGAAAAAAACTGTGGAAAATACCAGCTTGTATTTAATCAGTTCCCGTGTCCTTGCTTCATACCAAGGAAAATCATACCAAACTTACGTTAGATTTTAATTGAAATCGTACCTCGCAGGGGATTTGGCAATGCAGCATTTCGCATTCTGTCATTTCATCTGACCGCTCATGTGAAATCTGAACTTCGTTCTGCACATTTCTCAGATCAATTTCTGGCAACAAAACGTGTTTCTTGATGTAACACACGCTACAGTTTTCTTTCACAAGGGTTTCTACTGCTCCGTCATATTTGGATGATTTCATACTGGAAACAGTAGCTCTCCTTTGCCTCAATGTAACTGGCAAAGTCAGCGGAAGATTCATTGTCGGTATAAAGTCCACAGACGTTGGATCATCACTTCTCTTCCCATTCACAAAATGTCGACCACAAAATAAAGAATTATTCGTTGGTGCAAATTTATTTCTTCCATAGAGGACTCTTCCAGTTGCCTTTATCATTAATTTTCTTCTAGACTCCGGTCTTATCGGAATTCTATGGAAGGATATATTAGTGTTATGCCTTGTCGATCTACAATCTGCCACGCAACAAATGTCATATCCACCCATCTTTTTAGGATAATATATATCCCACAGCAAAAAGTATCCACTAAAAGTTGTTAAGCGTATTCAATTTATTTTTATTTTGGTAAAAGATTGAAATGATAATGATAAATAAATAAACACCATGCAATAATATTGCCGTGCCGATTGAAAACGACGTCTGGTCGGATTCTTTGATTCGTCCATCAGGGCCCAGTACTTGGCGGCATATCGGTTGAAACATAAAAAGACAAATTTGTTTCATCAATTCCTAAATTTTACTAATATACATAAAGAGTGTGCGGTGTTGTTTATTGGATGCTTTGTGACATGTTGCCGTCTACACATAACACCATATCGATATGTGATATACCAAAGGGAACCCTTTACATCAAGACTGTTTACCGAACAGCACTCCATTATAATCATTACATTTGATTATTTCTATTTTTCATTCTTTTCTTCGCACTATTAACATCGTCATCATACTATTATGATTTCTGTAATAATCCCTTTTTCGTTAATATATAGTGCTCTCAATTTTGAATTTCCATATACACTTTTTAATCGGTATATGGCATATCTAGACGAAAAGCAGATTATATAAATCAAAGAATATATTTTCTCCTTTCCTCCAACACTTCTATTACCAGAACGCTGCGAATGTCAATTTGAGAAGAAGCATATGAAAACATTGTGGAAAATGAAGAAATTGCTTGCCAGTAATACCCGAAAGGGGAGTTGGGCAGTATATATAGATAGATAGATAAATAAAGTAATTTCTTCGGTAACCACAATATTTTTCCTGTCCCATAAGGAAAAAAAGAAAATAAATAAACAATTAAATTCCTTTAGCTCTAAAATGTCGTCTGCAGCTTCTTTTGGACCAGTCAAAAAATTCATTCATTGGGAATGGATTAATAATATTGGAATGTTATTTTAGTCAATATTATATCTGTCAAGATGTTTGACACTTGTCCGTACATACTGCAAGGCGGGATTTTCCATTCATCAACGTAATCATTCAGTGTTTGCGTCGAGTGTCAAACTATAACTATTTACTTTTCCTTCCTTGTATGTGTGAGGGGGGGGTTAAAAATATGTCTAAAATATCTTATTTCGTAGGAGATATTATTGTATGAAAGGGTAATTTTCGCAAAACTCGAGGTGCGTAATGTTTCATATGGCCTAGACACCAGGTCGTTTTAAACTTAATTTTGTTACTAATACACGATGATATCATCAATATTACTCGCTACAACTAGTCTGCATATATCTGCCCACATATTGAAACCCTTTTTGCACAAGAATTTAGATTTTTAACCTTTATTTTTGCTCGTTCAAAATAGACAATTTATATAGGATTATATAGTGATAAATTATCGACTCCCCGCAATCGATCACGTGACAAAGTCGCGGGTAAATATCGCCTTTAACGAGATTCGATTTGACGCATGCGCTGTGAGACCGTGAAAAGGTCTATTGGGGGTAAAATGGCTAATTTCGCTGTAGTTGCGAATTTGGGTTTGGACCTAGCTCCGCCCCTATGGCACCGATTGAGCTCAAACTTGGTATGGAGGTAGGCATTTGAGGTCCCTACGCGCATGCAAAAAAAATTGGAGCCGGGGCTGCCATAGGGCCGGAGAAAAGTTCGATCCAAGAATTGGGTCAAAATGCATATACACAAAGAGCAGGTTGGGTTTGGACCTTGCTCCGCCCCGTATGGCTCCGATTGAGCTCAAACTTGGTATGGTGGTAGCCATTTGAGGTCCATACAGGCATGCAAAAAATCGGAGCCCCGGCTGCCATAGCGCCGGAAAAAAGTTCGATCCTAATTGTGGGTAAAATGGCGGATTTCGCTGTAGTTGCGAATTTGGGTTTAGACCTAGCTCCGCCCCTATGGAACCGATTAAGCTCAAACTTGGTATGGAGAAAGGCATTCGAGGTCCCTACGCGCATGCAAAAAATTGGAGCCGCGGCTGCCATAGGGCCGGAGAAAAGTTCGTTCCGAGAATTGGGTCAAATGCATATACACAAAGAGCAGGTTGGGTTTGGACCTTGCTCCGCCCCTAAGGCTCCGATTGAGCTCAAACTTGTTATGGAGGTTGGCATTTGAGGTCCCTACGCGCATGCAAAAAATTGGAGCCGCGGCTGCCATAGGACCGGAGAAAAGTTCGATCCTAGAATTGGGTCAAATGCATATACACAAAGAGCAGGTTAGGTTTGGACCTTGCTCCGCCCCTATGGCTCCGATTGAGCTCAAACTTGGTACTGAGGTAGCCATTTGAGGTCCCTTCAGGCATGCAAAAAATCGGAGCCCCGGCTGCCATAGGGCCGGAAAAAAGTTCGATCCTAATTGGGGGTAAAATGGCGGATTTCGCTGTAGTTGCGAATTTGGGTTTGGACCTAGCTCCGCCCCTATGGAACCGATTGAGCTCAAACTTGGTATGGAGGTAGGCATTCGAGGTCCCTACGCGCATGCAAAAAATTGGAGCCGCGGCTGCCATAGGGCCGGAGAAAAGGTCGATCCTAAGATTGGGTCAAATGCATATACACAAAGAGCAGGTTGGGTTTGGACCTTGCTCCGCCCCGATGGTTCCGATTGAGCTCAAACGTGGTACTGAGGTAGCCATTTGAGGTCCCTACAGGCATGCAAAAAATCGGAGCCGCGGCTGCCATAGGGCCGCAAAAAAGTTCGATCCTTATTGGTGGTTAAATGGCGGATTTCGCTGTTGTTGCGGATTTGGGTTTGGACCTAGCTCCGCCCCTATGGAACCGATTGAGCTCAAACTTGGTATGGAGGTAGGCATTCGAGGTCCCTACGCGCATGCAAAAAAATTGGAGCCGCGGCTGCCATAGGGCCGGAGAAAAGTTCGATCCTAAAATTGGGTCATAAGCATATACACAAAGAGCAGGTTGGGTTTGGACCTTGCTCCGCCCCTATGGCTCCGATTGAGCTCAAACTTGGTACTGAGGTAGCCATTTGAGGTCCCTACAGGCTTGCAAAAAATTGGAGCCCCGGCTGCCAAAGGGCCGGAAAAAAAAATTGATCCTAATTGGGGGTAAAATGGCGGATTTTGCTGTAGTTCCGGATTTGGGTTTGGAACTAGCTCCGCCCCTATGGAACCGATTGAGCTCAAACTTGATATGGAGGTAGGCATTCGAGGTCCCTACGCGCATGTAAAAAATTGTTGCCGCGGCTGCCATAGGGCCGGAGAAAAGTTCGATCCTAGAATAGGATCATAAGCATATACACAAAGAGCAGGTTGGGTTTGGACCTTGCTCCGGCCATATGGCTCCGATTGAGCTCAAACTTGGTACTGAGGTAGCCATTTGAGGTCCCTACAGGCATGCGAAGAATTGGAGCCCTGGCTGCCATAGGGCCGGAAAAAAGTGCGATCCTAATTGGGGGGTAAAATGGCGGATTTTGCTGTAGTTCCGGATTTGGGTTTGGACCTAGCTCCGCCCCTATGGAACCGATTGAGCTCAAACTTGGTATGGAGGTAGGCATTCGAGGTCCCTACGGGCATGCAAAAAATGGAGCCGCGGCTGCCATAGGGCCGGAGAAAAGTTCGATCCTAGAATTGGGTCAAATGCATATACACAAAGAGGAGGTTGGGTTTGGACCTTGCTCCGCCCCTACGGCTCCGATTGAGCTCAAACTTGGTACTGAGGTAGCCATTTGAGGTCCCTACAGGCATGCAAAAAATCGGAGCCCCGGCTGCTATTGGGCCGGAAAAAAGTTCGATCCTAATTGGGGGTAAAATGGCGGATTTCGCTATAGTTGCGGATTTGGGTTTTGACCTAGCTCTGCCCCTTTCGAACCGATTGAGCTCAAGCTTGGTATGGAGGTAGGCATTCAAGGTCCCTACGCGAATGCATAAAATTGGAGCCGCGGCTGCCATAGGGCGGAAGTAAAGTTCGATCCTAGAATTGGGTCAAATGCTTATACACAAAGAGCAGGTTGGGTTTGGACCTTGCTCCGCCCCTAAGGCTCCGATTGAGCTCAAACTTGGTACTGAGGTAGGCATTCAAGGTCCCTACGCGAATGCATAAAATTGGAGCCGCGGCTGCCATAGGGCCGGAGAAAAGTTCGATCCTAGAATTGGGTCAAATGCATTTACACAAAGAGCAGGTTGGGTTTGGACCTTGCTCCGCACATATGGCTCCGATAGAGCTCAAACTTGGTATTGAGGTAGCCATTAGAGGTCCCTACAGGCATGCAAAAAATCGGAGCCCCGGCTGCCATAGGGCCGGAAAAAAGTTCGATCCTAATTGGGGGTAAAATGGCGGATTTCGCTGTAGTTGCGGATTTGGGTTTGGACCTAGCTCCGCCCCTATGGAACCGATTGAGCTCAAACTTGATATGGAGGTAGGCATTCGAGGTCCCTACGCGCATGCAAAAAAAATGGAGCCGGTCCTGCCATAGGGCCGGAGAAACGTTCGATCCAAGAATTGGGTCAAAATGCATATACACAAAGAGCATATTGGGTTTGGACCTTGCTCCGCCCCTATGGCTCCGATTGAGCCCAAATTTGGTATTGAGGTAGCCATTTGAGGTTCCTACAGGCATGCAAAAAATCGGAGCCCCGGCTGCCATAGGGCCGGAAAAAAGTTCGTTCCTAATTGGGGGTAAAATGGCGGATTTCGCTGTAGTTGCGAATTTGGGTTTGGACCTAGCTCCGCCCCTATGGAACCGATTGGGCTCAAACTTGGTATGGAGGTAGGCAATCAAGGTTCCTACGCGCATGCAAAAAATTGGAGCCGCGGCTGCCATAGGGCCGGAGAAAAGTTCGATCCTAGAATTAGGTCAAATGCATATACACAAAAAGCAGGTTGGGTTTGGACCTTGCTCCGCCCCTATGGCTCCGATTGAGCTCAAACTTGGTATTGAGGTAGCCCTTTGAGGTCCCTACAGGCATGCAAAAATCGGAGCCACGGCTGCCATAGGGCCGGAAAATAGTTTGATCGTAATTGGCGGTAAAATGGCGGATTTCGCTGTAGTTGCGGATTTGGGTTTGGACCTAGCTCCGCCCCTATGTAACCGATTGAGCTCAAACTTGGTATGGAGGTAGGCATTCAAGGTCCCTACGCGCATGCAAAAAAATTGGAGCCGCGGTTGCCAAAGGACCGGAGAAAAGTTCGATCCTAGAATTGGGTCAAATGCATATACGCAAAGAGCAGGTTGGGTTTGGACCTTGCTCCACCCGTATGGCTCCGATTGAGCTCAAACTTGGTACTGAGGTAGCCATTTGAGGTCCATACACGCATGCCAAAAATCGGAGCCCCGGCTGCCATAGGGCCGGAAAAAAGTTCGATCCTAATTGGGGGTAAAATGGCGGATTTCGCTGTAGTTGCGGATTTGGGTATGGACCTACCTCCGCCCCTATGGAACCGATTGAGCTCAAACTTGGTATGGAGGTAGGCATTCGAGGTCCCTACGAGCATGCAAAAAAATTGGAGCCGCGGCTGCCATAGGGTCGGAGAAAAGTTCGATCCTAGAATTGGGTCAAATGCATATACACAAAGAGCAGGTTGGGTTTGGACCTTGCTCCGCCCCTATGGCTCCGATTGAGCTCAAACTTGGTACTGAGGTAGCCATTTGAGGTCCCTACAGGCATGCAAAAAATCGAAGCACCGGCTGTCATAGGGCCGGAAAAAATTTCGATCCTAATTTGGGGTAAAATGGCGGATTTCGCTGTAGTTGCGAATTTGGGTTTGGACCTAGCTCCGCCCCTAATGAAACGATTGAGCTTAAACTTGGTATGGAGTTAGGCATTCGAGGTCCCTACGCGCATGCAAAAAATTGAAGCCGCGGCTGCCATAGGGCCGGAGAAAAGTTCGATCCTAGAATTGGGTCAAATGCATATACACAAAGAGCAGGTTGGGTTTGGACCTTGCTCCGCCCCTATGGCTCCGATTGAGCTCAAACTTGGTACTGAGGTAGCCATTTGAGGTCCCTACAGGCATGCAAAAAATCGGAGCCACGGCTGACATAGGGCCGGAAAAAAGTTCGATCCTAATTGGGGGTAAAATGGCGGATTTCGCTGTAGTTGAGGATTTGGGTTTGGACCTAGCTCCGCCCCTATGGAACCGATTGAGCTCAAACTTGGTATGGAGGTAGGCATTCGAGGTCCCTACGCGCATGCAAAAAATTGGAGCCGCGGCTGCCATAGGGCCGGAGAAAAGTTCGATCCTAGAATTGGGTCAAATGCATATACACAAAGAGCAGGTTGGGTTTGGACCTTGCTCCGCCCCTAAGGCTCCGATTGAGCTCAAACTTGGTACTGAGGTAGCCTTTTGAGGTCCCTACAGGCATGCAAAAAATCGGAGCCCCTGCTGCCATAGGGCCGGAAAAAAGTTCGATCCTAATTGAGGTTAAAATGGCGGATTTCGCTGTAGTTGCGAATTTGGGTTTGGACCTAGCTCCGCCCCTATGGAACCGATTGAGCTCAAACTTGGTATGGGGGTAGGCATTCGAGGTCCCTACGCGCATGCAAAAAATTGGAGCCGCAGCTGCCATAGGGCCGGAGAAAAGATCGATCCTAGAATTGGGTCAAATGCATATACACAAAGAGCAGGTTTGGTTTGGACCTCGCTCCGCCCCTATGGCTCCGATTGATCTCAAACTTTGTACTGAGGTAGCCCTTTGAGGTCCCTACAGGCATGCAAAAAATCGGAGCCGCAGTTGCCATAGGGTCGGAGAAAAGTTCGATCCTAGAATTGGGTCAAATGCATATACTAAAAGAGCAGGTTGGGTTTGGACCTTGCTCCGCCCCTATGGCTCCGATTGAGCTCAAACTTGGTACTGAGGAAGCCATTTGAGGTCCCTACAGGCATGCCAAAAATCGGAGCCCCGGCTGCCATAGGGCAGGAAAAAGGTTCGATCCTAATTGGGGGTAAAATGGCGGATTTCGCTGTAGTTGCGAATTTGGGTTTGGACCTACATCCGCCCCTATGGAACCGATTGAGCTCAATTTTGTATGGAGGTAGGCATTCGAGGTCCCTACGAGCATGCAAAAAATTGGAGCCGCGGCTGCCATAGGGTCGGAGAAAAGTTCGATCCTAGAATTGAGTCAAATGCATATACACAAAGAGCAGGTTGGGTTTGGACCTTGCTCCGCCCCTATGGCTCCGATTGAGCTCAAACTTGGTACTGAGGTAGCCATTTGAGGTCCCTACAGGCATGCAAAAAATTGGAGCACCGGCTGCCATAGGGCCGGAAAAAATTTCGATCCTAATTGGGGGTAAAATGGCGGATTTCGATGTAGTTGCGGATTTGGGTTTGGACCTAGCTCCGCCCCTTATGAACCGATTGAGCTTAAACTTGGTATGGAGGTAGGCATTCGAGGTTCACACTCGCATGCAAAAAATTGAAGCCGCGGCTGCCATAGGGCAGGAGAAAAGTTCGATCCTAATTTGGTCAAATGCATATACACAAAAGCAGGTTGGGTTTGGACCTTGCTCCGCCCCTATGGCTCCGATTGAGCTCAAACTTGGTATGGAGGTAGCCATTTGAGGTCCCTACAGGCATGCAAAAAATCGGAGCCCCGGCTGCCATAGCGCCGGAAAAAATTTCGATCCTAATTGGGGGTAAAATGGCGGATTTCGCTGTAGTTGCGGATTTGGGTTTGGACCTAGCTCCGCCCCTATGAAACCGATTGAGCTCAAACTTGGTATGGAGGTAGGCATTCGAGGTCCCTAGGCGCATGCAAAAAATTGGAGCCGCGGCTGCCATAGGGCCGGAGAAAAGTTCGATCCAAGAATTGGGTCAAATGCATATACATAACGAGCAGGTTGGGTTTGGATCTTGCTCCGCCCATATGGCTCCGATTGAGCTCAAACTTGGTATTGAGGTAGCCATTTGAGGTCCCTAAAGGCGTGCAAAAAATCGGAGCCCCGGCTGCAATAGGGCCGGAAAACAGTTCGATCCTTATTGGGGGTAAAATGGCGGATTTCGCTGTAGTTGCGGATTTGGATTTGGACCTAGCTCCACCCCTATGGAACCGATTGAGCTCAAACTTGGTATGTTGGTAGGTATCAAGGTCCCTACGCGCATGCAAACAATTGGAGCCGCGGCTGCCATAGGGCCGGAGAAAAGTTCGATCCTAGAATCGGGTCAAATGCATATACACAAAGAGCAGGTTGGGTTTGGACCTTGCTCCGCCCCTATGGCTCCGATTGAGCTCAATTGGTACTGAGGTAGCCATTTGAGGTCGCTACAGGCATGCCAAAAATCGGAGCCCCGGATGCCATAGGGCCGGAAAAAAGTTCGATCCTAATTGGGGGTAAAATGGTGGATTTCGCTGTAGTTGCGGATTTGAGTTTGGATCTAGCTCTGCCCCTATGGAACCGATTGAGCTTAAACTTGGTATGGAGGTAGGCATTCGAGGTCCCTACGCGCATGCAAAAAATTGGAGCCGCGGCTGCCAAAGGGCCGGAGAAAAGTTCGATCCTAGAACTGGGTCAAATGCATATACACAAAGAGCAGGTTGGGTTTGGACCTTGCTCCGCCCCTATGGCTCCGATTGAGCTCAAATTCGGTACTGAGGTAGCCATTTGAGGTCCCTACGGGCATGCAAAAAATCGGAGCCCCGGCTGCCATAGGGCCGGAAAAAATTCGATCCTAATTGTGGGTTAAATGGCGGATTTCGCTGTAATTGCGGATTTGGGTTTGGACCTAGCTCCGCCCCTATGGAACCGATTGAGCGCAAACTTGGTATAGAGGTAGGCATTCGAGATCCCTACGCGCATGCAAAAAATTGGAGCCGCGGCTACCATAGGGCCGGAGAAGAGTTCGATCCTAGAATTGGGTCAAATGCATATACTCAAAGAGCAGGTTGGGTTTGGACCTTGCTCCGCCCCTATGGCTCCAATTAAGCTCAAACTTGGTACTAAGGTAGCCAATTGAGGTCCCTACAGGCATGCAAAAAATCGGAGCCCCGGCTGCCATAGGGCCGGAAAAAGGCTCGATCCTAATTGGGGTAAAATGGCGGATTTCGCTGTAGTTGCGGATTTGGGTTTGGACCTAGCTCCGCCCCTATGGAACCGATTGAGCTTAAACTTGGTATGGAGGTAGGCATTCGAGGTCCCTACGCGCATGCAAAAAATTGGAGCGGCGGCTGCCATAGGGCCGGAGAAAAGTTCGATCCTAGAATTGGGTCAAATGCATATACACAAAGAGCAGGTTGGGTTTGGACCTTGCTCCGTCCAAATGGGTCCGATTGAGCTCAAACTTGGTACTGAGGTAGCCATTTGAGGTCCCTACAGGAATGCAAAAAATTGGAGCCCCGGCTGCCATAGGGCCGGAAAAAAGTTCGATCCTAATTGGGGGTAAAATTGCGGATTTCGCTGTAGTTGCGGATTTGGAATTGGACCTAGCTCCGCCCCTATGAACCGATTGAGTTCAAACTTGGTATGGAGGTTGGCATTCGAGGTCCCTACGCGCATGCAAAAAAAATTAGAACGCGGCTGCCATAGAGCCGGAGAAAAGTTCGATCCTAGAATTGGGTCATATGCAAATACACAAAGAGCAGGTTGGGTTTGGACCTTGCTCTGCCCTTATGGCTCCGATTGAGCTCAAACTTGGTACTGAGGTAGCCATTTGAGGTCCCTACAGGCATGCAAAAAATCGGAGCCCCGGCTGCCATAGGGCCGAAAAAAAGCGCGATCCTAATTGGGGGTAAAATTTCGCTGTAGTTGCGGATTTGGGTTTGGACCTAGCTCCGCCTCTATGGAACCGATTGAGCCCAAACTTGGTATGGTTGTAGGCATTTGAGGTCCCTACGCGCATGCAAAATATTGGAGCCGCGGCTGCCATAGGGCCGGAGAAAAGTTCGATCCTAGAATTGGGTCAAATGCATATACTCAAAGAGCAGGTTGGGTTTGGACCTTGCTCCGCCCCTATGGCTCCGATTGAGCTCAAACTTGGTACTGAGGTAGCCATTTGAGGTCTCTACAGGCATGCAAAAAATCGGAGCCCCGGCTGCCATAGGGCCGGAAAAAAAATCGATACTAATTGGGGGTAAAATGGCGGATTTCGCTGTAGTTGCGGATTTGGGTTTGGACCTAGCTCCGCCCCTATGGAACCGATTGAGCTCAAACTTGGGATGGAGGTAGGCATTCGAGGTCCCTACGCGCATGCAAAAAATTGGAGCCGCGGCTGCCATAGGGCCGGAGAAAAGTTCGATCCTAGAATTGAGTCAAATGCATATACACAAAGAGCAGGTTGGGTTTGGACCTTGCTCCGCCCCTATGGCTCCGATTGAGATCAAATTTGGTACTAAGGTAGCCATTTGAGGTCCCTACAGGCATGCAAAAAATCGGAGCACCGGCTGCCATGAGGCCGAAATACATTTCTATCCTAATTGGGGGTAAAATGGCGGATTTCGCTATAGTTGCGGATTTGGGTTTGGACCTAGCTCCGCCCAATTGAACCGATTGAGCTCAAACTTGTTTTGGTGGTAGGCTTTCAAGGTCCCTACGCGCATGCAAACAATTGGAGCCGCGGCTGCCATAGGGCCGGAGAAAAATTAGATCCTAGAATTGGGTCAAATGCATATACACAATGAGCAGGTTGGGTTTGGACCTTGCTCCGCCCCTATGGCTCCGATTGAGCTCAAACTTGGTACTGAGGTAGCCATTTGAGGTCTCTACAGGCATGCAAAAATTCGGAGCCCCGGCTGCCATAGGGCCGGAAAAATATTCGATCCTTATTGGGGGTAAAATGGCGGATTTCGCTGTAATTGCGGATTTGGGTTTGGACCTAGCTCCGCCCCTATGGAACCGATTGAGCTCATACTTGGTTTGGAGGTAGGCATTTGAGGTCTCTACGCGCATGCAAAAAATTGGAGCCGCGGCCGCCATAGGGCCGGAGAAAAGTTCAATCCTAGAATTGGGTCAAATGCATATACACAAAGCATCGAATTTTGTCCGACACTATGGCAGCCGCGGCTTCAATTTTTTGCATGCCTTTAGGGACCCCAATTGCCTACCTACAAACCAAGTTTGAGCTCGATCGGAGCCATAGGGGCCGAGCAAGGTCCAAACCAAATTTGCTCTTAACGTATATGCATTTGACCAAGATTTGGGATCGAACTTTTTTCCGACACTTTGGCAGCCGCGGCACCGATTTTTTGCATGCGCCTAGGCACCTCAACTGCCTACCCACAAACCTAGTTTGAGCTCGATCGGAGTCATAGCAGCGGTGCAAGTTCCAAACCAAAACCCCTAACATAGCCGATTTTGGCAATTTGACCCCTTTTAAGGATCGAACTTTTCTCCGACACTATGGTAGCCGCGGCTCCAATTTTTTGTATGCGCTTAGGGACCCCAACTTCCTACCTACAAACCAAATTTGAGCTTGATCGGTACCATAGGGACCGAACAAGCTCCAAACCCAATCTGCTCTTTAGGTATATGCATTTGATCCAGATTTGGGATCGAACTTTTCTCCGACACTATGGCAGCCGCGGCTCCGTTTTTTTTTTTTTTTGCATGCGCGTAGGGACCCCAAGTGCCTACCTACAAACCAAGTTTGAGCTCAATCGGAGCCATAGGGGCCGAGCAAGCTCCAAACCCAATCTGCTCTTAACGTTTATTCATTTAACCCCGATTTGGGATCGAACTTTTCTCCGACATTATGGCAGCCGCGGCTAATTTTTTTTAAATGCGTGCAGGGACCCCAAGTTCCTACCTACAAACACAGTATGAGCACAATCGCAGCCATAGCGGCGGAGCAAGTTCCAAACCTAAACCCCCACCAATGCCGATTTTTAGCTATTTGACCCCGATTTAGGATCAAACTTTTCTCCGACATTATGGCAGCCGCGGCTCCTATCTTTTGCATTCACTTAGGGATCCAAACTGCCTACATTCAAACCAAGTTTGAGCTCTAACGGAGCCATAGGGAGCGAGCAAGCTCCAAACCCGATTTGCTCTTAACGTATATGCATTTGATCCAGATTTGGGATCGATATTTTCTCCGACACTATTGCAGCCGCGGCTCCGATTTTTTGCATGCGCGTAGGGACCCCACGGCCTACCTACAAACCAAGTTTGAGCTCAATCGGAGTCATAGCGGCGGAGCAAGTTCCAAACCTAAACCCCAACCATAACCGATTTTGGCCATTTGACCCCAATTTAGGATCGAACTTTTCTCCGACACTATGGCAGCCGATTCTCCAATTTTTTGCATGCTCATGGGGATCCCATTTGCCTACCTACAAACCAAGTTTGAGCTCGATCGGAGTCATAGGGGCCGAGCAAGCTCCAAACCCTATTTGCTCTTAACGTATATGCATTTGACCCAAATTTGTGATCGAATTTTATCCGTCACTATGGCACCCACGGCTCTGAATTTTTGCATGATCTTAGGGACCCCAAGTGCCTACCTGCAAAACAAGTTTGAGCTAAATCGGAGTCATAGCGGCGGAGCAAGTTCCAAAACCAAACCCCCACCATAGCCGATTTTGGCCATTTGACCCCGATATAGGATCGAATTATTCTCCGACACTATTGCAGCCGCAGCTCGAATGTTTTGCATGCGCTTAGGGACCCAAACAGCCTACCTACAAACCAAGTTTGAGCTCGATCGGAGCCATAGGGGTCGAGCACGCTACAAACCAAATCTGCTCTTAACGTTCATGCATTTAACCCCGATTTGGGATCGAACTTTTCTCCGACATTATGGCAGCCGCGGCTCCAATATTTTGCATGCCCTTAGGGCCCCCAACTGCCTACCTACAAACCAAGTCTGAGCTTGATCGGAGCCAAAGGGGCCGAGCATGCTCAAATCCGAATCTGCTCTTAACGTATGTGCATTTGACCAAGATTAGGGATCGAATTTCTCTTCGACACTATGGCAGCCGCGGCTCCGAAATTTTTGCATGCGTGAAGGGACCCAAAGTGCCTTCACACAAACCAAGTTTGAGCTCAATCGGAGTCATAGCGGCGGAGCAAGTTCCAAACCCAAGCCCCCACCATAGCCGATTTTGGCCATTTGACCCCGATTTAGGATCGAACTTTTCTCCGACACTATGTCAGCCGCGGCTTCAATCTTTTGCTTGCGCTTAATGACCCCAACTGCCTACCTACAAACCAAGTTTGACCTCAATCGGAGTCATATCGGCGGAGCAAGTTCCAAAGCCAAACCACCATCATAGCCGATTTTGGCTATTTGACCCCGATTAAGTATCGAACTTTTCTCCGACACTATGGCAGCCGCAGCTCGAATGTTTTGCATGCACTTAGGGACCCCAACTGCCTACCTACAACCAAAATTTAGCTCGATCGGAGCCATAGGGGCCGAGCAAGTTCCAAACCCAATTTTTTCCTTCTATATATGCATTTGACCTAGATTTGGGATCGAACTTTTCTCCGATACTATAGCAGCCGGGGCTCCGATTTCTTGCATGCACGTTGGGACCCAAACTGCCTACCTACAAACCAAGTTTGAGCTTAATCGGAGTCATGGCGGCGAAGCAAGTTTCGAACCGAAACCCCGACCCTATCCGATTTTGGCCATTTGACCCCGTTTTAGGATCGATTTTTTCTCCGACAGTATGGAGGCTGCGGCTCCTATGTTTTGCATGCCCTTCGTGACTCCAACTGCCTACCTACAAACCAAGTTTGAGCTCGATCGGAGTCATAGGGGCCGAGCAAGCTCCAAACCCAATCTGTTCTTTACGTAAATGCATTTGATACAGATTTGTGATCGAACTTTTCTCCGACACTATGTCAGCCGAGGCTCCAATTTTTTGCATGCGCTTACGGACCCTAACTGCCTACCTACAAACCAAGTTTGTGCTCGATCGGAGCCATAGGGTCCGAGCAAGCTCCAAACCCAATTTGCTATTTATGTATATGCATTTCACCCAGATTGGGGATCGAACTTTTCTCCGACACTATGGCAGCTGCGGCTCCAATTTTTTGCATGCCTTTAGGGCCCTCAAGTGCCTACCTACAAACCAAGTTTGAGCTCAATCGGAGTCATAGCAGCTGAGCAAGTTCCAAACCAAAACCCCAACCATAGCCGATTTTGGCCATTTAGTCCCGATTCAGGATCGAACTTTTCTCCGACCCTATGGCAGCCGGGGCTCCAATTTTTTGCGAGCGCTTTGGGACCCCAACTGCCTACCTTCAAAACAAGTTTGAGCTAGATCGGAGCCAAAGGGGCCGAGCAAGCTCCAATCCAAATCTGCTCTTAACGTATATGTATTTGACCTAGATTTGGAATCGAATTTTTCTCCGACACCATTGCAGCTGCGGCTCCGATTTTTTGCATGCACGTAGGATCCCCAACTGCCTAACTGCAAACCAAGTTTGAGCTCGATCGGAGCCATAGGGGCCGAGCAAGCTCCAAACCAAATCTGCTCTTTACGTATATGGATTTGACCCAGATTTGGGATCGAACTTTTTTGCATGCACGTAGGGACCCCAACTGCCTACCTGCAAACAAAGTTTGAGCTCAATCAGAGTCATAGCGGCGAAGTAAGTTTCGAACCCAAACCCCGACCATAGCCGATTTTGGCCATTTGACCCCGATTTAGGATCGATTTTTTCTCCGACACCATTGCAGCCGCGGCTCCGATTTTTTGCATGCCCTTAGTGACCCCAACTGCCTACCTACAAACCAAGTTTGAGCTCGATCGGAGCCATAGGGGCCGAGCAAGCTCCAAACCCAATCTGCTCTGTACGTATATGCATTTGACCCAGATTTGGGATCGAATTTTTCTCCGACACTATGGCAGCCGAGGCTCCGATTTTTTTCATGCGTGTAGGGACCCCAAGTGCCTACCTACAAACCAAGTTTGAGCTCAATCGGAGTCATAGTGGCGGAGCAAGTTCCGAACCCAAACCCCCACCATAGCCGATTTTGGTCATTTGACCCCAATTTAGGATCGATTTTTTCTCCGACACTAGGGCAACCGCGGCTCCAATTTTTTGTATGCGCTTAGGGACTTCATCTGCCTACCTACAAACCAAGTTTGAGCTCGATCGGAGCCATAGGGGCCGAGCAAGCTTCAAACATTATCTGCTCTTTAGGTATATGCATTTGACCCCGATATAGGATCGAACTTTTCTCCAACACTATGGCAGCCGCGAATCCGATTTTTTGCATGCGCTTAGGGACCACAACTACCTACATACAAACAAAATTTGAGCTCGATCGGAACCATAGGGGCCGACCAAGCTATAAACCAAATCTGCTCTTTACGTATATGCATTTGACCCAGATTTGGGATCGAACTTTTCTCAGACACTATTGCTGCCGCGGCTCCGATTTTTTGCATGCGTGTAGAGAGCCCAAGCGCCTACCTACAAACCAAGTTTGAGCTAAATCGGAGTCATAGCGGCAGGGCAAATTCTTAACCCAAACCCCCACCATAGCCGATTTTTGCCATTTTACCCCGATTAAGGAACGAACTTTTCTCCGACACTATGGCAGCCGCGGCTACAATGTTTTGCATGCGTTTAGGGACTTCATCTGCATACCTACGAACCAAGTTTGAGCTCGATCGGAGCCATACTGGCGTAGCAAGCTCCAAAACCTATCTGCTCTTTACGTAAATGCATTTGACCCAGATTTGGGATCGACCTTTTCTCCGACACTATGGCCGCCGCGGCTCTGATTTTTTGCATGTGCGAAGGGACCCCAAGTGCCTACCTACAAACCAAGTTTGAGCTCAATCGGAGTCATAGCGGCGGAGCAAGTTCTTAACACAAACCCCAACTTCAGCCGATTTTGGCCATTTCACCCCGATTTAGGATCGAATTTTTCTTCGACCCTATGGCAGCCGCGGCTCCAATTTTTCGCATGCGCTTAGGGACCACAACTACCTACATACAAACCAAGTTTGAGCTCGATCGGTACCATAGGGGCCGAGCAAGCTCCAAACCCAATCTGCTCTTTACGTATATGCATTTGACCCAGATTAGGGATCGAACTTTTCTCCGTCACTATGGCAGCCGCGGCTCCGTTTTTTTGCATGCGTGTAGGGACCCCAAGTGCCTACCTACAAACCAAGTTTGAGCTCAATCGGAGTCATGGCGGCGGAGCTAATTCCAAACCCGAACCCCCGACATAGCCAATTTAGCCATTTGACCCCAATTTAGGATCGAACTTTTCTCCGACACGATGGCAGCCGCGGCTCCAAATTTTAGCATGTGCTTAGTGACTCTAACTGTCTACCTACAAACCAAGTTTGAGCCCGGTCGGAGCCATAGGGGCCGAGCAAGCTCACATCCCAATCTGCTCTTAACGTATATGCATTTGACAAAGATTTTGGATCGAACTTTTCTCCGACACCATTGCAGCCGCGGCTCAGATTTTTGCATGCGTGTATGGACCCCAAATGCCTACCTACAAACCAAGTTTTAGCTCAATCGGAGTCATAGCGGCGGAGCAAGTTCCAAACCCGAACCCCCACCATATCCGAATATTGCCATTTTACTCCAATTTAGGAACGAATTTTTCTCCGACACTAGTGCAGCCGCGGCTCCAATCTTTTGCATGCGCTTAGGTACCCCGATCTGCCTACCTACGAACCAAGTTTGAGCTCGATCGGAGCCATAGGGGCCGAGCAAGCTCAAACCTTATCTGCTCTTATGGCAGCCGCGGCTCCGATTTTTTGCATGCGTGTAGGGAGCCCAAGTGCCTACCTACAAGCCAAGTTTGAGCTCAATCGGAGTCATGGCTGCGGAGCTAGTTCCAAACCCAACCCCCGACATAGCCAATTTAGCCATTTGACCCCAATTTAGGATCGAACTTTTCTCCGACACTATAGCAGCCGTGGCTCCAATTTTTTGCATGCCCTTAGTGACTCTAACTGCCTACCTACAAACGAAGTTTGAGCTCGATCGGAGCCAAAGGGGTCGAGCAAGCTCCAATCCTAATCTGCTCTTAACGTTTTTGCATTTGACCCAGATTTGGGATCGAACTTTTCTCCGACACTTTGGCAGCCGCGGCTCCGATTTTTTGCATGCGTGTAGGGACCCCAAATGCCTACCTACAAACCAAGTTTGAGCTCAATCGGAGTCATAGAGGCGGAGCAAGTTCCAAACCAAAACCCCCACCATAGCCGATTTTGGCCATTTGATCCCAATTTAGGATCGAACTTTTCTACGTCACTCTGGCAGCCGCGGCTCCAATTTTTCGCATGCTCATAGGGACCACAGCTGTCTACATACAAACAAAATTTGATCTCGATAGGTACCATAGCGGCTGAGCGATCTCCAAACCCAATCTGCTCTTTACGTATATGCATTTGACCTAGATTTGGGATCGAATTTTTCTCCGACACTTTGGCAGCCGCGGCTCCGATTTTTTGCGTGCCCATAGGGACCCCAAGGGCCTACCTACAAACCAAGTTTGAGCTCAATCGGAGTCATAGCGGCGCAGCAAGTTCCAAACCCAAACCCTCACCATAGCCGAATTTGGCCATTTGTCCCGATTTAGGATCGAACTTTTCTCCAACACTATGGCAGCCTCGGCTCCAATTTTTTGCATGCGCATAGGGACCCCTAAATGCCTACCTACAAACCAAGTTTGAGCTCAATCGGAGTCATAGCGGCGGAAAGTTCCAAAACCAAACCTTCACCATAGCCCATTTCGGCTACTTGACCCCGATTTAGGATCAATCTTTTCTCCGACACTATGGCTGCCGCGGCTCCAATTTTTTGCATGCGCTAAGTGACTCAAACTGCCTACCTTCAAACCAAGTTTGAGCTCGATCGGAGCCATAGGGGCCGAGCAAGCTCCAATCCCAATCTGCTATTAACGTATATGCATTTGACCAAGATTTTGGATCGAACTTTTCTCCGACACGATGGCAGCTGCGGCTCTGATTTTTGCATGCGTGTATGGACCCCAAATACCTACCTACAAATCAAGTTTGAGCTCAATCGGAGTCATAGCGGCGAAGCAAGTTCCAAACCCGAAACCCACCATAGCCGATTTTGGCCGTTTTACCCCGATTTAGGAACGCACATTTTTCCGACACTATGGCAGCCGCGGACTCAATCTTTTGCATGCGCTTAGGGACCCCAACTGCCTACCTACAAACCAAGTTTGAGCTCGATCGGAGCCATAGGGGTCGAGCAAGCTCCAAACCCAATCTGCTCTTTACGTATATGCATTTGACCCAGATTTTGGATCGAACTTTTCTCCGACACTATTGCTGCCGCGGCTCCAATTTTTCGCATGCGAATAGGGACCACAACTACCTACATACAAACAAAATTTGAGCTCGATCGGTACCATGGGGGCACAGCAAGCTCCAAACCCAATCTGCCCTTTACGTTAATGCATTTGACCCGGATTTTGGATCGAACTTTTCTCCGACACTATGGCAGCCGCGGCTCCGATTTTCTGCATGCGTGTAGGGACCACAAGTGCCTACCTACAAACCAAGTTTGAGCTCAATCGGAGTCATAGCAGCGGAGCTAGTTCAAAACCCAAACCCCCACCATAGCCAATTTAGCCATTTGACCCCGATTTAGGATGGAATTTTCTCCGAAACTATGGCAGCCGCGGCTCCAATCTTTTGCATGCGCTTAGTGACTCCAACTGCCTACCCTCAAACAAAGTTTTAGCTCGATCGGAGCCATAGGGGCCCAGCAAGCTCCAAACCCAATTTGCTCCTTATGTATATATCGACCCAGTTTGGGATCGAGCTGTTCTCCGACACTATGGCAGCCGCTGCTCCGATTTTTTGCGTGCGCATAGGGACCCCAAGTGCCTACCTACAAACCAAGTTTGGGCTAAATTTGAGTCATAGCGGCGGAGCAAGTTCCAAACCCAAACCCCGACCATAGCCGATTTTTGCAATTTGACCCCGATTTAGGATCGAACTTTTTCTGACACTATGGCAGCTGCGGCTCCAATTATTTGCAAGCGCTTAGGGACCCCAACTGCCTACCTACAAACCAGGTTTGAGCTCGATCGGAGCCATAGGGGCCGAGCAAGCTCCAAACCCAATCTGCTCTTTACGTATATGCATTTAACCCAGATTTTGGATCGAATTTTTCTCCGACACTATGACAGCTGCGGCTCCAATTTTTTGCATGCGCGTATGGACCCCAAGTGCCTACCTACAAACCAAGTTTGAGCTCAATCGGAGTCCCAGCGGCGGAGCAAGTTCCAAACCAAAACCCCAACCATATCCGAATTTGGCCATTTGACCCCGATTTAGGATCGAAGTTTTCTCAAACACTTTGGCAGCCGCGGCTCCAATTTTTCGCCTGCACTTAGGGACCCCAACTGCCTACCTACAAACCAAGTTTGAGCTCGATCTGAGTAATAGGAGCGGAGCAAGCTCCAAACCCAATCAGCTCTTTACGTTTATGCCTTTGACCGCGATTCAGGATCGAACTTTTCTCCGATACTATGACAGCCGCGGCTCCAATTTTTGCGTGCGCATAGGGACCCCAAGTTCCTACCTACAAACCAAGGTTGAGCTCAATCGGAGTCATAGCGGCGGCACAAGTTCCAACCAAAAACCACCACCATAGCCGATTTTGGCCATTTGACCCTGATTTAGGATCGAATTTTCTCCGACACTATGACAGTCGCGGCTTCAATTTTTTGCATGCGCGTAGGGACCCCAAATGAAGTTTGAGCTCGATCAGAGCCATAGGGGCCGAGCAAGTTCTAAACCCAAAACCCGACCATAGCCGATATTGGTCATTTGACCCAGATTTAGGATCGAACTTCTCTCCGACACTATGGCAGCCGCGGCTCCAATCTTTTGCATGCGCTAAGGGACCCCAACTATCTACCTACAAACCATGTATGAGCACGATCGGAGCCATAGGGGCCAAGCTCCAAACCCCATCTGGTTTTTATGTTTATGAATTTGACCCAGATTTGGGATCGAGCTTTTCTCAAAAACTTTGGCAGTCGCGGCTCCATTTTTTTGCATGCCCTTTGGAACCCAAACTGCTTACATACAAACCAAGTTTGAGCTCGATCGGAGTCATAGGGGCCGAGCAAGCTGCAAACCCTATCTGCTTTTTACGTATATGCATTTGACCCAGATTTGGGATCGAATTTTTCTCCTACACTATGGCAGCCGCGGCTCCGATTTTTTGCATGCGCGTAGGACCCCAAGTGCCTACCTACAAACCAAGTTTGAGATCAATCGGAGTCAAAGCGGCGGATCAAGTTCCAAACCTAAACCTCAACTTAAGCCGATTTTGGCCATTTGACCCCGATTAAGGATCGAATTTTTCTCCGACACTATGGCAGCCGCAGCTCCAATTTTTTCGCATGCCCTTAGGGACCCTAACTGCCTACCTACAAACAAAATTTGAGCTCGATACTTACAATAGGGGCCGAGCAAGCTCCAAACCCAATCTGCTCTTTACGTATTTACATTTGACCTAGATTTGGGATCGAACTTTTATCCGACACTATTGCAGCCGCGGCTCCGATTTTTTGCAGGCGCGTAGGGACCCCAAGTGCCTACCGACAAACCCAATCTGCTCTTTACGTATATGCATTTGACCGCGATTCAGGATCGAACTTTTCTCCGATACTATGGCAGTCGCGGCTCCAATTTTTCGCATGCGCTAAGGGATCCCAACCGCTTAGCTACAAACCAAGTTTGAGCTCGATCGGAGCCATAGGGGCCGAGCAAGTTCCAAACTCAATCTGATCTTTACGTATATGCATTTGACCCAGATAACGGATCGAACTTTTCTGCGACAGTATGGCAGCCGCGGCTCCAATTTTTTGTATGCGCTTATGGACCCCTACTGCCTACCTACAAACCAAGTTTGAAATCGATCGGAGCCATATGGGCCGAGCAAGCTCCAAACCCAATCTGCTCATTACGTATATGCATTTGACCCAGATTTGGGATCGAATTTTTCTCCGAAACTATGGCTGCCGCGGCTCCGATATTTTTGCATGCGCGTAGGGACATCAAGTCCCTACCTACAAACCAAGTTTGAGCTAAATCGGAGTCATAGCGGCGGAGCAAGTTCCAAACCAAAACCCCGCCAAAGCCGATTTTTGCCATTCGACCCCGATTTCGAATCGAACTTTCCCCGACACTATGACAGCCATGGCTCCATTTTTTGCATGTCCTTGGTGCCCCCAGTGCCTACCTTAAAACCAAGTTTGAGCTCGATCGGAGCGAAAGGGGTCCAGCAAGCTCAAAAACCAATCTCCTCTTTACGTTTATGCATTTGACCCAGATTTGGGATCAAACTTTTCTCCGACACTATGGCAGTGGCGGCTCCGATTTTTTGCATGCCCGTAGGGATTCCCAGTGTCTACCTACAAATTAAGTTTGACCTCAATCGGAGTAATAGCGGCGGAGCAAATTCCACACTCAAACCCCTACCAAAGCCGATTTGGGTCAAATGCATATACGTAGAGAGCAGGTTTTGGTTTGGACTTTGCTCCGTCCCTATGGCTCCGATTGAGCTCAAACTTAGTTAATTAGGTAGGAATTTGTGGTCCTTAAGTGCATGCAAAAAAAAAAGCGGAGCCGAAGCTGCCATTGAGTCGGAAAAAAAGTTGATCATAAATCGTGGTCAAATGGCAAAAAGCGGCATGGTCGGGGTTTTGGGTTTGGAGGTTTGCTATGACTCCGATTGAGCTCAAACTTGATATGTTGAAAGGCAAAATCGGAGCCGCGGTTGCCATACAGCCGGAGAAAAGTTCGATCCCAAATCTGGGTCAAATGCATATACGTAAAAAGCAGGTTGGGTTTGGACTTTGCTCCGCCCCTATGGCTCCGATTGAGCTCAAACTTGGTTTGTAGGTAGGATATTGGGTCCCTAAGCGCATGCAAAATATCGGAGCCGCAGCTTCCACTGAGTCAGAAATAAAGCCGATCCTAAATCGGATGTTAAATTGCAAAAATTGGGGTTGTTGGTGTTAAGGGGTAGGAATTTGCTCCGCCGCGATCACTTCGATTAAGCTAAAACTTGGAATGTTGGTAGGAACTTGGGGTCAAAAAGCGCTTGCAAAAAAACGGAGCCGCGGCTGCCATAGAGCCGGAGAAAAGTTCGATCCCAAATCTGGGTCAAATGCATATACGTAAAGCGCAGATTCGATTTGGAGATTGCTCCGCCCCTATGGCTCCGATTGAGCACAAACTTGGTTTGAAGGTAGGCACTTGGGGTCCCTAAGCGCAAGCAAAATAGTCGGAGCCGCATGTGCCATTTAGTCGGAAAAAGTTCGATCCTAAATCGGGATCATGGCCAAAGTCGGCAAAGGTGGGGTTTTGGGTTTAAAGGTTGCTCTTCCGCGGTGTCTCCGATAAAGCTAAAACTTGGTATGTTGGTAGGCACTTTGTGTCTACAAAAAACGTAGCCGCAGCTGCCATAGAGTCTGAAAAACTTCGAACCTAAATCGGGGTCAAATGGCCAAAATCGGCGAGGGTTGGGTTATGGGTTTCGAGGTTGCTCCGCCGCTATGACTCCGATTGAACTCAAACTTGGTTTGTTAGTAGGCATTTGGGGTCCCTAAAAGCATGCAAAAAAATCGGAGTCGCGACTGACAAATAGAGGGTAAAACAATCGATCCTTAATCGGGGTTAAATGGCTAAAGTCGGAAAATGTGGGGTTTTGGGTTTTGAGGCTGCTCTGCCGCGATGACTCCGGTTGAGCTCAAACTTGGTAGGTTGTTAGGCACTTGGGGTCCCTAAGCGCATGCAAAAAATCGAAGCCGCAGCTGCCATTGAGTCGGGAAATTGTTCGATCCTAAATCGGGGTCAAATGCCCCAATTCCGCTTGGGTGGGGTTTTGGGTTTAGAGGTTCCTCTGCCGCAATGACTCCGATTGAGCGCAAACTTGGTATGTTGGTAGGTATTTGGGGGCCCTAAGTGCATGCAAAAAAACGGAGCCGCAGCTGCCATAGAGTTGGAAAAAAGTTCGATCCTAAATCTTGATCAGATGGCTAAAATCGGTGTGGCTTGGGTTTTTGGATTCGGGGGTTTCTCCGCCGCTATTATTCCGATTATGCTCAAACTTTGTAGGTTGGTAGGCTCTTGGGTTCCCTAAAGGCTTGCAAAAAATCGGAGCCGCAGCATCCAAAGGGGCGGAGAAATTTTGAATCCTAAATCTCGGTCAAATTGCCAAAATCGGCAAGGGTTGGGTTTTGAGTTTGGAGGTTGCTCCGCCGCTAGTACTCCGATTGAGCTAAAACTTGATATGTTGGTAGGCACTATGGGTCCGTAAGGGCATGCAAAAAATCGGAGCAGCGGCTGCCATACAGCCGGAGAAAAAGTCGATCCCTAATCTGGGACACATGCATAATCGTAAAGAGCAGGTTTGGTTTGGATTTTGTTTTGCCCCTATGGCTCCGAATGAGCTCGAAATTGTTTGTAGGTAGGCACTAGGTGTTCCTAAGCATATGCAAAAAATTGGAGCCGCAGCTGCCATAGAGTCGGAAAAAGTTCGATCCTAAATCGGGGCCAAATAGCCTAAATCTGCGTGGGGGGGGGGTTTTGGGTTGGGAGCTTGCTCCGCCACTATGACTCCGATTGAGCTCAAACTTGGTATATTGGTATGCATTTTAAGACCCTAAGGGCATGCAAAAAATCGAAGCCGCAGCTGCCATAGCGCCGGAGAAAAGTTCGATCCCGAATCTGGGTCAAATGCATAAACGTAAAGAGCAGGTTGGGTTTGGACTTTGCTCCGCCCCTATAGCTCAGATTGAGCTCAAACTTGGTTTGGAGTTAAGCACTGTGGGTCCCTAAGCGCATGTAAAAAAACGGATCCGCAGCTGCCATAGAGTCGAAAAAAGTTCGATCAAAAAACGAGATCAAATGGCCGAAATCTTCGTGGGTGGGATTTTGGGATTGGAGTTTGCTCCATCGCTATGGCTCCGAATGAGCCTTATCTTGGTACGTAGGTACGCACTTTGGGTCCCTGCGAGCATGCAAAAAAACAGAGACACGGCTGCCACAGAGTCTTAGAAAAGGGCGATCCTCAATCTGGATGAAATACTTATTAGTCAAGAGAAAGTTGGGTTTGGACCTTGCTCCGGCGCTTTGGCTCCGATTGAGCTCAAACTTGGTATGAAGGTAGGCACTTGGGGTCCCTAATCGCCTGCCACGTCTGCCATAGAGTCGTAGAAAAGTTCGATGCTAAATGTGTTTTAAACGCATATACGTAAAGAGTGGGTTGGGCTTGGACCTTGTTACGGCGCTACGGCTCTGATTGAGCTCAAACATGGTATGTAGGTAGGCACTTGGGGTCCCTAAGTGTTTGCATGAAAATCAGATCCTCGGCTGCCATAAAGTCGGAGAAAATCTCGATCCTAAATCGGGGTCAAATGGCCGAAATCGGGGTTGGTAGGGTGTTTGGGTTTGGACCTTGCTTCACCGCTATGGCTTCGAATGAGCTCAAACTTAGTACAAAGGCAGGCACTCGGGGTCCCTACACGCATGCAAAAATCGGGGCGGCGGCTGCCATAGAATCGGAGAAAAGTTCGATCCTAAATCGGGGTCATATGGCCATTGAGTCGGAGAAAAGTGCGATTCTAAATATGGGAGTGGGTTGGATTTGGACCTTGCTCCTGGGCTATGGCTCCGATTGAGAACAAACTTTGTAAGTAGGTAGGCACTTGGGGCCCCTAAGCGCATGCAAAACACAGGAGCCGCGGCTGCCATAGAATCGGAGAAAAGTTCGATCATAAATCGGGGTCATATGGCCGAAATCGGCGTGGCTGGGGGTTTGGTTTGGACCTTGCCCCGCCACTTTAGCCTCGAATGAGCTCAAACTTGGTTAGTACGTAGGCATTCGGGGACCCCATGCACATGAAAAAAAACCGAGCCGCGGCTGACATAAAGTCTGAGAAAAAATGCGATCCTAAATCTGGGTCAAATGCAAATACGCAAAGAGATGGTTGGGTTTTGACCTTGCTCCCGCGCTAGGCCCCGATTGAGCTCAAACTTGGTATGTAGGTAACCCTTGGTTTCCTCAAGCGCATGCAATAAATTGAAGCCGCGGCTGCCATAGTATCGGGGAAAAGTTCGAGCCTTAATCGGGCTCAAATGGCCAAAATTGGCGTTGGAGGGGTTTGGGTCTGGACCTTGCTCCATCGCTTTAGCACCGAATGAGCCCAAACTTGGTATGTAGATATGCACTCGGGGTCCCTACTCGCATACAAAAAATCGGAGCCTCGGCTGCCATAGAGTCGGAGAAAAGTGCGATCCTTAATTTTGGTCAAATACATATACCTAAAGATTGGGTTTGGTTTGGACCTTGCTCCGGCGCTTTGGCTCCAAATTAGCTTAATCTTGGTATGTAGGTAGGCACTTGGGGACACTAAGCGCATTCAAAAAATCGGAGTCGGGGCTGCCATAAAGTCGGAGAAAAATGGGGTCAAATGGCTTAAATCGGCGTGGATGTCGGTTTGGGTTTGGACCTTGCTCCGCCATCATGGTTCCGAATGAGCTCAAATTGGTACGTAGGTAAGCACTCGGGGTCCCAACGTGCATGCTTAAATCCGGAGCCGCGGCTGCCATACAGATTGAGAAAAGTGCGATCCTAAATCTGTTTCAAATGCATATACGTATGTACGGTACCTAAGCTCAAACTTGGTACATAGGTAGGCACGCGGGGTCCCTTTGGGCGTGCAAAAAACCGGAGCCCCGGATGCCATAGAGTCGGAGAAAAGTGCGATCCCAAATCTGGGTCAAATGCATATACGTAATGAGTTGTTTTGGTTTGGCTCCAAATTAGCTTAATCTTGGTATGTAGGTAGGCACTTGGGGTCCCTAAGTGCATTCAAAAAATCGGAGTCGCGGCTGCCATAAAGTCGGAGAAAAATTGGGTCAAATGGCTTTAATCGGCGTGGATGTCGGTTTGGGTTTGGACCTTGCTCCGCCATCATGGTTCCGAATGAGCTCAAATTGGTACGTAGGTAAGCACTCGGGGTCCCAAAGGGCATGCTTAAATCCGGAGCCGCGGCTGCCATACAGATTGAGAAAAGTGCGATCCTAAATCTGTTTCAAATGCATATACGTATGTTAGGTCCCTAAGCTCAAACTTGATACATAGGTAGGCACGCGGGGTCCCTTTGGGCGTACAAAATCAGAGCGTGGTTGCCATAGAGTCGGAGAAAAGTGAGATCCTAAATCTGGGTCAAATGCATATACGTAAAGAGTTGTTTGGGTTTGGACCTTGCTCTCGCCCTATGGCTCCGATTGAGCTCAAACATGGTATGTAGGTATGCACGTGGGGTCCCTAGGCGCATACAAAAAATCGGCTGATATAGAGTCCGCGAAAAGATCGCTACTAAATCGCCGAAATCGGCGTGGTAGGGTGTTTTGGTTTGGACCTAGCTCAACCGATATGGCTATGAATGAGCTCAAACATGGTACGTTGAAAGGCACTCGGGGTACCTACGCGAATGCAAAAAACCTGACCCGAGGCTGCAATAGAGTCGGAGGAAAGTGCGATCCTAAACCTGGGCAAATGCATATACGAGCTCAAACTTGGTATGGCTATACTTGGTAGGTAGGTACATGCAAAAAATCAGAGCGTGGTTGCCATAGAGTCGGAGAAAAGCTCTATCCTAAATCGGGGTCAAATGACCGAAATCGGGGTTAATTGGGGCTTGGGTTTGGACCTTGCTCCAACGCTGTGGCTCCGAATGAGCTCAGACTTGGTACATAAGAACGCACTCGGGGTCCCTACGCGCATGCAAAAACCGGAGCCGTCGCTGACTTGTCGGAAAAAAGTGCGATCCTAATTCTATGTCAAATGCATATACGTAAAGAGTAGTTTGGGTTTGGACCTTTCTCCGGCGCTAGAGCTCAGATTGAGCTCAAACTTTGTATGTAGGTAGGTACTTAGGGTCCCTAAGCGCATTCAAAATATCGGACCCGCGGCTGCCTTAGAGTCGGAGAAAAGACCGATTCTAAATGAGGTCAAATGGCCGAAATCGGCATGGGTGGGGTTTTGATTTGGACCTTGCTCCACTACTATGGCTCCGAAAGAGCTTAAACTTGGTACGTTGATCGGAATTCGGGGTCCCTACGCGCATCAAAAGAACCGGAGCCGAGGTTGCCATAGAGTCGGAGAAGAAGCAATCCTAAATCTCAGTCAAATGCATATACGCAAAGAGTTGCTTAGGTTTGGACCTTGCCCCGACGTTATGGCTCCCATTGAGCTCAAACTTGGTATGTAGGTAGGCACTTGGGGTCCTACGCGCATGCAAAAAACCGGAGCCGCGGCTGCCATTTTGTCGAAGAAACTTCTATTCTAAATCAGGGTCCAATGGCCGAAATCGGCGTGGGTTGGGGTTCGGGTTTGGGCCATGCTCCAACGCTATTGCTCTGATTGAGTTTAAGCTTAGTACGTAGGTTTGCACCCGGGGTCCCTACGCGCATGCAAAAAACCGGAGCCGCGGCTGCCATAGAGTTGGAGAAAAGTGAGATTCAATTTCTAAGTCAAATGCATCTAGGAAAAGAGTGGGATGGGTTTGGACCTTGCTCCGGCGTATGGCTCCCATTGAGCCCAAACTTTGTATGTAGGTAGGCACTTGAGGTCCTACGCGCATGCGAAAAACCGGAGCTGCGGCTGCCATTGAGTCGGAGAAAACTTCTATCCTTAATAAAGGTCCAATGGCCAAAATCGGCGTGGGTTGGGGTTCGGGTTTTGGCCAGGCTCCAACGCTATTGCTCTAATTGAGTTTAAACTTGGTACGTAGAATTGCACTCGATTTATCTACGCGCATGCAAAAAAACAGAGCCGCGGCTGCCATAAAGTCGGAGAAAAATTCGATCCCAAATCTGGGTCAAATTCATCTACGTAAAAATTGGGTTTGGTTTGGACCTTAATCCTGGGCTATGGCTCCGATTGAGCTCAAACTTGTTTTGTAGGTAGGCACTTGGGGTCCCTAAGACCATGCAAAAAATCACAGGCGCGGCTGCAATAGAGTCGGAGTCGTAAATCTGGGTCAAATGCATGTACGTAAAGAGTGGATTGGGTTTGGACCTTGCTCCAGCGCATTGGCTTCGATTAACCTCAAACTTGGTATAAAGGTAGGCACTTGGGGTCCCTAAGCGCATGCAAAAAAATCGAAGCCGTGGCTGCCAAAGAATCGAAGAAAAGTTCGAACTAAAAAATCGAGGTCAGATGGCCAAAATCGGTATGGTTTGGGTTTGGGTTTGGACCTTACTCCACCGCTATGGCTCCGATTGAGCTCAAACGTGGTACGTAGGTAGGCACTCAGGGTCCCTACGCGCATGCAATACTGGAGCCCCGGCTGCTATAGAGTCGGAGAAAAGTGCGATCCTAAATCTAAGTCAATTGCATATACGTTAAAATTGGGTTGGGTTTGAGCCTTGCTCAGATGCTATGGCTCCGATTGAGCTCTAACTTGGTATGTAGGTAGGCACTTTGGGTCCCTTAGCGCATGCAAAAATGTAAGCCGCGGATGAAAATCTCGATCCTAAATTGGGGTCAAATTGCCGAAATCGGCGTGGGTGGTGGTTTCGGTTTGGACCTTGCTCCACCGCTTTGGCTCCGAATGAGCTCAAAATTGCTATTTAGGTAAGCACTCGGGGTCCCAACGGGCATGCAAATAACCATAGCCATCGGTGCCATAGAGTCGAAGAATAATGCGATCCTAAATCTCGGTAAAATGCATATACATAAAGGGTGGGTTGGGTTTGGACCTTGCTCCTGCGCTATGGCTCCGAATGAGCTCAAACTTGATATGTAGGTAGGCACTTGGGGTCCTACGCGCATGAAAAAAAAATAGCCGCGTCTGCCATAGATTCGGAGAAAAGTTTGATCCTAATTCCGGGTCAAATGGCGGAAATCGGCGTGGGTGGGGGTTTGAACCTTGCTCCGACACTATGGCTCCGATTGAGCTCGGACTTGGTACGTTAGTTGGCACTCGGGGTCCCTACGCGCATGCAAAAAACCGGAGCCGCGGCTGCCATAGAGTCGGGGAAAATGGCGATACTAAATCAGGTTCAAATGCATAAACGTAAAGAGAGGGTTGGGTTTGGACCTTGCTCCAACGCTATGGCTTCGATTGAGCTCAAACTTGGTATGTAGGTAGGCACTTGGGGTCCTGCGCATGCAAAAAACCGGAGTCGCGGCTGCCATTTAGTCGATGAAAACTTCTATTCTAAATCATGGTCCAATGGCCGAAATCGGCGTTGGTTGGGGTTCGGGTTTGGGCCATGCTCCAACGCTATTGCTCTGTTTGAGTTTAAGCTTAGTACGTAGGTTTGCACTCGGGGTTCCTACGCGCATGCAAAAAACCGGAGCCGCGGCTGCCATAGAGTTGGAGAAAAGTGAGATTCAATTTCTAAGTCAAATGCATCTAGGAAAAGAGTGGGATGGGTTTGGACCTTGCTCCGGCGTTATGGCTCCCATTGAGCTCAAACTTTGTATGTAGGTAGGCACTTGAGGTCCTACGCGCATGCGAAAAACCGGAGCTGCGGCTGCCATTGAGTCGGAGAAAACTTCTATCCTTAATTATGGTCCAATGGCCAAAATCGGCGTGGGTTGGGGTTCGAGTTTTGGCAATGCTCCAACGCTATTGCTCTGATTGAGTTTAAGCTTAGTACGTAGGTTTGCACTCAGGGTCCCTACGCGCATGCCATACTGGAGCCCCGGCTGCTATAGAGTCGGAGAAAAGTGCGATCCTAAATCTAAGTCAAATGCATATACGTTAAAATTGGGTTGGGTTTGAGCCTTGCTCAGATGCTATGGCTCCGATTGAGCTCTAACTTGGTATGTAGGTAGGCATTTTGGGTCCCTAAGCGCATGCACAAATGTGAGCCGCGGATGAAAATCTCGATCCTAAATTGGGGTCAAATGGCCGAAATCGGCGTGGGTGGTGGTTTCGGTTTGGACCTTGCTCCACCGCTTTGGCTCCGAATGAGCTCAAAATTGCTATTTAGGTAAGCACTCGGGGTCCCAACGGGCATGCAAATAACCATAGCCGTCGGTGCCATAGAGTCGAAGAATAATGCGATCCCAAATCTCGGTAAAATGCATAAACATAAAGGGTGGGTTGGGTTTGGACCTTGCTCCTGCGCTATGGCTCCGAATGAGCTCAAACTTGATATGTAGGTAGGCACTTGGGGTCCTACGCGCATGCAAAACACGTAGCCGCGTCTGCCATAGATTCGGAGAAAAGTTTGATCCTTATTCCGGGTCAAATGGCGGAAATCGGCGTTGGTGGGGGTTTGGACCTTGCTCCAACACTATGGCTCCAATTGAGCTCGGACTTGGTACGTTAGTTGGCACTCGGGGTCCCTACGCGCATGCAAAAAACCGGAGCCGCGGCTGCCATAGAGTCGGAGAAAAGTGCGAAAATAAATCAGGGTCAAATGCATAAACGTAAAGAGAGGGTTGGGTTTGGACCTTGCTCCAACGCTATGGCTTCGATTGAGCTCAAATTTGGTATGTGGATAGAAACTTGGGGTCCCTAAGAGCATGCAAAAAATCGGAGCCGCGGCTGCCATAGATTCGGAGAAAAATTCGATCCTAAATCGGGGTCAATGGCCGAAAGCGGCAAGGGTCGGGGTTTGGGTTTGGATCTTGTTCAACCGCTATGGCTCAAAATGAGCTCAACTTGGTTCGTAGGTAGGCACTCGGAGTCCCGATGCGCAAGGAAATAACCGGAGCCGCGGCTGCCATAGAGTCGGAGAAAAGTGCGATCCTAAATCTAAGCAAATTGCATATACGTAAAGAGTGGGTTGGGTTTGGACCTTGCTCCGGCGTTGTGGCTCCGATTAAGCTCAAACTTGTTATGTAGGTAGGCACTTGGGGTCCTACGCGCATGCATAAAAAACCGGAGCCGCGGCTGACATAGAATCGGAGAAAAGTGCGATCCTAGATCTGCGTCAAATGCAAAAATATTATACTTTTAAAAACGGATTGGGTTTGGACCTTTCTCCGGCGCTATGGCTCCGATTTTGCTCAATTTGGTATGTAGGTAGGCACATGGGGTCCCTAAGCGCATGCAAAAAATTGGAGCCGCGGCTGTCATGGAGTCGAAGAAAAGCTCGACCCTAAAACGGGGATAAAATTGCCGAAATCGGCGTGGTCGGAGGGTTAGGTTTGGACCTTGCTCCACCGCTATGGCTCCGAATGAGCTTAAACTTGGTACGGCGGTAGGCACTCGGGGTCCATACGCGCATGCAAAAAAACGGAGCCGAGGCTACCATAAATTCGGAGAAAAGTGCGATCCTAAATCTTGGTCAAATGCATATACGCAAAGAATAGGGTTGGGTTTGGACCTTGCTCCGGCACTATGTTTCCGATTTGCGAATTTTGACCATTTTACGCCGACCTAGGATCGAACTTTTCTCCGGAGCCAGAGCAGCTGAGGGTCCGATTTTGCAAATGCGCGTAGGGACCTAAATAACTTCCTCCGCACCAACTTTGAAGTTTTCGGAGTCATAGCGGCGGATCTCAGTCCAGACCCAAGACCCCTCTTCGGCCATTCTCTCTCGCTCTTTACGTCTATGTACTTTTCTCCGAGTTTTGATCGTCCTTACCCGAGCAGCCTCCGGCCCGATTTTTGCATGCGCGTAGGGACCCCCATTACTTTCCTCTACAACAGGTTTGGAGCGTGTTGAATAATCGCGCCGGAGCGCGGTCCATGCCCAAATACGAAATTCGGCGAATTTCGACTATTTTACGCCGCCCTAAGATCTAACTTTTCTCCGGAGACAGACTAGTCAGGGGTCCGATTTTGCACATGCGCGTATGGACACAATATAGCTACTTCCGCACTAAGTTAGAAGTGTGTCGGAGTCATAGCGGCGGAGCGCGGTCCAGACCCAAGACCCCTCTTCGGCGATTCTCCCCCGTCTATGTACTTTTCCCCGAGTTTGGATCGATCCTTTTTCTGGAACCCGATTAGCTTCCGGCCCGATTTTGCGCATGCGCGTAGGGACCACCAATACCTACCTCTGCATCAGGTTTGGAGCGTGTCAGAGTCATCGCTCCGGAGCGCGGTCCAAGCCAAAATCCGAAATTCGGCGAATTTTGACCATTTTAGGCCGACCTAGGATCGAACTTTTGCTACGGAGCCAGAGCAGCAGGGGGACCGATTTTGCACATGCGCGTAGGGAACCCAAATCGCTACCTCTGCACTAAATTTGAAGTTCGCCGGAGTCATAGCGGCGGATCGGGGTTCAGACCCAAGACCCCTCTTCGGCCATTCTCTCCCGCTCTTTACGTCTATGTACTTTTCCCCGAGTTTCGATCACCCTTTTTTCCGGAATCCGAGCAGCCTCCGGCCCGATTTTGCGCATGCGCGTAAGGTCCCTCAATACCTACCTCTGCATCAAGTTTGGAGCGTGTTGGAGTCATCGCGCCGGATCGCGGTCCAGACCCAATGTTTCACCTTCGTTAAATAAAACAATAAAGACAAGTTCAAATTCAGACATTATTTGATTATTTTATTCCGGTTTATATTTCGAAGATTTCTTTAATTTCTAACTTATCCAAAGTGATCAGAGACACCCGATGTCCAATTCAAAAGTGAACGATCAGTTCGCGGATGTGCCAAAGATCCTGCACACTCTGTGACCGGGATTTAAATAGTTACCAACATACTAATGAGGTTAACAGCTGGATGCCTCACCCGTTCAACATGGTCATAAACGGTTCAGTATCGAGTGACCATTAATATACGGGTTTTTTTCTGATTGATAGAATATAAAGTTGAACAGCCATTCAACTCTTTCAAGGCCGGTATGCACGTGCGTACCACGATTTTGTAACAATACCTCCCTTTCATTTTAGAATAATAACTGTGCACTAACTGTGTTCAGTTAATTATTCATTCTTCAGTATCAAAATACGCTCCTAACTTGACTAAAAAATTATTAATTTTGGAGTGTTTCTAATCATAATCTACAGTATTGCAATAATCAACATGTTACTACAAACATGATACAATATACAATAAATTTCATTATAATTAATCAGTTCGTTTGTTTCTGTCAGTCTACCATACGTCCACCGTGGTCATCGTTTCAGCTTATGGCTATAACCCAAAAGAAAATATACATAACATGACAAACGGATAAAAACATTACGCCGCTTACGATTGACAACCAGGTCTCAACTATTCCGTATCTACAGAGGAGCGACGCTAATACTTGTATATTAAAGTGGTTCAGCAAAATAATTTTCTATATCAAAGATCATTCTTGAATTGTTCATCGAATGATTGAGAAAATTTAAATCATCGAATGTCGATTGTGGAACGCTGTAGTTGTACAATGCATTTTGATCGACAACTCGTAATAAGCGTTGCACCATACCATAGTGATCGATACCCAAATCGAACATTGTACCACCCTATGGTGATGGATACCCAAATTAAACGTTGTACCATCCTATACCGATCGCTACCCAAATTGAACGTTGTACAATCCTATAGTGATCGATACCCAAATTGAACGTTGTACCATCCTATAGTGATCGATACCCAAATTGGCCGTTGTACCATCCTATAGTGATCGATACCCAAATTGAACGTTATACCGTGTCTTCGTAATTGATAACTTTGTTCGATGTCCAAATGTTTTTGATTTGTATGATCACATCTGTTGACGTAAGGTGATCGCGCGTGTGATCGCCACATTGACTTAACTTGAAATTTTGGTGTTATCAACTGACCAAACTGAACACTTATAATAATGTTTCTTTACAAAGTTTGAGTGTCTCGTAGCATTCGAGAGTCTCTTAAAATTCGACTGTCTCTATTTCTGTGCTATACTTTAATTCACATTTCGGGTAGCTTGATGAGAGTCCAACACTGGATACATTCGTCGCTGTTGTATCTCGTCCTCGTTCGTGTCTCTCCGAGCCTCGTCCTCCAATAGTTTTGACATGACCATCGCATTGTCTCCATTTCTGGATTCGTTTTCATCGCAGAGTTCTATCCCTTGACCAATAGCTATTTGTCCCTTCATTCTAGACTTATTCCTAACCTTTCTGAAAAATTTTGAAAGCAATAAATGCTTGTACTTTCTAAGGATATATCCAAATATCATTATGGCAACAACAATACAAACGATAATAACCAAGTAACCCCAAAAGGAAATTTAGTCGGTATTTTCATTTTCTCTATTGTTTGTAACCTGTCTAAATGATCTAACAACATGTTTGATGGAAACTCTGTTAAATCATCGATTTTTTTCGGTATTCGCATTGTTTTATTCTGAATGATATCCAACTTCGTGACATCGTCCCATATTTTGAAGTCCGTGAAATTATAAGATTTCAACATAAATGTAGCTGGGTTTGTGACATTCTCATTTGTATGTCGCTCATAAAAACCCATTAATGTAAATGCGTTTGACGTAGCGATACAATTTTTGTGTAAATTGAGAAAACCATACGGCGGTTTTACTAAAAATTTCTTCTTTGATGATCGCTCATCATTGCAAACAAAGCTTAAATCGCGTTTCGTTATAACCAAATATGCGTCATTTATAAGATAGATTGCTGTCGGTAAGAACGAATGTTTCATCCAGACATCGCAATGTTTTCTTACTTTTCGCTTATCTTCCATAAAATTGCTCAATATACAACGTTTGCCTAAATTCGCGTTCTTGATAGGTTCTTTTACATTGCAAATCTTTAAAGTGGGATCACTGCACTGGTATGCATGTTCATTATCTAATGGCATATACCTTGTGCGTTCAGGGTTAATTGCTAGATAATTTGATTCTAGCTTGTATAATGCTTATACTTCGTTCTTATCACGAGGCGTAGTGCCAATTAATGAAAATGGTAATGAGTACGCTTTATATAACTCAAAAGTTTGGGCATGTTCGACTAGCGGAATTTGAATAGTAATGATTACGTGATTGTCTGCAAATAACATCATGCATTTCAAGAATTTATAATACTCAAATAATTTTGTCATCGGGTCGTGTGGTAAACCTATAGTCTTTCGAAGTCGTGACGTAATACTAACAGTAACTGTCTCAAGTCCTTTGCAGTAATGGTACTAGGTGAAAGTCTTTGCATAGATAACATTTGAACTTGCATTTGAAAGTGTAAGTAAAAGTACATTGATCTCGACAAAGCATTCTTAATGCTATCGATTATCAAGTTCAGTTGCGTGGTAAAAACTGCCAATTTTTCTACGTTATTGAATTTTGATTGGAGCTGATAAGTAATATTAACAAGATTCTGCCCAATATATTCGATCGCTAGAATTATTTCATTGATCTTTTGTCGATTTTCTTTGACTTCGAGGCGCTTCACATCCAAAACAGACATTGAGTTCTTCAAGACGTGCACCAGATCAAATTGATTCTGAGCTACTTTTCTTACGTTGCTTTGAATTTTCTCGACGTCTGCTTCCGTAAAAACACCAAATAATGAATTCATAATACGGCCTACGAAATTAAAAAAATCCTATTTAACTCGTTTCGGCGAGTCGCGCAATAACTTATAGTCATTAAAACTGCTTACAATATCTATATGAATGTTTTCTTAAATTGAAAGGTATTTTCTTAAGCCGGTGTATATACGTTTATATCATTCATTTTGCGTTTTATCATACATATAACCAACTTATCGGCTAAATAAGACGCTTCATTTATGTCCGAGGACAATTTCGATAGAAAATTTTCATAGACTCCTAGGTCTATTACAAATGATACAAGCCATCTCGATCTAGACATGAAAAACTGACCTACATTAAGAAAGAAAGTACTTTTATGGAAGAAGCTACTGTTTTGACTAACTAAAATTAGGGAAACAAATACTAATGCTATTAATCCCATCTGTTCTACTCTTAACCTGCAAGTATAATTAAGAATCCTAACTACTCAAGGTGACCATTCTTCGGTACAACACGCGTGAACGTACGGTTATTAAAACACCCTTATATCATAGACCCCAAGACCTCCAGTGGCGAACGGTTGAAACCCAATTATATGGTTAATACCCATGCCTGTTTTACGGTTTAGACCACAAGTCTTTCGTTTTAATTGGCTATTCAGTATCATTTCTCTATAACAGTGACCGACTTATAATGTGAGTTGCTTAACAGCAAATGTGGAAAACGTCCACAACTAGTTAATTAAAACAACCCAACTGTCGCGACCTGTCATGAAATTATCCTCATTGATTACTATGCGAATATCGTGTAAATCGTACTATTAAACTTTGCTCGGTGACCTGTCGTCGGTTAACATTTGTTTACAATTGTTTACTACCTAAAATTTATAAGCACTCATTCAAAATAGAAAAACACTTTGGAGGTTAATATCAACCTTCCTAGATTTTAGCGATTGATTACAATTTCAATTACTTATCGCCATCCGTTAAAAATTTAATTGTTAGTTTCGTCTATCAAAAACGAGCGATCTGATTGGTCAAAAAATTTAATTCATACCTCCATGAACACAATTTTGAGCACGCATCCATTTTGTATGATTCCGCATGAAATAGTTCTCTACAAAAAGGTATCAAACTTTGTTAAGTTTTGCTTTTTTCACTCGATGCTATATATTATAAGAAATGAAGGGAATATTTTTGTTTTCATGGAGGTATGAACCAAAAAACCTAATCACACTTATGTATGAATCCGCTTCTCGTATTCATACAGTGTGATTAGGTTTTTCGGTTCATACCTCCATGAAAACAAAAAATATTCTCTTCTTCTCTTAATTGAAATTTGAAGCCTAGCAACTTTTAATCTAACAAACGTGATAAAGCGTCAAGTAGACCTTTGACTTTGAGCTTCCTTTTCGCTGTCTTTGACTTAACCTTGATTTCTTCTACTTCCATGCGCTCAGGTCCTTCTGGCCTGATAATTTCATTTTTCGATTCGGGACCTAACTAAACTTAGTTTAAAAAAATCCAGTTCGTTTGTTAAAAAGTAGTCCTCAGTATCGGAGTTATCCGTCTGATACTCCAATTTTGCGTTTGAAACTGATTATTTTGGTTGTGACTTATTATCGCTACTACTGGAACTACTACTACAACTGTTATCACTATCAGTATCACTATCGCTATTGCTACTACTACTAATTTCGCTCTCACCCCCCCCCGTTTGATTCGACGTTTTCGTGCTCTTAATCGGTTTCTAACTCTAATCAGGGTATATCATCTTCGCCGGACGAGCCTGACCTGTGCTGTCGTTTTTATTTGACTAGTTTTGAAAGAAGTTTCCTCCGTCAGAAAGATATCCATTGAAACCAAATTTGAAGGGGTGATGTCTCTTTTTTTTTTTTTTTTTTTTTGAAAAGGAAAAGACATCTAAATTTTCTAAAACTAATTTTTCAACTATCCCTTTATAATTTTCGTCAGTATAGATTTGGTCCAAAACTTCTTGTTTACTAGGTCGCGAAATAGACTGTCTAGATGAAATACTGTCGACTGTCATGACCTTAGATTCGCCTAATAAACTAATTTGCTTTAAGGGTTCTTCTGATCTGAGCCTTATCGTTTAATATTCTAGTGTATGTAATTAATAACCTGTCTCATTCCTTCTGAAACATGTCAGGGAATTAAATTGAATATACCTATAAGTGAATCTACAAAGAAAAAAATCTACTGATTTTCATTTTAATCTTATCTAAAGTAATATAATTTTGTTTCTAAACTTATGGTGTCTACATATCTCCGTTATATGTGACCAATTTAGTTGGATTTGTTTAACGCCGTTTAACTAGATTGCCCATTTCTTTCTTAAATAAATTTGAGCCTGCCTCTTTTTCTTATATATTTTCTGTGTGCAAATCTATCATTTAATTTCAGTGTGAACACGTGTTTCTCGATTTGCTTGAGCCACGCGTCGAACTCCCGCGGATCGCCTTCGAAATGTTTTATATTATACGGCAATCTACCCGTCTCTGTCTTTCTGTCTGCGGGTTCGAACGCTTCCAATGATTTTGCTATAGTTTGCACACTTTCGTTCACGACTCGAGAATTTATATCTAAAGTCTGGCAATATTTCAATAGTATTTGGTTATTTTCGTTTAAGCTCTTCGCGAGAGCTTGGATTTGTTGTTCTGCCATGTTTGTTTGCTAAAGAGAGAGAAAGAAAAAATAAATTCAATTCAAGAGTCTAGACTTCTAGAAAAAAAATAGTACCTCAAGAATGTTTTTTCGACTCTTTCCTCCTTTCTCCTGTCCTTCCTTCGCGTGTGTTCACTTAACCACTGTCCGTAAATTAATCAAAAAATTAATTATTTCAAATCCTAGGAGCGGTAGCACCAAAACAGGCGTATATGTTGCACCTTCGATTACACTGCCCGATTTTGCGCATGCGCGTAAGGTCCCTCAATACCTACCTCTGCATCAAGTTTGGAGCGTGTCGGAGTCATCGCGCCGGATCGCGGTCCAGACCCAATGTTACACCTTCGTTAAATAAAACAATAAAGAAAAGTTCAAATTCAGACACTATTTAATTCTTTAATCCGATTTATTTTTCGAAGATTTCTTTAATTTTAAATAACTTAGCCAAAGTGATCAGAGACACCCAATGTCCAAATCAAAAGTTAACGGTCAGTTCGCGGATGTGCCAAAGATCCTGCCCACTCAGTGACAGGGGTTTAAATAGTAACCAACAAACTAATGAAGTTAACAGCCGGGTGAGTCACCCGTTCAACATGGTCATAAACGGTTCGATCTAATATAATTGTCATGGAGCCGGGTTTTATACTGATTTATAGAATATAACGTTGAACAGCCGGTAGCTATTCAACTCTTTCAAGACCGGTATGCACGTGCGTACCACGATAGTGTAACACCATGACCCCTCTTCGGCCATTCTCTCCCGCTCTTTACGTCTATGTATTTTCCCCGAGTTTGGGCCGCCCTTTTTTCCAGAACCCGAGCAGTCTCCGGCCCGATTTTGCGCATGAGCGTAAGGACCCCAAAATCTACCTCTGAATCACGTTTGGAGCAGGTCGTAGTCATCGCGCCGTAGCGTGATCCAAGCCCAAATTGGAAATTTGGCGAAATTCGACCATTTAACGATGACCTAGGATCGAACTTTTCTCCAGAGCCAGAGTAGCCGGGGGTCCGATTTTGCTCATGCTCGTAGGGACCTCCAAAAGCTACCTCCACCGCAGTTTTAAGTGTGTTGGAGTCATAGCAGCAGAGCGCGGTCCAAACCAAAGATCCCTCTTCTGCCATTCTCTCCCGCTCCTTACTTCTATGTATACTTTTTCCAGCTAAAGAATCGCCTTTTTTCCAGAACCCGAACAGCCTCTGCGCGTTGGTCCTCCTAAATCCTTCCTCTGCATCCCTTGCGTGCAAATAACGTCACGCATCTCAAGAATTTATAATACTCAAATAATTTTGTCATCGGGTCGTGTGGTAAACCTATAGTCTTTGGAAGTCGTGACTGTATTACTAACAGTAACCGTCTCAAGTCCTTTGCAGTAATGGCACAGGATGAAAGTCTTTGCATAGTTAACATTTGAGCTTTCATTTGAAAGTGTAAGTAAAAGTACATTGATCTCGACAAAGCATTCTTAATGCTTTGGATTATCAAGTTCAGTTGCGTGGTAAAAACTGCCAATTTTTCTACGTTATTGAATTTTGATTGAAGCTGATAAGTAATATTAACAAGATTCTGCCCAATATATTCGATCGCTAGAATAATTTCATTGATCTTTTGTCGATTTTCTTTGACTTCAAGGCGCGTCACATCCAAAACAGAAATTGATTCCTTCAAGACGTGCACCAGATCTAATTGATTCTGACCTACTTCTCTTACGTTGCTTTGAATTTTCTCGACGTCTGCCTCCGTCAAAACACCAAATAATGAATTCATAATATTGCCTACGAAATTTAAAAAATCCAGGCTTAACTCGTTTCGGCGAGTCGCGCAATAACTTATATTTCGACCATTTAACGATGACCTAGGATCGAACTTTTCTCCGTAGCCAGAGTAGCCGGGGGTCCGATTTTGCACATGCTCGTATGGACCTCAAATAGCTACCTCCACCGCAGTTTGAAGTGTGTTGGAGTCATAGCGGCAGAGCGCGTTCCAAACCCAAATCCGAAATTCGGGGAATTTCGAACATTCGAACGCGGTCCAAACCAAAGATCCCTCTTCTGCCATTCTCTCCCGTTCTTTACTTCTATGTATACTTTTTCCCGATAAAGAATCGCCTTTTTTCCGGAACCAGAACAGTCTCTGCGCGTTAGTCCTCCTAAATCCTTCCTCTGCATCAAGTTTTGAGCACGTCGGAGTAATCGCGCCGGAGCGCGTTCCAAACCCAAATCCGAAATTCGGGGAATTTCGAACATTTTACACCGACTTAGGATTGAACTTTATCTCCGGAGCAAGAGCAGCCGGGGGTCTGATTTTTCACATGCGCGTAGGGATCTCCAATAGCTACCTCCGCGACAAATACGAAGTGTGTTGGAGTCATAGCGGCGGAGCGCGGTCCAGACCCAAGACCCATTCTATCCAGCTTATTACGTCTATGTACTTTTCCCCGAGTTAGGATCGCCTTTTGTCTAGAACCCGAGGACCCTCCGATTTTGCGCATGCGCGTAGGGACCCCCAATACCTACCTTTGCATCAAGGTTGGAGCGCATCGGAGTCATCGCGCCGAAGCGCGATCCAAGCCCAAATCTGAAATTCGGCGAATTTCGACCATTTAACGTCGACCTAGGATCGAACTTTTCTCCGGAGCCAGAGAAGCCGGGGATCCGATTTTGCACATGCGCGTAGGGAACCCCAATAGTTACGACTGAACCAAGGTTGAAGTGTGTTGGAGTCATAGCGACGGAGCGCGGGCCAGACCTAAGACCCATCTTCGACCATTTTCTCCCGCTGTTTACGTCTATGTACTTCCCCCAAGTAAGGATCGCCGTTTTTTCCGGAACTGGAGCATCCTCCGGCCCGGTTTTGCGCATGCGCGTAGGGACCTCAAATACCTACTTCTGCATCAAGTTTGGATCGTATCGGAGTCATTGCGCCGGAGCGCGGTCCATGCCAAAATACGAAATTCGGCGAATTTCGACCATTCTACGCCGACCTAGGATCGAACTTATATCCTGAGCCAGTTCAGCCGGGGGTCATATTTTTCACATGCGCGTAGTTACTCCCAATAGCTACCTCCGCACCAAGTTTGAAGTATGTCGGAGCGGCGGAGCGCGGTCTAGACCCAAGACCCCTCATCGGCCATTCTCTCCCGCTCTTACGTATATGTGATTTTCACTGAGATAAGATCGCCCTTTTTTGGGGGGAAACTGCACAGCCTCCTGGCCGATTTTGTGCATGCGCGTAGGGACCCCCAATACCTACCTCTGCATCAAGATTGGAGCGTATCGGAGTCATCGCGCCGGAGCGCAGTCAAAACCAAAATCCGAAGTACGGCATTTTTCGACAATTTTACGCCGAATTAGTATAGAATTTTCTCCGAGGCGAGAGCTGCCGGGGTCCGATTTCGCACATGCGCATGAGTTCCCCAAGAGCTACCCCCGCACCATGTTTGAAGTGTGTTAGAGTCATAGGGGCGGAACGGGGTAAAAACCCATAACCCCTCTTCGGTCATTCTTTCCCGCTCTTTACGTCTATGTACTTTTCCCCGAGTTTGGAACGCCCTTTTTTACCGGACCTCGAGAGCAGCCTCCGGCCTGACCCCAAATTCCTACCTCTTCATAAAGTATTTAGCATGTCGGAGTCATCGCGCCGGGGCGCGGTCCAAATCCAAAACTGAATTTTGGCGAATTTCATCAATTTTTTACGACATAGGGTCGAACTTTTCTCCGCAGCCATAGCTGCCGGGGGTTCGATTTTGCGCCTGCGCGTAGGGAGCTCACATACCTACCTCTGCATCAAGTTTGGAGCGTGTTGAAGTCATTGAGCCGGATGTAAATTTTCCCTAGTTAGGATCGCACTTTTTTCCAGATCCAGAGTAGCCTCCTGCCGGATTACGTGCAAGCTCGTAAGGACCTCAAATACCTACCTCTGCATTAAGTTTGGAGTGTGGGTGTCATAGCAGCGGAGCGCGGTCCAAACCCAAGACCCCTCTTCGGCCATTCTCTCCCGCTCTTTTCGTATATGTAATTTTGCCCGAGTTAGGATCGCACTTTTTTTCGGAGCCCGTGCAACCTCCGGCCCCATTTAGGGCATGCGCGTAGGGACCCCAAATATCTACCTGTGCATAAAGTTTGGAGCGTTTTGGAGTCACCGCCTAGGATCATGGACCAAACCTTAACCCGACATTTTGCGAATTTCGACCATTTTACGCCTACTTAGGATCAAACTTTTCTCCGTTGTCAGAGTAGCCGGGGTCCGATTTTGCACGTGCGCGTAGGGACCCCCAATGGCTACCACCGCATTAAGTTTGAAGTTTGTCGAAGTAATAGCGGAGGACCGCGATCCAAACCAAAGACCCCTCTTCGGCCATTCTCTCTCGCTCTTTACGTATATGTAAATTTCCCCTAGTTAGGATTGCCCTTTCCGGAACCAGAGCAGCTTCTGGTCCGATTTGCGCATGCGCGTAGGGGCCCCCAATACCTACCTCCGATCAAGTTTGGAGCGCGGTCCAAATCCAAACCCGATATTCGGCGAATTCCGATCTTTTTACGTCGATCTAGGATCGAACTTTCTGCCGGAGCAAGAGCAGCCTAGTTCGAGCTAAAATACTTAAAGAGAGGGAGAGCTTAGACGAAGAGTGGTTTTGTGTTTGGATCGCTCCGGCGCTGTGACTCCAACACATTTCAAACTTAAAGCGGAGGTAGGTATTGGAATTCTCAGGCGCATGAGCAAAATCGGACACAGGGGCTTTGCAGAAAAGTTCGATCCTAAGTCGGCGATAATGGTTGAAATCGGCCAAAGTGCGGAGTTGGGTTTGGCCATCGCTCCGGAGCTATGACTTCAACACGCGTCAACCTTGGTCCAGAGGTAGGTATTGCGTGTCCCGAAACCCATGTGCAATTTCGGAGCTTAGGCTGCTCTGGCTCCGGAGAAAAGTTCGATCCTTGGTCGGCGTAAAAAAGGTCAAAATTCAGCCGAAGTGCGGAATAAGGTTTGGCCGGCGTTCCTGAACTATGACTCCGAAACGCGTCGAACTTGCTGCAGAGGCAGGAATTGGAGGACCCTTCGATGATGGGCAAAATCGGGCCGGTCTGGGTATGCGATCCGGCGCTTTGACTCCAACACTCTTCAAATTTGCAACGGAGGTCGGTATTAGGTCTTCTACGGGCATGCGCGAAATTGGATCATAGCTTACTTTGAATCCTGAGAAAAGTTCGATCCTAAGTCGGCGTAAACGTTCGAAATTGGCTGAAGTGCGTAGTTAGGTTTGGCCAGCGCTCCGGAGATATTACTCTGACATGCATCAAACCTGCTGCCGAGGTAGGTATTAGGGGCACCTATATGCATGCTCAAAATCGGGCCGGTGGCTGCTCTGATTGCAGAAAAAAGTGCAAGCCTAGGTCGCAGTAAAATACATGTACCTTTAGAGCGGGAGAGGTTGGCCGAAGAGTGGTTTTGGGTATGGACCGCGCTCCGGCTCTATGGCTCCGACAAACTTCAAACTTGAAGCTGAGGTATGTATTCGGTGCTTCTACGCGCATACACAACATCGGAGCCAGGGCTCTCCTCTCTCTAGAGAAAAGTATGATCCTATGTAGGCGTAAAATGGTCGAAATAAAACGGAATGCGGAATTCGGTTTAGCCTGTGCTCCGGAGCTTTGACTCTGAAATGCATCATACTCGGTACATAGGTAGGTATTGGGGGCTCCTATGCGCAAAATATCGGGCCGGTGGTTGCTCTGGTTCCGGAAAAAAATGTGATCCTACGTCGGGGTAAAATACATTTCCTTTAAGAGCGAGAGAGACTGGCCGATGGGTGGTTTTGGGTTTGGACCGCGCTGAGGCGCTATGACTCCAACACACTTCAAACTTGCAGCGGAGATAGGTATTGGTTTTTTACGGGCATACGCAAAATCAGACCGGCAGCTACCCGAATTCCGGACAAAAGAGCGATCTTGGGTCGGTGTAAAATACATGTACCAAATTAGCGGAGAACTTGGCCGAAGAGTTTTGACAGCGCTCCGGCGCTATGTCTCCAACATACTTCAGGCTTGCAGCGGAGGTAGGTATTGGGTGCCGTTACTCGCATGCGCACAATCGGAGCCGGTGCTGCTCTGGCTTCGGAGAAAAGTTTGATCCTAGGTCGGCGTAAAATTGTCGAAATTTGCCGAAGTTGTGTTTGACCAGCGATCCGGAGCTTTGACTCCAACACGCTTCGAACTTGGTGTAGAGGTAGTTATGAAGGGCTTCTACGCATAGGCGCAAAATCGAGTAGGGGGCTTCTCTGATTTCGGGGAAAATAGCGATCCTAGATCGGGGGGGAAACACATTTACCTAAAGAGCTGGAAAGTTAGTCCGAAGAGGTTTTTTTTTATGACCGCCCTCCTTCGCTATGACTCCATCACGCTTTGAAATTGCAGAGGAGATGGGTATTAAGTGCCTCGACGTGCATGCGCAACATCGGAGACGCGGCTGCTCTGGCAAAGTTGGATCCTAGGTTGGCATGAAATGGTCGAAATTTCCCGAAACAGGCCCGCGCTACGGAGCTATGACTCTGACACGTGACAAACTTGGTGAAGAGGTAGGTATTTGGGGCTCCCACGAGCATGCGCAAAATCGGGCCGATGGTTGCTCTGGTTCCGGAAAAAAGTGCGATCCTAGGTCGGCGTAATATACATGTACTTAAAGAGTGAGAGATGTTTGCCGAAGAGTGGTTTCGGGTTTAGACCGCGCTCAGTCGCTTGGACTCCAACACACTTCAAACTTTCAGCGGAGATGGGTATTAAGTGCCCCTAAGCTCATGCGCAAAATCGGAGCCGAGGCTGCTCTGGCTCCATAGAAAAGACAGATCCTAAGGCGGCGTAGAATGGTCGAAATTGGCAAAAGTTCGAAGTTTGGTTTTGCCCGTGGTACGGAGCTATGACTCCGAAGTGCGTCAAACTTGGTGCAGAGGTAGATACTTGGGGCAGGCCGTCGATTGCTCTGGTTCCCGAAAAAAAGAGATCCTTGGTCGGAGTAAAATACATGTACTTATAGAGTAGGAGAGCTTGGCCAAAGAGAAGCTGTGGGTTTGGACCGCGCTCCGGCGCTTTCACTTCAAAACACTTCAAACTTGCAGGGGAGGTAGGTATTTGATGCCTCTATGCGCATGCGCAAAATCGGAACCGAGTCGTCTCCAGCTATGGAGAAAAGTTTGATCATAGGGCGGCGTAGAATGGTCGAAATTGGCCGAAGTGCGGAGTTTGGTTTTGCCCGCGGTACGGAGCTATGACTCCGAAGTGCTTCAAACTTGGTGCAGAGGTAGGTACTTTGGGCCCTACGCGCTTGTACAAAATCGGGCCGTCGGCTCCCCTGGTTTCCGTAAAACTGCGATCCTAGGTCGGAGTAAAATACATGTACATATAGAGCAGGAGAGCTTGGCCGAAGAGAAGTTTTGGTTTGGACCGCGCTCCGGCGCTATCACTGCAACACACTCAAACTTGCAGTGGAGGTAGGTATTGAATGCCTCTTTGCACATGCGCTAAATCGGAACCGAGTCGTCTCCAGCTAAGGAAAAAAGTTCGATTTAAGGTCGGCGCATCATTGTCGAAATTGGCCGAAGTGGGGACTTTGGTTTGGCCCGCGCTCCGGAGCTATGACTACAACAAGCGTCAAATTTTGCACAAATGTAGGTATTCGGCCCCCTACGAGCATGCGAAAAAACGGGCCTGCGGCTGCTCTGGTTCCCGTTGGTTCCAGTGAAATCCAATCATAGGTCGGAGTAAAAAACATGTACTTAACGACCGGGAGACCTTGGCCGAAGAGTGGCTTTGAATTTGGACCACGCTCCGGCACTATGACTCCAACACACTTCAAACTTGCAGCGGAGGTAGGTATTGGGGGTCGGTATATGCATGCGCAAAATCGTAAGGTTGGCTTCTCGAAAAATTCGATGCTAGGTCGGCTTAAAATAGTTGAAATTGGACGCAGTGTGTACTTGGGTGTAAAATACAAGTACTCAAAGAGCAGGAGAGTATGGCCGAAGAGTGGGTTTAGGTTTGAATCCAGCTCCAGCGCTGTCACTAAAACACCTTGAATTTGGTGCGGAGGTAGGTATCGGGGTTCCCCATAGGCAAGCGCAAAATAGGACAAGCTGCTGCTCTTGCTCTGGAGAAAATACCGATCCTAGTTCGGCGAAATTAGCCAAAGTGCGGGATTAGGTTTTGATCGGGCTAAAATCGATCCTATGTTGGCGTAAAATGGTCGAAATTTCTCGAAGTGCGGGTTTGGGTTCGGACGGTTATCCAGCGCTTTGACCCCGACACGCTTCAAACTTGGTGTAGTGGTAGGTATTGGTAGGGGTAGGTGCCGGCGACTGCTCTGAGTCAAGAAAAAGTGCGAACCTAGATTGGGTTAAAATACATGTACTTAAAGAGCGGGACAGCATAGCCGAAGAGTGGTTTTGGGTTTGGACCACCCTCCAGCGCTATGTCTCCGAAACACTTCAACTATGTGCAGAGGAAGATTTGTGGGGTCCTTACGAGCATGATCAAAATCGGACACGCGGCTGCTCTGGGTCCGGAGAAAAAATCGATCCTATGTCGGCGTAATATGGTCGAAATTGGCCGAAGTGCGGGTTTGGGTTTGGACCGCGCTCCTTCGCTATGATTCCGACACGAACCAAACTTTCTGTAGAGGTAGGTAATTCGAGCCCCTACGCGCATGCGCAAAATTGGGTTGGCTGCTGCTCTGGTTCAGAAAAAAGGGCGATCCTAGGTCGGCGTAAAATACATGCATTTAAATAGCATGAGAGCGTGGCGGAAGACTTTTTTTGGGGGGAGGGGGGTGCACAGCGCTCCGCCGCTTAGACTCCAACACACTTAAAACTTGCAGCGAAGGTATGTATTTGGTGTCCCTACGCGCATGCGCAAATTCTGGCCCGCGGCTGCTCTGGCTCCAGAAAAAAGTTCGATCATAGGTCGACGTAAAATGGTCGAGATTTGCCGTATAGCATGTTTGGATTTGGACCGCGCTCCGGCCCAATGACTCAGACACATTTCCAACTTGGTGCGGAGGTGGGTATTTAGGGTCCATACGCGCATGCACAAAACCGGATCCGCTGCTGCTTTTGCTCCGGAGAAAAATTTGATCCTAGGTCGGTGTAAAATGGTCGAAATTGGCCGAAGTGCGGTTTTAGAATTGGATCGGGCTCCGGCGCTATGACTCTGACAATCATCAAACTTTGTGTAGAAGTAGGTATTGGGGCCCCTGCGGGAATTCGCAAAATCGAGCGGGTGGCTGCTCTGGTTCCGCAAAATAAGTGCGATCCTAGATATGGGTAAAATACATGAACTTAAAGAGCGTGAGAGCGTGGCCGAACAGAGGTTTGGGTTTGGACCTTTCTACGGCCCTGTGACTCTCATAAGCCTCAAACTTGGTGCCTAGGTAGGTATTTGGGGCACTCCGCGCTAATGCAAAATCAGGCTGCGGTTGTTTTTGCTCAGAAAAGAGTTTGATCTTAGGTCAGCGTGAAATGGTCAAAATTTGCCGATGTGCGGGGTTCGGCTTGGGCCCTTCCCTGCCGCCATGACTTAGACACTCATCAAAATTGATGCGCATGCGGGAAATGGAGGCCCCAATGCGCATGCGCAAAATTGGTCCCACGGCTGCTCTTGCTCTAGTTGAAGTGGGATCCTAGGTCGGGCAAAACAAATGTACTTAAAAAGCGGGAGAGCGGGGCCGAAGAGTGGTTTGAGCTTGGACTTTTCTCCGGCGTTGTGATTCCAACACACCTCAAACTTGGTGCGGAGGTAGGTATTGGGGGTCAATACACGCATGCGCAAAATCGAATCCGCGGCTGCTCTGGCTCCAAAAAAATCGACTCTAGTTCGGCTAAAAATGTCGATATTTCCCTATGTGCAGGTTTTGGTTTGGACCTTTCTCCAGCGCTATGACTCCGACACGCATCAGACTTAGTCAGGATAAAGGTATTTGGGGGCTCCTACGTGCAGGAACAAAATCGGACCCGCGGCTGCTCCGGTTCCGAAAAAAAAGCTGCGATCCTTGGTAGGCGTATTTAAAGAGCGCGAGAGTATCGCCGAAGAGTGGATTCGGGTTTGGACCTTTCTCCAGCGCTATAACACCGACACGTTTCAAACTTGGTGCGGAGGTAGGTATTTAGGCTCCCAAACCGCATGCGGAAGATCGGACACGCGGCTGCTCTGGTTCCGGAAATAAAGGTGCAATCCTAGGTAGGCGTAAAATAAATGTACTTAAAAAGCGCGAGAGTTCGCCGAAGAGTGGTTTTTGGTTTAGATCTTGCTCCGGCGCTATGACTCCAACACGCTACAAACCTGGTGCGAATGTATTTGGCGTCTCTATGCGCATGGGCAAAATCGGTCACGTAGCTGCTCTGGCTTCGGAAAAAAAGTGAACTCCTAGGTCGGCGTAAATTGGTACAGATTTGCCTCAGTGCGGGTTTTGGTTTGGACCTTTCTCTGCTGGTAGGACTCCAACAATCATCAAAATTGGTGGGGAGGCAGCTATTAGGAGCATAAATCGGGCCAACGGCTGCTCTGGTTCCGTAAAAAAGTCCTGTCCTAGGTCGGGGTAAAAAATATACTTTAAGATCGGGAGAGCGTTGCCGGAGAGTTGTTTTGGGTTTGGACTTTTCTTCGACGCAATATCTCCGACACGCCTCGAACTTGGTGCGGAGGTAGGTATTTGAGGTCCCTACATGCATTCGTAAAATCGGACCCGCGGGTACTCTATGTCTGTTTTTAGCCTGAGATTGCGTAAGCAATCTGAGGCTAAAGTTACAATGCTAAAAATTCAAACCCGTGCAGAGTTTAATGTGAAAACATAATGTAAAAACATCTGTCGCAATCAATGTGATCTTCTGTCGCTTGAAAAGTAGATCGGATCGGACAATAAATTAATACGCCCGAATGAGGCGAGAAGGACGAAGGCGAGATATGACTTATTGAAAGCTGTCGGCTCGATGTTCAGTACTTTCGTGTGAGTGTTCTAAATTTAGCAAAATTATCAAAACTTGACCAGTGAATGGAAAGAAAGAAAGGAGATATATAATACATTGGAAATTATTAAACATATATAATCATATCATATTGTTAAGAAAAAATAAGGTGTTTGTTTCATACCAAAATAATATTACTTATTCTAGAGTAACAATGTTATGACGGTCCGGTTAGACGAAGTTGCTGTATAAAGCTGATAAGTGAAGCTGTCGGTTTCACGCACGATTGGAATGTTTTGTTTAACAAATTAATTGGTCATTCATAGGATCATATTCGCACTGTCTGAAAACAGTTTAGTCGTGCTCGGACTTTGTGTCTATATATTTTTACCTCCGAATTCTACCCAAAGGATGCAACGTCTACATACCGCTTTTGAGGGGTGTACATAATCATGTTAACCTGGTAAACGACCGCCCGCCCTCTCTCGCTCTCTTTATCTGCAGGTTATAAAGCGCATAATTACATAACAAAATTGGTCTGTGTGGTAGAATACTCACATCGCACGCAAGAGCCTCCTAGTTCGAACCTGGCTACCCATCTCTCTCACTCCCTAGCTCTCTCTCGCTAGCTCCACTGGCTGAAAGCCAACGGGCTTTTGTCATGATGTGGCGTCCGTCCGTCCGTCGACTTTTATTTTAAAAATCTTCTTCTCAGAAAGTACTGTACATAATTGAACCAAACTTCACAGGAAGGATCCTTGGGTGGCCTTTATCAGATCCCTTCAAAGCATTTTGATCGGGTGAAAAATATTTAACGATATATACATGTAAATATATCGTTTCAATACCTCAACGAGATGAAAATTATTGCGGGCAAGTTGTATCTCCTAGCGCAAAAATTGGCAGATCTGCGCATAATCGACAGTAGATTTGGGCAGAAAGTGGCACCTCCGATATTCCGACCATCAAAGGTTTTCTGCCCAGATTATATATCTCCTGTATACATTTCTCAGGCTTTCAGCACTTTCAGCGCTTTGATTGTGTTTTATTCTCGCCAACTTTCCTTCAATCCCTTATATAAAAAAATTCCCGTATTGTGCTGCTCTTAACATGCCGTGCAACTTCAAGGCTTCTAAACTGTCGTTCATATCGTAGGGCCTAGATCAGAGTCACATGATAAAAATAGGGTGTATTATATATTTGTACATCAGTCACAATACGGAACACTCTATACCTTCGACAAAATAAAAGGTAATTTTGCTTTTATTGAAACTATTCAAGCGAAAGTGTAACATTTAACCCGTTACTGCAAAATTTCGATTTCTGACACCCTGAAGAAAAATGGTTACGGAAAACTTTGTGAGAAATGAGAAACTGAGAAACTATAAGTCCACATACTTTCTGTAAGGCACATGTTTTCCAATTTTAGCGAGATTTGAAATGTTCTCAGCAATTTCTATTAATTCGGATCAGTCTTTGATTATGATAAAGATTTAATGAAGATTCGTTTTCCAAATTGTTTTATTCCATGAAAGACAAAGATTTCTATCAACTATGAATTACGTTTGCAACCTGTTTCAATATGGGCATGTTTAGTTCAAATGTAATTAGGTAATGGGTTCACTAAACATTCTCCAATTTTAAGGTAATTTGTATATGGGAAAATATGGTGAGAAAAGAAAAAAATGTTCCTTTTTTCCATCCTATTAAAGACATTCTTTTTCAATTAAACTCACAATTTATTAATTTCGTCTACATCATTTACATTATTCTATATAGATAAAACTTTGTCCTGTTATAAAAGGTTACATGTACATGTAAGTAAGCGGTAATCTGAAACTTTTACGAGGACATTTTTCTCATGATAAAGAATATTTGATAGTTTCAGCGTTATATCGGCCAACCTTTCAAGATAAATATTAAGATAAAGCAACTGTTTACAAAAAGATGTAATTATCAATAAAGTGTCAAATCATTAGATATCAGTTCAAACTTAACCCACTCCCACACGAAATGTATTTTAGACTGGTCCTAATTGAAAGAAGATGTAGACGACAACTTTTGGTTGATGAAATTCTAAATTCGTTGTCTTTTGGGGTAGAATTCGTTGTGGACATTGAAGAAATTGCTTGATACAAGCAATTTCTTCCACATCCACAATGCTTTCCAAAGCTTTTTTGATGAGGGGCGTAAAAGGAGGGCCTGTGTTGTAATGGGTTTAAACCTGTTGAAGCCTACTCTGATTGTTCATGTAAGCATAGTTACGATAAGAAAGTCTTATGTTACGATCAGAAAGACTCATGTTACGATCAGAAAGTCTTGCGTTACGATCAGAAAGTATTACGTTACGATCAGAAAGTCTTATGTTACGATCAGAAATACTTACTTGGAGTGTGAATAGCCTCAATAATAGATGTATGAACAATCAGTGACGGAAGACCGGCCCTCCTACAAGAAGTTCGTCCAAGATATCAAGGGACGTTATTCTTTAGAAAAAAATGTGGCTAGTAACATGAAAAAGAGTAAAATGTTTTGTTGGCGACCAAAGCGTCGTCACTACAGCCAGAATAAGCTGTATTTACAACGTTTACGTGGTAAAACCAATATTAATGCTTAAATTGAAGTCGGGGTCCAAAACGGAATGCTTCGTTTTGCCAATCGATGTTTTTATTTACAGAGGCGATCCGCCTGTATTAATACTTTCGTTTAGGGCAATATTGTTGGGTGTGCAAAGTGTCGTAGCTACAGCTTTATTCAATCTGTATTTACGATTTCTTGCACGCCCAAGGACGATGTATTATAATCTTATATAAGTCGCTAATAAACTGGTTATTTTTGGTTTGAAAAAACTTTTACGAGAATACGATGTTAGGCATTGAAAAACGAGTCCGAAGTTTTCGAGGCCTGGTACAATTTTGGACGTTACGGAAAATCATGCATTTGTTTGAGTCAGTCAGTGATAGCACAGACATTCAGGTTCGTTACTGTTAAAACCAGTTGTTAAAAAATCGGTTATTTTACTCTCCTAGTTATAAACGTTAATTTCCTCTTATTTTACTGTTTTTGAATTGATTTTTAGCTTTTAAAAAGTTGAATGTTAAGTCACCGTGCATTTCTCGCTTTCCCTCGTTCGCCTTTATTTCAACAGAAAAATTGTGTAAAATATGTAGATTACGTATTCGGTTGATGTGGAGAATTTAGTTAATTTCTTTTATTTAATTTAGATGTAAAATTGGCAATCTTGGCTATATGAATGTTGACCAGGGGCAACTGGCCCTTTTGAAATAAAGCCAGTTCCCGAATTTGGACCGAAAGTTGATATGATCACTAGTGATGATATCAACATTTATTACACGGGGAAATCCAAAGATTTCACAGCTAGGAATATAATAACAATCAGTAGTCGCGACGATTGTATAGTGTGACGGAAGTCCCAATATCGATAGTTACTCCTGTAAATCGCTCTCGTCATACAGCATTTGGTAGCGCATCACGCCCCCAATCTTCAGTTATGGGTTGTCATGGGTTCGATATCCGGCGGTGGGACATTTCTCACAAATAGGTAGATAATCGTAAACGGAAGTGGGATAGCAGCTGGTGACTGGTAAAGGATGAAATGGTAGTACTGGTGCGAGATAAGTGCTCCGGCCTGAATATAATATGATTGAAAAATAGTGAAAAGCGGCGTTAAGCCCATTCAAACAAACAAACAATAATCGCACTCGTAACCTCTCGATTATGAAGTCGACACCTTACCTCGCGGTCACGTATTGCACAAAAGTTATCTAGAAATGATTGATCGATGGCTTCTCAAACTGACTCAAACAGGAAGCTCGACTTATATGCGGCGTTTTTTTTTTATGTTTTATTTCTATTAACTGTTGCCATGCTGAACCAAGATTATTCCTGTTTTGGCAGGAGGTGTAGACAAAGATCAGTATGAATGTACATACAGTCTAATCTTTGTCCGCATCACCTGCTTGTCCATTTAAAGCCAGAGGTGTTCATAGGATATCTTTTTAAAAAATATATATCATTCAAAAATAAGCGTTTACGGTGCTTTCGGTCCTTTGATTTTTATTCTAATTCTGTGGAGAATTATATTCAGCATGGCAAGGGTAAACACGGAAATGTCGTAACTACAGCTCGGGTAAGCCATACTTACCACGTCTAGGTCGCCAAACCAACATAAATGCTTAACATGAATATCTACCAATGTAGGAAATCAAAGTTCTTTTCCGGTCAACACGAATGATTTGATTGTTCTAGCGATTTTTGAATGACAGAAGCGATCCATTCATTGGTGCTCAGTCAATCCGTAATGTTAAATCCATCACCCAGCTTTGGAGTCTTTCGCAGTTTCCTTAGAATTTTTTTTTTTTTTTTTTTTGTGAAATAAACACAGTGGGTCTCGAAAGAGGTTGGGATTGTACTGTATTCTTACCACGTGTAGTTACGCACATTAGTTAATGTGACAATCAAATAATTTGTCGTATGACCTAAAGCTTTCATTGTTATCTGGTTAAGGTTTGATACAGTTAACCCATTACCAAACAACAACATTTAGACTTGTCAAAGTTCAGATATTTGAACACGAGAATTTCAAATCGGTAGAATTTTTAATACTTCCACCCTTCTAGGTAGAAAACAATCTGCAAAATTGAGAAAGCGATAGTAACAAGCACTTTCTTCCTTTTTACCGTTGTTTTGCAATACTCTCTTCTTGATCTGGACGTAAAGAAGAGGTACTATGACGGGACGGGTTAATAAACGAGCGTTCCAGCCTATGAGACCAGATAAATTTCTATAAGATTTTCTCTCTTTCCATGACCAAGTTTTCTACGAAAGTTAGCATACTGTCATTCTTTTTTTCCCGAGCCATATTACAAAGGGTTAGTATAAAACTATTACCAATTGACAAAATTATGGAAAATATCACCCAGAAACTACCCGAAAATAATTTCAAAATCTAGATACGAAAAGATAAATTCCGCTTAACCTATTCGCAGACGGCAAAAATTCAGAATGGTCCAAATTGAAACAAGTTGCAGACGACAATTTAAAGTTTTTTTTTTTTTTTTTTTTTTTTTTTTTTTTTTTTTTTTACTTTCTTGGTAGAAAGCATTGTGTAAAAGTTTTTGTGTAGAAATTTCTTGTTACGGGTAATTTCTTCATTTCACACAAGGTTTTCTCAATTGTTTTTCTTTGGGGGGGGGGGGCGGCGTAATATCGTCATTGTGTGGGAATGGATTCAATTGTTTAAAGCCATTCATTTTCCACTGCCATGTTCTACTTTAATCTTTTAATAACAGACGGATCAAAGTTGTTTGCTGCTACTGTAGTGTTGAATGCTTTATCCTATTACCTGACGAAACAATTTTAGACTGGTCCAAATTGAAAGTTGCAGACGACAACTTTTAGTTTACAAATTTCTTTCACAATGTTTTCTAAAGATTTTTCTTTAGTGGCGTAAGAAAAACAAAAAACAAAACAAATAAATACACACACAAAACAAAAACAGGATTGTTTGGGAATGGATTAAACAATGATACACAGAACTATTGAATTTTACTCGAACTTTCACCAAACCTTCAAACCACTGTAATGTTCTATCTTCAACACCAGATAGATCGTATTTGTAAGCTTTTGTTTCAGCAACGGATTGGGGCGTTGGTTTTAGCTTTGGTAACAAGGTAGGTAACCAAGTTGAACCTTTAGACATATACTGGGCTAACTTTTCTTTAATAAACAACAGTTTAGAAAATAATTCTATCAATTATTGTTTTCATGAAAGACATTTATTTAGGGTCAGGTAATAGATAACGCCGTTCGCGTATCCCTTAGTCGGACTATATAATGTCCGATGGACACACCCATTTGACCAGCAACGAATCCAAGAATTGTTAAAACCGTTATTTATATCGGAAGTGAACTTTGAGATTCGACATTGGCCGTTATATATGTGAAGCACTTTTGTTGGATTGGCAAATTAAACATATTCAAACTGTAGTTACGATGTTTAAGTAGCCAATACTTTCCTTTTTAGCTCACTTGAGCACAAAGCACTCTAGGTGAGCTTTTGTGATCTAGCGTCGTCAGTCGTCCGTCGTGTGCCAACATCTTGTGTGCACTGTTGAGGCCACATTTTTTGTCAAATGTCTTGAAACTTGTTAAGAATATTTGTCTCAATCAAACCTCGGACAAATTTAATATTGGGTCACGTGGGGTAAAAACTAGGTCACAAAATCAAATCTTAGAAAAAACTTTCTTTGTACTCTAGATGTCACATGTTTTGCCTTAAATGTCTTAATATTTGGTCAGAATATTTGTCTGCATAATATCTAGGCCAAAGTCTACATTAGGTCACGTGGGGTCAAAAATAGGTTAAAGGGTCAAAATTCGGAATTAGCCATGTGTGCACTCTAGGGGGCACATTTTAGGCTCAAATAGTTTTATATTACGTCAGAATATTGCACCATCATATCTCGGTCAAGTTCTACATTGGGTCAAGTTGGGTAAAAAACTAATTCACTGGGTCATATCTTAGAATCACCTTGTGTGCCCTCTAGATGAACCATTTTTTTACTCAAATTATTTGATATTTTGTCAGAATTTTTGTGGTCATATGTCGGCAAATGGTGTAAAAAAATGTGATCACCAGGAAATCTTTAAATATACATTGCTTACACTCCAGAGGCCACATAGTTTGTTTAAAGGATTTGCAGTCTATGAGCTGCATTTTTTGCCAATCTGACTTGATATTTGTTCAGAATGTTTGTCCCATAAAATATCTGTCAATTTTGATACTGCGTCACATGGGGTCAAAAACTAGATCACTAGATCTATTCTAAAGAAATATTTGGAATTTACATTAAATGTTTTTTGGCATAAATATATTGAAACTTTGTAAGAATGTTTGCGATCGATTTCAAAACAATATTTGATCATGGATCACATTTGGCCAAAATTAGTTAACTCAGGCTTTTGTTGTCATCGACTCAGGTGAGTGCTTTAGGGCCAATGGCCTTCTTGTTTGTTACATTTTTCTGACCATAAAGTTTATAAATACCACCTTTTTAGCTCACATGAGCACAACATGCTGAAGATGAGTTGGTGTGATCGGTAAATGTCCGGCGTCCGTCTGTCTATCCTCTTCTTCTCCCAAACCATGAGGCCTAGCGCTTTGATATTTGGTACATATCATCACCTATTGACCCTCTACAAAAATATTTCATAGAACTATTGTACTCTGAAAATTAGCCCTTTTCTGTGCAATCCATAATTTTACTAAGGAAATCTTTGAAAATCTTCTCCTCCCATACCATCAGGCCTAACGCTTTGATATTTGGTATGTACCATCACCCTGTGACTCTCTACCATAATACTCCAAAGAATACCATGCCATGAAAAATAGCCTCCCTGGTTTTACAAAAGAATAAAGAAAGAAATCTTTGAAAATATTCTCCTACAAAACATAAGGCCAAGAGCTTTGATATTTGGTATGTATGAATATCTATTGACCTTCTAACAAAAAACTCAATGAATTGCTGCACTCTGAAAATTAGCCTTTTCTGTGACAAAGAGCTTTGATAGGTGATATGTGTTAATGTCTATTACTCTCTACCAAAATATTTCAATCAATTACCGGACCTGAAAACTAGTCCTTTTCTCTACAATCTGATAAAAAAGTAAATCATTGAAAATCTTCTCCAAAACCATAAGGCCTAGGGCTTTGATGTTTGGAATAAATTATCATATATTTACACTCTACTTTAATACTTCATAGAATTGTCGTAAAATCGGCCCTTTTCTGTCAAATTTCTGATTTTAGATATGAATAAAGAAGTACATATCTTTGAAAATCTTCTCTTGCTAAACCATTGGGCCTAGAGCCTAGATATTTAGCACGTATCAATGCCTATTGACCCTCATACAAAATACTTCAAAGACTTACTCAGGAAATAAGCGCTGTATGATTGGATTATCAATACACCTAGAATTAAAGGAGCATATTCTAAAACATCTTCTTCTCCAAAATAATTAGACAGAGAGCTAAGCTATTTTCTCTATAACATAAAGCCTCGAGTCATCATCTCAAGCGAGCGATGTTGGGAAACCATGGTCCTCTTTTGTTATATTTTAGTAGAACTTCCTGTTGGGGCTCAGTGGGCGACCCGTCAATCTACTGAAGACAATTGATACACCAGCTGGAAGCGGCTAGACTACAAACAAGTGTGCTAATTGACGGATCGCTGGTCGCATCCACTGACCTCCGACATGAAAGTTCTACTGCTGCATGGAATAAACCTAAGTTTGCAAAATGTATGGCCACGAATATTAAAAAAAGGAAAAACTTTTGTTTCAAACACAAGCATCGTAACTACAGCTTGAATAAGTTGTAGTTACGGCGTTTAAGTCAGTCGCCAGACCACCAAAAGTCCTTTTATACAAATGTCAGAGGCCAATGCACACGTCCGGTCTTTATGTATGATTTGACTGGTTACTCGATTTTGATTGAGAGAAATGATCTGTAAATATCTGCCATGTTCTATTGTTTGTATTTAAGGATAAAACAAGAATGGTACATAAAATCGTAAGCGTGGTGTTGGTATGCTACACTCTTGGGATGTCATGTGGACAGTTTATCATACCAAAACGTCCATTGGGTTATATCTACAATGATGGCAGCCCTAGCGCTCGAGTGAACCTAGATATACATATGGGTCCTCTGTGTCCAGACAGTAGAGATGCGTTCCCGGCGGCTAAAGCAGTGGCTACACATTATGGACCCACCACGTTCAAGCTGACACTACATATGTTTCCTCTACCCTACCACCACCAGGCCTACCTGACAGCGATTGTAAGTGAATCGAATTTTGAAAAACTTTACAGTAAATTCACGGAAAGACAACAAACTCTTACAAGTGTCTAATGTCGCCCTCGTAGGCAGTGCATGATTGCTTTTTCACTGGTTTAACAAGCAAATTGTATTTTGTGAACTAAATATGTCTAAGACCAAAAATTTTATTTTCTACAAAAATAAACCAGCCAATAACAAAACCCCACATGGAACACACATGGGAACCAATATGGGTCTAATATGAGACTCAGAAGGGATTTATATTGGGCCCATTCGAGCAGCCCATATGGGATCAAATACAAAAATATGGACAATAATATACCATATTGTTGGTCATTTGGGCTACTATATTAGCATTTTTCTTATCAATAACTGTTCTATTTTTTGCCCATCATGGGACGAATTTCCAATATATGACCCACAAGGGTCCCATGTGAGCTTTTTGCCCACATAGGATCTATATTCCAATGCTTGCAGGGAAGGCTGTTAGGGTGACGATAGCCTTTGGTTCCAATGAGTTGTTATTCCAATTCACTTTACGATTCGACCACCTTCACTTCAATAACAACACAAAGGAATATTCATAATTTATCCCTATACAACATACAGGTTTCCATACGACAGAATGACCAAACAAAGTATTTGGGTTTCACATATAAAATGTATATATATATATGCAAGCGACTGACTAAACGCAGGCCCCGCCACTTACTACTTTGGTCATGCCCAAAGACCCCAAAAGGAAGTTCCGCTTCGAAATTAAACTGCGTTATTTTTCAAAATTTATGTGAGGTAGCATGTAACAAAAAAGTAGAATAGTTGCTTGGCGACGTAAACGTCGTAACAAGAGCTAAAGTTGCGACGTTTAAGTAGCCAAACCAACAAAAAAGTTAATAGAAAATGACGGCCAATGTCGGAGTTCAAAACTCATTTCTGATCTGAATTATTTCATTGTTTGACTGATTTTATATTGACAGCCGCGATCGGTCAATTAGGCAATAGTTGTGATAAATACGCCCACTTTAAAATATTGCGAGCGTTAGAAATATATGTAGTCTACTCAAAATTACTCGATTTACTTAGTGACTAAGAAAAAGGGATAGAGCCTACATTATAACTTGTAGAGCTAGATTCATTCCTGTTTGGATGAAAAGCTATATTTCATTTAAATTTTAGACTGGTTCAAATGAAGATTGAAGACAATAAACATTGAAGGCAAAATCAAATTAAATAATCCTATGTGGTGGAAAATATTGTGGAAAACGAAGAAAATGATTTTTAGAAGCAATTTCTTCTTTGTCAACAATGTTTTCTCAAGTATAAAATCACAGCAACGTAAAATCCCGGGTTTGAACGGGAATGGGTTAAGTATTTCAATTTAAAACATTTACCATTTCAGGGATCCCAAGCAGTCAGAAAACTAAGCTCTGTAGATACAGCCTATAAATGGTTTGAAAAAATATACAACGAAAAGTTGGACTTTTTGTCAAATGGCGCAACTAGCAATATGACAACTAATGAAGTTATAAGGTAGAATTACTTAATCTTATTTAGTCGTTTACAACTTTTACTATTCCCAATTATTATTCAAGTCCCTCTTAATCCTTTCCTGTTTTGCAAAGATTTAGACCAGTCCATGTTCAAAGATTTTGCAGACGTCAATATAAAACCGATTTTATTTGAAAAATTATCTTTCAGAAGGGTAGAAAATATTGTGGAAAAAGAAGAAATTGCCCACAATATTTTCTCAAGTATAAAATCACAGGGACGTAAATACCAGGGATTGAACGGGAAAGGGTTAAATGCCTACGGATTGCAGTAGTATGCAAATTGGTATGCAAATTGGTGGTCCGGTGAAGACCTAGCACGGGGAAGAAATAAAGGAATCACAGTATTTGATAATGTTAACCATTTTTTTCAATTTCATTAAAATCATCTATACGAAACCACTACGCTATCTCTTCGTTACATAGAGGCGTAGCAATAGGCTATCATGGTGGATCTGATTTCAATCAGATTGCCACTTTTTTGTCTTACGTTTCTCTTCATATCTGATTCCCTTGCTCTCTAAACGAACTAGCATGAAGTAACAAGTCTTAATATAGAGTGGAAAGAGTTTTTTACCATTTGAAAATCGATCAATTTATGAATTGGTCGTCTTTATCAAATCCAATCTGTCAATCAAAGAATCAAACGAATAAACAAATCATTCATTTAGACCGGAAGTGAATTTTTGAACTCTGATCGTCATTAGTCGACATTTAAGTTGTTTTTTAGTTACTTTGGTTCGAACTAATCATTTTACCGTTTGTTACTTACCATAAATTTTACAAAATTATGTCGTTTATATAATATCGAGTAGAACTGGCCTCTTAAAGTAAAGTAGGGGTGATCAGAGATCAGTCATCTAACCCATTCCCATATGACGCTTTTCGATGCCCCTACCTCCCAAAAAGGCTTTGCAAAACATCGTGGAAAGAAAAGAAATTGCTTGTGACAAGCAATTTCTTCATTATCCACGTTTTCTATCCAAAAAGACCAAGATTTCACAAATTACATCAACTAAAAATTGTCATCTGCAACTTCTCTCAATTAGGATTTGTCTACACTTTTTTGTCTTTTAATGGGTTAACGACCCTTTATTTCACGTTTGATGTACATTTCACGTGGCAGATTATTGGCCCGATATGCAGCCGAACTCGGTATCAACGAAGTAGAGTTTCTAGCCGCCATAATGTCCGAGGATCTGGAAACCGATACTCGAGCAGCATGGAAATACTCGTGTTCAAGTGAGTGGCTTTTGTCTTAATCCTTTCCTTTTTTGCAAAAGTTAAGACCTGTCGAAATTCGAACGTTTTGCAGACGAAAATTTAAAGTGGATTTAAACTGAAAATTAACCATTTCATATAGTAGAATGTTTTCTCAATTGTAAAACCACAAGGACACGTAAAATCCAGGGGTTGAACAGGAAAGGGTTAAAAACAGAGTATCAGATATGCTAGATGATGCCATAAAAAAAAAAAAAAAAACAAAAAAACAATAACACAAACAAAAGGCCGCCACCATTATTAGATTTAATTGTAATAGCGACCTTATTTAAAGGGGCAACATATAGGGTTGCCCAAATTCTCCAAAAGGGCCTCTAAATGCCACATCATGTCGCTTTTTAATGATTGTAGAAAAGCTTTGAAAAACATTTTGGGAAATAATGAAATTGCTAGTTACAAGCAATTTCTTCATTTTCCAGAATGTTGTCTATATCCAGAGATTTTTTTAAAAAATTCCATCAAATAAGAATTGTCGTTTGCATCGTCATTTAATTTTTGACAAGTCTAAAATTTTGTCGTTTGGTAATGGGTTAAATGTATAGAAGCAGGAACAGCCATTACAGTACTATGGAATATGCTATATACTCCTCATACGAAGATTGTCCAAGGTTTAGTTTACAATTTTGCTTAACCCTTTCCTATACATTACATTTTACGTCACTGTAATCTTATATTTTAAATCATTATGGAAAAAGAAGAAATTGCTTTAAAAAATCTTTTTTTTCCACAATACTTTACTGCCACAAAAGCTTGTTTCATTTCAAATTGCATCTAAGTTTCATTGTCATCAGCAACCCCCTATAATTTGGACCAGTTTATTTATTTTTTTAAAAAAAGCTGGGGGGTGTAAACATAAGACAGAGGACAATTACCATTGCTTCAATTTGAAAACATTAGCAGGTGATAAATTGATTATTAATACTAGAAGTACTGCAAAGAGAATTACCCACAGAAACTTCTCTTATCCAAACATAGATGTGTATATCTTTCCTATGTGAAAAAAACAAATTAAACCCTAATGACTCAGAACCTTGCAATTCTGGCAGGGTAGGAAAATTTGGTATTTTGCCTGACCTCCGGTCTCTTAAATTATAAATCAAAATACGTTCTTTATGAAACACAAACCCTGCCGAAACGGCTGATTATTCCTCTACTTCGACCCTTGATGTTCTTTAGCGCTACAGATCAGGGCTTAAGCACGGCACACCGTCCAATCGTGGTGAACATTTGACGGATCGCTGCCCCTCCTCACTGACCTCCGACAAGAAGTTCTACTTAGGATATTAAATGGTGTTATTATGCAAAATTTAATTAAGGTCAGCAGCAAAAAGTAAAGTGGATGGTTGGTCAACTGAACGCCGTACATACATCTTGAATTGTTAAGTTGTGGTTACGACGTTTAATTCGTCACACAGAAAAAAATGTTTCACATAAATGTCTTCCAGTATCAATGAATGATTTGATAGGTCGATTAGATCTTTGATTGGAAGTTTCGATCAGTCAATTATCCCACGATATTTGAAAACTAGTCCGTAAGCATACGATTTATACACGGATGTTTTTTATACAAATTTTGACCTTTAACCTCCAAGTACGACTTAGATGGTATCCCGTATTTACAAAATACACATCGGTTCGTGATGTTGAACAAAGACAATCAATGCAAGGGTAAAGGCTACTTTAAGATGGTCCGATTCTAATAATCCAACTTTCAATTGGGACTGGGTAGATGAAAAATAAGTATCACAAGCCACCACAACAATAAAATCTATCATCTCTGAGCACTTGTTTTCACATTCCTGTTGTTTCACTTATGGGGAATATGAAAGAGATAAAAGCGGGAAATGCATTTAATCAAATTTCATAAGGATAATAGTATTTATCACATCTTTTCCCATTTCATTATTGAAGATGAATCAAGATAAGTTCTGTACATTTATATATTTAAGTATTTTAATCATCCTTCTCTTTTTGACAAATAAAGGAGCGGTTGCAGGCACGCCCACATTCTTCCTAAATGACGTCCCGCTAGCTGCAGATCCAACCTGGACGTTAGATGACTGGAAACAAGTTATTGACCCTTTGTTAGAAGGAACCCTAAGGGAAAGCAATAAGGTAATTGCCCTCGTTGGGCGACCGAAACATCACAACTACAAATTGAATAACCGTACATGGAAAACAGGATTTAACCAATTCCCACACAATGGCTCGTTTTGACGCCCCAAAGAAATAGTAACTTACTAGGAAAACATTGTGGACAAAAAAGAAATTGCTTGTTGCAAGCAATTTCTTCATTGTCCACAATGTTTTCTGCCCCAAACAGACAGAGATTTTTGGAATTTCACCAACTAAAAAGTTGTCTGCAACCCCATTGAATTTGAACCAGTCTAAAATTTTATCGTTTGGTAATAGGTTAATAATGAAGGCTTATTTTCCTCGTCTTTTGTCAGCTTCTTTTTTATATTGTGCAAGTTTTTATGTTTTAATTCACTTTTTTCCACCCAAAAATAACAGACTATAAAAAATATAATCATTTATTAGCATTACTGCATTGGTATGATTCCTCCACATCTAAAAGAACGTTTCTTTATCATTAAATTATCAACAAGAAGTGCGTAACATTTTCCTTTCATCATGTTTCAGACTTGTCCTGTTGGAACTAAAGTATGTGAGTATCTTCCTCGAAAAGTAGAGTGTTGTACTAAAGGTGAAGGTTGTATACCAAATGTTGGCTGTCGTTGTTTTGGCAACGGGTGTATTAAAGCATCGAAGGTATGATTAGCTGTTCTAGAGTTTCATATCAATTGACCAGTCGCGGCTGTAAATCAAGGAATAAACCCACCAATCAAATAATCTATTAAGCTCGGACATGAGCTTATCAACTCAGATATTGGCGCCATTTTTGTTTGCCTTTAATGTTGGTTTGGCGACTTAAACGTCGTAACTACAGCTTATTCAATCTGTAGTTACAACGTTTAGGTCTCCAACAAACCATTTTACAAAATAACGCTGTTAAAAATCGAAGCGGAACTTCTTGTACAAGTCAATGGGAAGGGCTTAAGAAATAAGTGCACGGGGCCAGCGATTAGTCAAATCCAAACTGCAACTTGCAGTATTATTTCGTGCACAAATACCTTTGCTTTTCATTAGAATGGATGGCCATCAAGTCATACACATATATAGAATCATTCTTTGAATGACGTAAACTATGCACACCTATTTGAATGACGTCATCCATACCTCTTTGAATGATGCCATCTTTGCACATAATATAATGGTATTGCACTGGTACTGGGTATCCAAGAATGCCTTTCAAAGGTTCAAACCTGTGTTCATGTGCTTAGGAAGGGAATCTGTTACTTGAGACAAGCTCATCTTAACCCATTCCCACACAATTACACTTAAAACACCTCCCAGAAAATATCTTTGCAAAACATTGTGGACAAGAACCGTCAGAGGTCAGAGACGGATTATGTTTTCTGAATATGGCTTTGTCACAAAACTGTATGCAATTATTGGACAAAATTTATTTTTATTGAATATAACTATAGTATGAGAGTTCAGTTCTCAAGAATTTTGGAAGTTTGACAAACATTGAAGGAATCTGTATGGCTTCACAGGCCTGATTCTAGTAAGATTCAATATCATTATCTGGAAAAGGATTAAATATTTTATCTTGACCATCAAAGTTATAAATGAAAAATGTCTACATACAAAAAATGAAGACTCTTATTTGAGTAGTCTTACAGAAACAATAGAGTAGGAAATATACAAAATGTAAAGCTACATGGCATTAAGCTCCCATTTTAGCAAGTAGCATGGTAAGGTTCATTGAGTCAAGAAATGAAATAAATATTACCTCGGGCACTTAATAAACAACATTTATGTAAAGTAATTTTGGCAATTGGTAAAGGAGGTATATTTAAACATTAATGACCTTCACAATTTGACCTTTATCTTGACAAATGACCTTGATTTTGGTATCTGTTGAAGTCTTGTCACAAGTAACATACATTTGATATGAAGGCTGTATCACTTATGATTTTAAAATTATGGACAATGATGAAGTAAAGATTTTGCAAAGTTCGACCTAGATAAATGCCCTTTACCTTAGCCAATGATCTTGAACTTAGTACCAATAGAAAGGTCATGTCATAAGCAATGCACATTTGAAATATGAAGGCTATATATTTTACCATTGTAAACTTGTAGATAATGTTTAAAGATAAGATTTTCAAAATTTTGACCTTGAGAAATGACCTCGATCTTTGAGAAAAACTATATTTTACCTTAAGTCCCTTTTACCTAGACGAGGCCTCAAATCCAAAAACAGAGAATTGTCAGTTAATTTCAAGCAAGTCCATACATAAATGAAGGGAGGATTGTGTTCACAAGAATTTTGACATAAATGGCACTATTTCAAATACGCAGCAACATACTACCAAACCATGACAATTTGTAAAAGGTCTAATGATGAGGAATATTGTCTGAAAAAGTGGGAGTTGCTTTCACAAGAAGAAGAAATATAGACAGATTGACTTATAGACTGACAGTCAGCCAAATGGGTGGACAGAGGGAGAAGATGATACAAATATAAGTGCACCTTTGGCAGCATACAAGTTATAAACATATGAAATATGAAGGTTATATCACTTATCATTGCAATATTATGTCAAATAACCTCGAACTTGGTACCAACAAAAAGGTCTTATCACAAGCAATGCATGTTCGAAATGTGAAGATTAAATCTCAATCCAATTAAAGGTTATGGCCAATTTAGAGTTTTTATGATGGAAATTATTGACCTTGACAATTTGACCTTGAATTTGACCTAGAGCCTTGTCTTGATTATCTACTGAAAGGTCTTGTCAAAAGTAATAAACATGAAATTTGAATTGAAGGTTATCTTACTAGCCATTGCAAAATTATGGCCAATTTTAAAGTTTTAATTTTCCATGTTTTACCTTGAGAAATGTCCTTGACTTGACAGATGACCTTGAACTTGGTAGCAACAAAAAGAACTTTTCAATAACAATAAACATGTGAAATATGAAGATTAAATCTCATCCAATAAAAAGTTATGGCCAATTTAGAGTTTTGATGATGGAAATGTTTGACCTTGACCAAAAACCTTATCTTAGTTATCTACTGAAAGATCTTGTCAAAAGTGATTAACATTTGAAATACGAAGGCTATATCACTTACCATTGCAAAGTTATGGCCAATATTTTCCAAATTTTGACCTTGAGAAATGACCTTGACTGATGACCTTGACAGATGACCTTGAACTTGGTACCAACAGAAAGGTATTATCACAAGCAATTCACATGTGCAATATGAAGACCCTATCTCATTCCAATTAAAAGTTATGGCCAACTTTGAGTTTTTATGATGGAAATTATTGACCTTGACAATTTGACCTTGATGTTGGGCGAGATCCTTGCCTTAGTTTTCAAATAAAAGGTCTTGTCACAAGTAATTAACATTTGAAATTTGAAGGCTATATCACTTACCTTTCAAAATTATGGCCAATTTTAAAGTTTTTATTTTCTAAATTCTGACCTTGAAACATGACCTTGACTGATGACCTTGAACTTAGTACCAACAAAAAGGGTTTGGCACAAGCAATGCACATGTGAAATATGAAGACTCAATCTATAACTAATCAAAAGTTTTGCCCAATATAAGTTTTTGCAGGACAAAAAGAGAGCTTACGTAAAGCTAATAACATTAAGGCCCCTTTTCCATGTTTTTTAATGTAAATTTTCGATAGTTCAAGGTCAAGAGGATTTGATTTGCTACTCAAATATGAAATTGCATAAAATTCTGACTATTAGACTAGGAGAAATTGGCAAAAACTAATTTTTAAATTAAGGCCCATTTTTTCAGGCACAGCCTTGAATTGGGAAATTAAAAAAAGGTGTCTTGGAAATTTCTTAAGAAGATTATATATGAAGTTTCATCCAATTAGGCCCAGGGGTTCCTGAGATATGATGTCGGACGGACGGTAGGAAGGAGGGACGGATGCGTGCACAAGCCGGCAACTATATGCTCCCCCCAAAATTTTTTAGAGGAGCATAAAAGTGAAGAAATTACCTATTACAAGCAATTTCTTCATTATCCACAATGATTTAACCCCCGAAAAACAAAGATTATTTAAACTTTCATCAATTATAAATTATCATCTGCAACATCTTTGAATTTAGACAAATCTATAATTTGTAGTCTGGTAATGAGTTAAGCTCTAGAAAGTAAAAGCTGTTAAGTTCACCTGGCTCACTTCCTAACTCTTCTATTCTAGACTCAGTTAAAATAGCTTGCCCCAAAGCAAACCACATATCAAGGCCTCTATCTATGAGGCAGTCCCGAGTAATAGTGTGATTACTTATTTTGCTTATTGTAGGATCCCTCCCAACGAAGGCTAAGAGCAAAAACATAGTATGGGCCTATACACAGAATAGAACTATACCATGTTTTTGCTTTAAGAACTCATTTTGATTTTGGAAAAGGATACAGTATATTGCTATAACATGTGCTTTTCTTGAAGCAATATGTTCTCTTGAATATACCTTTTTACTGTATAATCACTTGTTTCTAAAACACTGATATGATTTTAGAAACAATTGTAGGGAAAGGGGAAATTGCCTGTTCTAGAGATAAGGTAGTTCTCCTTCTGACACAGTGGTTTCTACACTATAGGAATGCTTTTATTTCCGAATTCCCAATTACAAGATTCTTCCATTAGCTAGAAAGTTAGATAATGTATATTTTTTTAACATTTTCAGAGCTGTCCAATCGGAACCAAGCAATGCAAATATTTGACCGGTAAAGAAGAATGTTGTACAAAAGGAGAAGCCTGTATACCAAATGTTGGATGTCAGTGTTCTAAAAAGAGTTGTGGAAAAAGGAAATTCCGCTTGTCAAACATGATAGAAATGGACCCCTCAGAATAAGACTTTATACCAATACCCATGCACAAATCAAATCTTCAACTGCTCAAACAATAAAGTTAAATTTTCATGCATTTGCTTTAAATGGATTGCTTCTATTTTTAATTTCATTTTATGAAATCAACATCAGTTTTTTTTTTCTAATTCCAATGAAATGTGATTGAGTATTACGTTGTTGTAAATTGAGATTCCTATTCTATGTTTTCTACCTTTTTACCTTACTTATATTGCATAGAAGCAAACTCTCTCTTTCTCTCTTGATAAGTCTTATCAGAGTGCCATAGGCGAGTATGAAATTTTCATCTTAACCCTTGTCATGCTGTATAAATTACCTTATTGAATAGCTGTATAATCAAAGGGCTGAAAGCACTGATAGATTGTGTTGTTCGAAAATCACTTTTTCTTTTTGAAATCAATTTCATAAATAATTCTGCTAAATAGCTACAAGCAGGAGGATTAGATCAAGATCAGACAGCACTTATGTGTAGGCTGATCTTAGCCTACAGCTCCTGCCAAAACCAGAATATTCCAGGTTCAGCATGACAAGGTTTAAAATTTTGTAAACACACAGTGGAATATGTTGCAGACAGACAGACAGATGGACAATGTTAAAGCAATATGCTCCATGCTTTTGTTACAGGGCAGAGAAAAAAATGATGGAATTGCTTACTAAAATTAATTTCTTCAATGTTTTCCAAAATCTTTTTCCTGTGGGTTGTAAAATGGTCGAATTACTTGGGAAAAGGTTAATCTATTTTTTTAAATTAACCCTTAACTCATTCTTTCAACACATTAACACACAATTATACATTTTGATGCACTAAAGAGATATCTTTACTGAAAAAAAATAGGAGAAAAGGAAAAATTACTTGTATCAAAAGTATCAAGCAATTTCTGCTTTTCTCACAATGTTTTCTACCCTTTACAGCTATTAAATTTAGATGCGCTTTAAATTTGGACCAGTCTATTTTCTTTTCATTTTGTAATAGGGTAAAGAAAATTGCCTATTCTATTTTCAGCATTTAGGGAGTTCATAATCCTAAATACTGTTTCAGTGAGAGGATGTCTTGATATACTCACATCATCATTAGACTAATTGGTAGAATTTACAGAATAGATTTAATTTCATCTTTTGTACACATAAATAAACTGAATAATCATTAAGGATAATTAATTCAAGAGACTTATTAAAGCATCAAAGAACTTGGTTCTGTCTTCTGACTTCATCTCCATAACTGAAAAAAAAAAAAAATAATAATAATAGGCAACATTATTTACATGCTTTCACATATATATCTGAGATCAATTAAAGACATTATTTTCATGCCATGATGAACCAAGAATATATGACTTTGCTAGAGGTGTATACTACACCAAGTCTGCATATTTATAAAGTTTGATTTTAGTCTTTAATGTCTTAGCCTATTCTCACACAATGACACTTGTGGATGCCCCTCAAGAAATACAATTGGTAAAACATTGTGTAAAATGAGGAAATTGCTTGTAACAAGCAATTTCTTCATTTTCCACAATGTTTTCTATCCAGAAAGTTGAAAAAACCTAAAATTTCATAAACTTTAAATTGTTCTCTGCAACTCCTTTCAATTTGAACCAGTCTAAAACTAGCTATCTTGGAATTGGTTAAGCTTTTCTTAAAGAGAAGATATAATAACACCAGAAAAGCAGATGCCCTGCCGAAGTGCTACCACATTACCTTCAGGTGTGACCTTGAACTTGGGACTATCCAATACAACTTTACAAATAACACTAGTACTCTTCAAGGGGGGCAAGTAATTTTGAAATCCATCTGTTTTCGATCTCGTAGAGTTTAATTTTCTGACACAGCTTGAATCTAATACAAGTTTTTGTATCACTACAATATAATTATTCCATATACTTTAAATTTGAAGTTTCTAGAAATTTAGATTTTTTCAACTTTCTGGATTAAAAACATTTTGTAAATGAAGAAATTGCTTGTGACAAGCAAATTTCTTCATTTAACACAATTTCTTCCCAATCATTTTACTTGCGGAGTGAGTAAAATGTCATTGTGTGGGAATGGGTTAACACACATTTTGAAGTGCTGTCTGTACTTTTCTCTGACAATTTTAATACTTTTATCCAGTAATGGACTGATTCAACTTAGACAGCATTCAATCTTTCCATTCAACTTTTACATTAACATGTAGAAAGGTGACTTACTAAATGTATCAAAGTGATTGTGTAGTGTTCTGCTGTTTGTACTCAAAGCTGCTTGTTCAAAAGCCTTTCCAAAGAAACTGAAACACAGAATTAGAACACACATAACCACAGGAACAAGTTTTCTCCCATAACAACCCTTGTTTCTAGAGTGAAAAGTTAACAAAAATACATGTATCCTGTCGTATATATGTGTAAAATTACTCTTAATGTTATTGTGACATCATATAAGCACGAGATTTTGTGGCATTTCTTAGTCCTTGGATCTCTTGAATAGGTATTATCCAATCACCACAAAGTGGTGCCCTGAAGAAATATGAGCTTGAAAACTTTGTGGGAAAAGGACAAATTGCTTGTTATTCTGCACATCTTGTTCAAATTTTTAGTACAATTTGAAATGTCATCTGCAAATTCTTTGAATTTTGACTAATGCAAACTTGTTGGTAATCTGGTAGTGGTCTTAAGTACAAAACTGTTGTTTAAGTGAGAAAAAGAGTTTGTAAATTGGAGACAAGCTGATTGTAACCTTGTCTAGATTAGAAAACATTTTAGCTAGCTTAATCCATTTAACAATGACGCTTTTTTACTCCCTGCAAGAAACAATCTTTGGAATACATTATGGATAATGAAGAAATTGCTTGTAACAAGTAATTTCTTCATTATCCACAATTTTTTCTACATAAAAAAAAGACAAAAAAAATATCATTTAGTAAAAACTGTTGTCTGCAGGGTTCATTCTAGAGGTCAACCTTGTGCCATTAGTGCATATTTTTAACAAATGGCGCACAGAAAAACCAATGGTTGGGCTGACCTGGCACGCAAATTTTGGGAATTTTTTACTCAATTGGTAATTTGTTGCATTAAAATTGCCAAAATCACTATCAGCATTCAATCAAGTAAGATTTATCGACAGCAGATTGGTCAATTGGTTCTTTACTTTGTTCACCGTATTGACAATCTCTAATAAACCAAAGCAGACGATTTTAAACTAATTCGGGAGTATTAAAAAGCCCTAGGATTAAGACAATACTCAAATCTTGTAGTCAGACAATTCAAGTGACTGAATTCCACCAACCAGTAGCCAAACCACTGAAGTTGAAGACAAATCTGAATCTAAACTTGGTCTGTAAGAATCCCTGTAAGTTTTGAGCCTTTTAACCTTGCCCAAGTATATGCATTAACAAACAAGAGGGCCAGAATGGCCCTAAAATCGCTCAACTGACTAATGTAAGATGATTTAAAAAAAAAAATTGAAAGAACACAGACGTGCTTGAGGTTATCTCAGAATTTCCTTCAAATGGCAAATCTACTCACAATTGAGATTAATGGTGACATTTTATTTTTAGCAACCAAAAATTTCCCTCACAAAAATTGACTAAGGCACATACACCAACTTGTCATAGAGACAACTTTGTCTTGCTCTCTACAAATAGGCTTGACAAAAAGAAAGTAATAATAATCTTAAAAGTAGTCCTGTTTGCTACACACTGGAGATCAGTTGTTGTTTCTCACTAGTTATCCATCTCACTTGTGCATACCACTTGTATTTTGCCCATTGGTGGCAGGCAAAAGGTACTTGTGACAATGACTGTGCCAAATGTCCGATGAAAGATGACCAAGTCGTTTTTAACAATTTTTCAGTTATATTGCGGAGCATTTATCAATTTATTCCTGGTATTTCTCACACCAGTACTACCATTACATCCTTTCCTAGACTCCAGCTGCCATCCAATTTAAGTTCAGGATCATCTACCCATGGGGAGACAAAATGCGGTAAAGGATATGTGCTGCTGCCAAGATTCAAACCCAAAACACCCAGGGTTCCCACAATTTTCTGCTTGCAAAATTCAAGACTTTTCTCAGGATATTTTTCTAAATTTCAAGACTTCTTTTTCATTGACAAAAATTAAAGGATTATTATGACACAGATTGTTGAATCCCCAAGACCCCATTTTATTGATGTCAAACTAAACCCCTAAACTTTGTCCAGAAAACTACAATAATATAAAATAATGGATAAATTTGATTACTTCTAGATGTGTAGATTGTCAATATCATGATAATGATAATTAATTTCAATGTCTATTTACCCAGAGATCTCTTTTTCATTGAATTGAATTGGAGGCCATTTATTACTTTCCTATCCAAATTCAATTCATATCGGTTACTGGTACACTTAAGGTGTTGCTTTGGATTTTCTCCTAAATATTTGTGACGTGATAATGCATCCCCATGTAATTTACACTTTGATAAAACCTACTGGCGGGGGGATACTTGTCAACTGTTTGGAACATGTACTTTAATTGGGTCTTGCATCTTTCATCAAATTGATTTGTCTTTTTCCTAGTTTTTTGTGTTTTTATTTAAAGATATCACGAAACCAAGACTTTTTCCCGTTTTTCCGGTAGCCTGGGAACCCTGGACACACCATGATTATAGATTGGGTATCTGACGCATTCATAACTGGCTATGGTGGCGGCAATGAAGTACTAACAGACATAACAGCATGGTAATAGCCCCATTGGCCATTGTCACTGAGATTAATGCCCAGTTTATTTGAAATTGGTCCAATGGTTTGGGAGGAGAAGATTTTTTAGTTAAAAACAGCAACGCCCATAGTTGGGCTTCATTCAAAATTTCACAAACTAATATTGAAAAGGGTCACCAAAGGAACATTCCTGCCAAGTTTAGTTGAAATTGGCTCAATGATTACCAAGGAGAAAATGTTTAAAAATTTCAAAGTCAAAATGCCCCCCCCCCTGTCACGCCCATATTTGGGCATCAATCAAATTGCCACGAACAACTTTTGAAAAGGGTCACCCAAGCAATATTCATGCCAAGTTTGGTTGAAATTAGCCTGATGGTTACTGAGGAGAAGATGTTTAAAGATTTCTAAGTAAAAAAAAAACCCATCCTGCCACACCCATATTTGAGTGTCATTCAAAATTTTGCCATATTTTGAAAAGGGTCACCCAAGGAATATTAAGTTCAAGTTTGGTTGAAATTGGCTCTATGGTTGCTGAGGAGATGATGTTTAAAAATTTCAAAGTAAAAAAACTGCCCTGCCCTGCCATGCCCATATTTGGGTATCAAAATTCCGCAAACACCTTTTGAATAGGGTCACCCCAGGATCATTCATGCCAAGTTTGGTTGAAATTTGCCAAATGGCTACTGAGAAGAGGATGTTTAAAGATTTCAAATTCAAGAACTGTCCGACCCGGCACACCCATATTTAAGCATAAACCAAAATTTCGCGAACAACTTTTTAGAAAAATCAAATTTCACAAACAAAATTTGAAAAGGGTCACCCAAGGAACAGTCATGCCAAGTTTGATTGAAATTGGCCCAATGGTTACTGAGGAGAAGATGTTTAAAGATTTCGTAAAAAACTGCCCCACCCTGCCCGCCAATATTTGGGCATAAATCAAAATTTCACGGACAACTTTTGAAAAGGGTCTACCAAGGAACATTCCTGCCAAGTTTGGTTAAAATTGGCCCAATGGTTACTGAGGAGAAGATGTTTAAAGATTTCAAAGTCAAAAACTAACCAACCCTGCCACGCCCATATTTGGGCGTGAATCAAAGTTCTGCAAACAACTTTTGAAAAGGGTCACCCAAAGAACAGTCATGCCAAGTTTGGTTGAAATTGGCCCAATGGTTACTGAGGAGAAGATGTTTAAAGATTTCAAAGTCAAAAACTTCCACGTCCTGCCATGCCAATATTTGGGCATAAATCAAAATTCTGCGACAACTTTTGAAAAGGGTTACCCAAGAAATATTCATGCCACATTTGGTTGAAATTGGCCCAATGGTTACTGAGGAGAAGATGATTAAATCTTTCAAAGTCAAAAACTGCAAAGCCCTGCCACGCCCTTATTTGGGTGTCAATCAAAATTCCCCGAACAACCCATGAAAAGGGTCACCCAAGGAACATTCATACCAAGTACGGTTGAAATTGGCCCAATGGTTACTGAGGAGAAGATGTTTAAAGATTTCAAAGTCAAAAACTGCCATGCCCTGCCACGCCCATATTTGGGGGTCAATCAAAATTCCGTGAACAACTTTCGAGAAGGGTCTCTAAAGGAACATTCCTACCAAGTTTGGTTAAAATCCGCCCAGTGGTTACTGAGGAGAAGATGTTTAAAGAATTGTTGACGCCTTCCGACGCACAACGCACGATGGACAAAAGGTGATACCAAAAGCTCACCTTGAGCACGTTGTGTTAATCAAGATCAGACAGCATGTATATTCTTAGATGAAAATTGGATAATTAAATATTAGAAAAAATACCTTCTGGAAAAACCAGAGCTAATTCAATAACATTTTTTGAAGAATTTCCTTGATATAGGACTATGAAAGTAGATGTTCTCAAGATGCTAAAATTGAAGGATTGTGAGTTAATTGGTTACTCACTTTTTTCTGTCATCGTCCAGACTCAGTGGAGGTATTCCAATCACCAACATTGTTCCCTGTTCACTGTTAAATGGTACACCCAATACAAGGGGAAGGTTCCTGGCTTTCTTATTTCTACTCTGAAATAGTAGTAATTGATGTTTAATCAGAGTTTACCTGAACCTGTTACTCAGAAACAGTGTGGAATGTAAGTGATACAATAAATTTTAAGCAACTGAAGAAAATAACTCATCAAATTTACTGTTTCCAATTAAAATACTTATGTCAATCTGTCAATCAAATAATCAGATGACTAATGAAATCATTCATTTAGAATGGAAGTTAACTTTGAACTTCGACATTGGCAGCCATTTATATGATCATTGTTTTTGGTATAGCGACTTAAATGTTGTTTCTACATCTTATTCAAGCTGAAGCAGGGTTTTCCCTGACCCCCTCCTTCTTTGAATTTGGACCCCTATTTTTCAGAAATGACCCCCAAAATAGCTAGACATCCTTCTTTATCTTATTTGATAGGGGTCATATTGTGGCAAAATGACCACCTGTTTTGAAAGTCGAGGGAAAACCCTGTGAAGGCACAACTTTTAGGTCTGAAACCAACTATTTTACTGTTTTGTTACATGCTAGTGGCCATAAATTTTGCAACATAATATGCTGTTTAAAATTGAAGTGGAAATTTCTGACAGAGTAAGTGGGTGGGGCCAGCAATAAGTCAATTCTATCCCTAAATTATGTAAATTATTGACTTACTGAAATTCTAGTAACTTTTCATACTGCAGACAATGATGGGAAAACTTGTTTGAAAGTTTGTCTTACCACAGAGCAATGGGCCTCTAATGTGAATCTTGCCAGTCGCATAATACACTGTGGATGAGCAAACAGTTTCACATCTGGAGATCCCTGTGAAATGTAAAATATGACGAGTAAATGATTTCAAATAGACCACACAGAGGCCAGCTTATGAAGTTCAAGCTAGCTACCTTAATCTCTAAGCTTTTAGAATCTAATAACAGGAAATTAAAGCTTTAATCAATGTTGTTAAAACCAAATATCTTTATTGCATAGATTAAGCAACATCTAAATTTAGGTTATCTATGATATCCTGTACTTAACATTCTATCAAAATTGACTTACTGACTATATTTTTGACTTACCAATGTAACTGCAGACAATTAGCATGGGTAAAAACATTGAAGGAAAAGAAAATTTGCTTATTGAAAAAATCCTCACTTTTCCACTTTATTTCATTTTAATGATCTAAAAAATTTTGTTTGTTCGAATGGAGTTTAATGCCGCTTTTAACAATTATTTATACTGTGCAGCTGGAGCACCTAATAATGGATTCCTGGTATTGCTCACACCAGTACTATCATCACATCCTTTCCTAGCCTTCAACTCCTATCACACTTAGGTTTACAATTATCCACCCATTGGTGATAGATAAATCTAAAACAAGAGAATCATGATGGTGCCATATCGCTCCCTTGAGAATGATGGCTCAAGAATTTATGATATATACACAGAAAAGGGCTTATTTTTTGAAAACATTAATTCTATGAAGTATTTTGGTAAAGATTCAACAGACATTGATACATACAAAATATTTAAAGTCTATGTCTTATGACTAGGGAGAAAATATTTCAAATATTTCCTTCTTTATTTCTTTGTAAAATCAGGGATCACAAAGAAAATATACCATATATCAATCCCTAGGCCTCGGTTTCGGAGAAGAAGATTTTCAAAGATATCCTTCTTTATTCATTTGTAAAATCAGGGATTGTATAGAAAGGGGCTAATTTTCAGAGCACTGTAATTCTTTTGAAGAATTTTGGTAGAGGGTCAATAGATGATGATTTATACCAAATATCAAAGCTCTAGGCCTTATGGTTTCAGAGAAGAAGATTTTCAAAGACATCCTTCTCTATTTCTATGTAAATTCAGGGGTTGCACAGAAAAGGGTTCATTTTCAGAGTACAATAATTTTTTGAAGTATTAAGGTAGAAAGTCAATAGATGATAAATTAAATCAAATATTACAGCTCTCAACCTTATGGATTGGGAGATGAAGATTTTTTAAAGTTTTTCACTTGGCTGCCATGGCAACCAAAGTTCTACATGGATTTCAATTCCTTGAAGTTTTTTTTTTGAAAGAGCATGACCCAAGGATCATTTCTGTAAAGTTTTGTTGAAATTCCATGTTTAGTTTAGGTGGAGAAGAATTTTTTGTAATTGTGAACGGATGGATGGGCAGATGGACAGATGAATGCTGGATGATGACAAATCACAATAGCTCACCCAGAGCACTTTGTGCTCAGGTGAGCTAAAAATGCATTATGAAATACATATTCATTTACTACTATCAAAGATTGAACATGTATGCAGTCACCATGTTTTCTTTTTTTCTCCAATAAGATACAGTATTGAATTCTGCAAATGATATGACGAATCTAATGTCTAAATATTCTTTGATATATATTCGATTGGTATGAAAATGTACAGAAACTCCTAATGGTCCCCTACGGATATACGGAGTTCTCCCGAAAATTGCCCTTTAATTATCTCCCTTAATTCTACTGGGTAGTTCCGGTTTAAATTTCAACAAAGAGTATATAAGGGCTGAGACTAAAAGCGTCTGTTTTGGAGAGAATTAATTATTTTTTTGATATTTCACACATAAGAATATTGAGTATTTTTGTAATACTTATAGATTATGAAAATGTTTTGGTAGTTTTTATTTACGTTGACACATTATAATCGTCTTCCCGTCCGAGTTTCATACAGTTTTCATATTCTACTTCTCATTTTTGAAACAAAATTAGCAAAAGTGTCCTTCATGGTGAATTGTTCCTTTTATTTCCTTGGCTTGAGAATATCTATTGAAACGTGCAAACAGACAAAACAACAACGGGGGAAACAAAAGTATTGCGATAAAATGAGTATTTTTACAAGGAATTTCTCCAAATCTGTGCGATCCGTTAATTTTTATACAAATGGATTTTAATTTTTCGTCTGTATCCTATTTCGTTTTGAGATTTTTTTATCTACAAAGGTTTAAATGATAAGTTAATCTTAAGAATTATCGATGTCCGTCCATAAACTCCTGTTTTAATCCAAGTAACTTACGCGTTTTGAATCGGTATCTTTGATTACGCAATAGTCCACGGGTGGTATCCAGATATATCTCATAACGATCGGCTATTTGCTTTGATTTTCACATGACAAGATTGATTGATGTTTTATCTTTCTGTCCATATATTATATGCAAACTGATGTGGTTGGGTCCCTAAGTAAAAGTACACTACCATAGGTTAAATGCTCCCATTTTGCGTAGAATCAGATATTTTTTCAGAATTTGATGCAGAGGAATGTTGAGTACTCTTAAAATACTCTTAGAATACGGAATTGATGTGGTAGTTTATATCAACGTTGACACGTTTTAATCTTTTTTCTCTCCCGACCTAGGAACCAATTTCATTCTCGTCCAGTTTTCATATTTTACTCCTCATTTTCGAAAAAAAAAATAGCAAAGGCGTCCTTTGTAGGAAATCATTGCGTTTACTTCTTTAACTTTAAAAGACTTATTAAAACAAGGAAACCACACAACAACAACCGAGAATAACAATATTGCGATAAAGAGTACTTTTTACGCCGAGTTTCTCCACGTCTGAAAGATCCATTATTTTCGGTACACATGGCTATTAAAATTACGTTCGTATCCTCTTTCGTTCTGAGATTTTTTTTTCCGGAAAGGGTTAAATGGTAAATTAAATTTAAAAGTTAACGATGTCCTCTCATAAACTGCTGTTTTAATCAAAGTAACTTACACGCTTCTGATCGGTATCTCTGATTGAGTAATAGACCACGGGTGGTATTTTGGATATACACTGGATATATCTCATAATGATCGGTTATTTGCTTTTGATTTTCACCCGATATCCCCTTATTACAAGTAACAAAGGAAGTCGTTTGCTATTCCCTCTAATTCTAAGGAAAATACGAGTTTGTACATTTTAAATAGGATTATAAATGCAAGAGGTAAAGGAAATCTATTCTAAAACGTTTCTCATTTAGAAAAAAATGGAAAAAATGTTTAAGTAAGAAAAATCTGAAAAAAATGTTTAAGATCACTTTTTTACAACAAAAAGATTTGAATATTTAGTATATATACATTGTATCATATATGTCATTGCATGATATATCTAAATATAGTAATAAGAATTTGGTATCAACTAAATGGATTAAAACGCTCAAAAAAATTGTCTTAGTTTGATCTTTGTAACACTTCTTAAGGTCATCTCTATTTTATTTCCACTTTTTTATTTCTCAAATACTTAAATACATGAAATGATATATAAAACAAAAAATTAATACATTCAGCAGGGTAGAAATACTGTGGAAAAGGAAAAAATGCAACAAGCATATTTTCTTTTTCTACAATGCATTCTCAATTTGAAAGCCACAGGGCCGTATAAACCAGGGTTAACCAGAATAAATTTTATATGAAAAATATAAATTTGTGCACACATCTAATATCAGATGCTTAAGCTTGTGCAGGTTGATTGAATTAAATTGGTTTACCCATTCCAACACAATGACGCTCTTAGGCTCCCCTTAAGAAAAACAAATTGGAAAACATTGTACAAATTGACAAAATTGCTTGTAACAAGCAATTTCTTCATTTTGCCGAATGTTTTCTGCTGAGAAAGATGAAAATATCTACAAATTCATAAACTTAAAGTTGTCATGTGCAACTCCTTTAAATTTGGCACAGTCTAATATTTTGCCCTCTGGTTATCGATTAAACACCACTTTCAACATTAAATCAGTTACTAAGCATAACTGACATTATATCTGAGCCACCTGCTGCTCACCCTACTTAGACCTTATCATTTGCCGATTGGTAAGAAATTAATGATATATCTTACTTGCCATTGGTAAGAAACGAATGATATTTCTTGTGAGGACCTACAGAGGCAACAATCATTTCCACAAGCCTCCAGACACTTTACAAAGCTTGTTGAGGATCATGCAGTGAAATTCTGATTACATTTATTACATTTTCATCAATGAAAAGGGTATTTGGTAAATTCCCATGGTCATGAAGTCAAGACGTAAGGAGAGCTTCTTTGAAACAGTTCCCGTTTGTAAAATGACAGATATCTTATAAATTCAAAGCCCCGCTTGACATGTGAAACCATTTTCTAAAAAAGGAAATAATGGAATGTATTTCCGTGAATATCATTGTATTTATTTCGACCAAAAAAGCTCTTTTTATGGTAAATAATACGTATATCCGGAATTAGGGATCTCCGAAAAATACACTTTCATACCGGCTCATTTACGATTATAAACACGTAAAACGTCACTTAGCTTTAAAGATTAAGCTCAGCTGTAAAAATAAAGTAGTCTCTAGATCATATAGGGTTTTAACATTGATGACACATAGTGAGATCTGGCAACAACGTGTTAATGTTTTCGAAACCGATATCATCGATTTTTTCACCGGAACTACCCAAAGATTTTAGGGAGGTCACTCTAATACTAAAACTAAGCGGAGTAACTCTGGATATCGGTAGGGGCCCATTATCCCATTCCTTCACAAAGACGCTTTTAGACATCCCTCAAGGATAACAACTTGAAAACATTTTCTACAAAGAAAAAATTGCTTCTGATAAGCAATTTCTTCATTTTGCACCTTATTTCCTACCCAGAAAGTTGAAAAAATCTAAAATTTCTTAAATTCTAAATTTCAACTACAACTCCTTTCAATTTGGAGCAGGCTAAGATTTGCTGTGTCATAATGGGTTAAGGTGAACTTAAAGCGGAAAAAATATGACAATATGATATTATCACGATTTCACCTACCTCTTGCATGAAGACGTACAGAAATGAACCTGCAGAAACAACTTGATGCATATCTAAGAATGTCTGGACTTGTGTTACAATGGCTTGTAACTGTTTTTTAGCTAACTCTAAACCTTTCTCCATCTCAGCTGTGTTGGATCTGAAAAACCATAGCGTCTTCACAAAGTAAATAAATAAACACTGCAATCATTTCGTAATAAAAAGTACTAACTTTTCAATCCCAAATTTTCAAGTTTTTCTAACCCTTCCCCCAATAATATTTTTTCATACCATGGTTTATCTTCACCAATTTTGCCATCCAAATGAATAGTCAAAAATTAAACACTACAAATATCTCTCCTTTTGCCTATAAAGGAGCTACCTAACTTTTTTCTATATTATATCATCTACAAACAGCAAAATTAATAAATGATTTTGATTTTTTGCTTTCCTTTGTCAAAAGAGGGAGGGAGTCTTAATTAACCCTTTCCTGTTTAATCCCTGAATTTTATGTCCCTATGATTTTATATTTGAGAAAACATTGTAGAAAAGGAAGAAATTGCTTGTAAAAAGCAATTTATCCTTTTTCTACAATGTTTCTACCCTACTGAATGTTTTTTTGCAAATAGAATCCATTTCAAATTTTCATCTGCAAATCCTTTGGATCTGGACAGGTCTAACATTTTGCAAAACACAGGAAAGGGTTAATATGCTCTACTTTCATCAAAAGGGGTAGGAGAGAAAAAATGTATGTATACTTTCAGAATCCATTCATGATCTGTTTTCAAACTGGTTGCATAAGACTATCAAAAGGTAAAATAAATTGAACTAAAAATGTGTCACCAAAGTGGATGCCCCCATGAAGGCATTTGTAAGCTGTCACCTTCAACTTGAAAGTATCCACAGAACTAAATGCATGACAGTAGTACTCATCAAGGGGAACAACTGTGCCTGTTTTTTTGAAATTCATCAATTAATGTAGAAGATATGCTCCAGACAAGTAATAGACATACAAACTAACCCAACCACCTATGCAGACTCACACGCAGACGGGTAATTCTATATACCTGTCAACATGACATGGCAGGGGCATACAAATGATTTCAAAAATACCATATACGGAAGAGACCATTGTGAAAAAGGAAAATTATTTGTAGCAAAACAATTTCTAGTGACTGCAGAATGATTCTAAAAGCTAATTTCAATCATAGTGTCAAATGAGACTGTTTTACCCAATATCAGACGACAAAAATTTGGACTGGTACAAAATGAAAGAAGCTGCAGTCAACAACTTAAATTTTATAGGAATTTAATTATGTCTTTCTGGGTAAAAACAAAACAATGTAGAAAATGCAGAAATGTTTGTAACAAGCAATTTCTACATTTACCCATTTTCTTAAAGGATATTGAAGAGGAGTATTAAATGGAGGTATCAACGTTTCTGAAACCTAGATAAGAAAATGTTGCCAAACGCCTATATATGCTTAAACTAACATTTAAGACTTTAATTTGAGTCAGGTAATGTTGTGCCGGTAATCTTATAGGCTTAAAGTGGCTTATTGTGGCTATACGTGAAAGGTTCAATGGAATTCCATGTTATTTTTAGATATCACGGAATTTGGTTATTGACATAGCATACCACATTTGCATATGTCCCGAAGTCAATGGAAGGAAACAAATTGACAAGCGAAACAACCAGCTTCCTTAACCATGTAACAACAAATGGTTAGCACAAAATACAGTAAGTGTTTATATTCGTAATAACACTTATAACAGTTTTGACTGATTTTTACAGAATAATAGACCATCTAGCAAACATAACTCCTGATGATGTAATGATGATGTTGGTTTAATGAAATTCAAACTTATTTCAAGATTCCAACTGTTATCTGCACCACATGAATGACCCTATATTCATTGCAACTGTCTCGGCTAAATCCTAAAATAGATTAATAGCCTACATAGGTTTTAGGGGAATACCCTGTTCTTATGATAAGCAAACTCTGATTTTCACAAAACTACTTTTCAGAGTATTGTATTCAAATAGTATATGAGGGGGGATAGAGATAAATGAAATCTGTGACATGAAAAAAAAAAAAAACATCAATACCTACCTTTAAGTGGTAATGATATAAAAGAATATATGCAATTATTTTCTCCATACCATTATTGTTTTCTAAAATCAATAAATGTACCTGTTTAAAACATCTAGAGTTTTTAGAAAACTGTCTGTCATGGACTTTCCCTTCTCCTGAAATAAAACAATTGATTCAAAAGTGATTGTAAAAGAAGATTGAATTATTCAAGAATTTACAAATTATTCAAGAATTTAAAGTTAAATGTTCCAACAATAGTCCTTATAGATGCATGGTTTTCAATAATGCTTAAAAGTTAAATGTCATTGAGCCTTGGTTCAAAATTTTTGTGAGTAAAAATTGAAATCTCAAGAGTCAAACTGCATCATCCCCCCACACAAATAATGATAATACCTAAGATATAATTTTTACAAAAGTCAATTGGAATAAAATGGAATTTTGACATCATTATCTATTTTTTAACCATTGTGCCTCAAGATAAACTCTGTCTGGCTAGGAATATTTCTTCAATCTGACAGTATTCTAGTCTCTCTATAATTCATGAAAACATAAATTTTAGGGTAATGTTAGTATTCATGTTGATACTATGTGTAGGAATTAGTTTAGAAAATCTCACATTTACTAATAGGATCAAGTTATTCTTATTTTTCATAAAACAAAGTACCAATTTTATCCATGAAACCAACAAAACCCCACAACATGTCTTCAGCAACACTTTCTTTGATTTTATTTAACTTCAAATTTTGATTTGATTTGTTTATTCACAAAGAGGTTCATTTCAGTGAGATGTTAATTCTAAACTAGATGGTTGTCCCAGGACAACTGCTGTCGAGCCCACAAAGTTTTGACCAACAACTTTACTTTGACCATCAATCTCTCATAACTTACATTTGAAGAATCATATTTCTGATTTAACCTTACACAATCATATTTCTGATTTAACTTTACACATCTACCCATTATAGCTTTTATTTCTGCCAATTTATTTGGAAATCCATCGATAAATGTAGGAGTAATGGTCAGGACAAATTCAGAAGGAAATGTTCCAGACAAGCATAATTACAGTCGAACCTGTCATATGCAGCCAGTCAAAACTGGCCACATACGACAATTGGCTGCTTAAAACAGATCAGGTTTTTTTGTTGTTGTTTTTTCTCCAAACCCCATTGACATAGGGTAGTGAAGTTACAAGGACATGTCTTTTATAAGAATGGCCTAATAAAATGTACAAAATAAAAAAAGACAGTTGTTTTAAATTAACAACAAAAAAAAATAAATACACCAATACTTATGTATTCTTTACAAAGTATTTCCGTTCATTTTTTAATTTGCCCAAACCCAAACTTGGAAGAGACGACCGATGGGGATCAAAAAACTTAAGAATAATGATGTGTTTGTCTTGAGTTAAAAACTTTCAGGACATTATGGTCTGTGTACAATAATTCATTGCAATATAAATGATCGAGACCGACGTTCCGTTGAATTTATTGCCAAAAAATATTTTTTAAAATACTCTTTTACGACCGTATGTTTCCAAAATACTGTTATATAATGACTATGACCGCTTGACAAATGCGGATGAGAAAGAATATTCGGATCCAGCCCCGTACTAATTCCTAAACAATCCCGATAAAAACAAGAGGTCCATTGGCCCTGGGGCGCTCACCTGAGATAAAGGCACTTTTTCTTTCAACAGTCTAATTTCATGTAAAGGTTAGGATTATGATACAAGTGGGCCATACTTACATATATAGACTATGTACCTGGGGATCCAAAAGACTAAATTACAAATTCCAAGGCTTTAGGGCAAATTTGAAAGAAGGAATTAACTTTTTTGTCCCTCTGGATCCATGCGATATAATTTCAGAAATAAGAAAGAAGTCTGTGAACTGACACTTCATGCCTTATTACCCCCCTCCCAGGGCTCCGCCCCTGGCGACCCAGGGTCATGATTTTAGCTATTTGAAAGAGGTCAATATACAGATGCTTCATGCAAAAATATCAAGGCTCTATGACTTCTGGGTCAGGACTCAGGAGGAGAAGCTTTTAAAGATTATTTTAAAATTTCACTTTTGTTGCCATGGCAACGAGAGTTTTGAGCGTATTTCAATTCTTTAAACAATTTTTAAAGGGGACCACCTAAGGATCCTTTCTGCCAAATTTGGTTCAAATTGGACAAGTGGTTTGGGAGGAGATGACATTTAAAATTGTTCTTTATTTCTATATAAACCCCATCCCCATGGGGCTCCGCTCCTGGGAACCCCAGGATCATGATTTTAGCTAGTTCGAATGAGGTCAATATACTGATGCTTCATGCAAAATATTATAATTATCATAACTCGGCACTTGTTACTTATTGCATTCAACAAAACACATGTTAATAGGGTACACCTTTTAGTGGTGTCAGGGTTCTCCTCTGGCCCCATTACACCTTCATAAATTAAGAGAGGTTGCCGATACGCCTTTAGATTGCCAATAGGCTTAAATTTGGTCACCAATACAGCTTAATTTCCAGCCGAAGAAAGGGTCAAGCAAACCATTTAATTGGTTGTAGAAGTGCGGACACAACAGGCTCTTTATCTATAGTGTTATGTACCATGTATTACATAATATCTCTATTGATAAGACCCTTACACTTTTACTAATTGATTATTATTGAAATTTTCTCGCATTTTCCAATTGGTACTGTGCTCTGAGTCACCAAGGATGGTGGGTACCAATATGTAAACAATGATTTCAAAAAGGCGACACAGTTTTGGAAAAATGTCACCTCATCTGAAATTGGCAGAGTAAAAGTAGAAGATAATGTATAGAAGATAATGTAGTTCGATCTGACAACTATCAAACTAAAGCCATACTAGTTTAAAATTTAATTTTCTGATGAAAAGCTCAAATGTGTCAGTTTATTCAATGCATAGATCGACGGAAACATGCACTTTTCGCGATCTTTTTCCCTTACAAGGATTTGCCAAAATGATAAAGACAGACTGCAGATAGAAGCCATCCTAGTTATACTTAGCTCTTTTTTTCAACCCAGTTTATAGTAAGAAACATGTATCTTATGGATTAAGTCCATTTTTTATCCAATATGGAAGGTGTTATTTCACACATTTGTACCCTGGTTTGTTCAACCCATTTTTTCAATAAACTTGTTTTATGAGTTTGATCAAAAGTAATATTATAATTTCAGTATTCATGCAATGATATCTCAATCTCTCACGTTTTTTAAAAGAAATAATACCCCCACGAAAATAAAAGTGCTTAAAGCACTTCAAGAAAAGAATGCAATGCCGAAGACCATTTTTTTTTTAATATTTTTTTATCAAAAGCATTGTTTTAATAATCATTTAGAATAAGGAAATGATAAAAGCTTCTTTTGAAAATCAAAGTGCTGAAATCACTAAAAGAAGAGAAGAGTAGGGACACTTTGTTTTATGAATTTCATCAAGTTTCATGTTATAATTTGAGAATTAAGGTTCAAGTAAGACACTTCCTATAAACATGTTTTACTTATTTCCGATAAACTTATTGAAATAAAAGAGGTGAAAGTAATGTTAGAAGGCAGTCAAAAGAAAAGCCAAATAACGAACCTTTTAAATATTTCATGGAGAATATGGAGCTCTTTAAGATGCAGAATTGAAGATGAAACCAGGTATTTTACACCTTGAACCTTATACATTTTTGAAAATACTGATGATAATTTCTCATTTCTGAAGAAGGGCATTTTTCAATCCAACACTCCATACTTTTTGAAAGAGTCATCAAGGATATGAATTTTTGGATAGAGACTTGTTAAAATGGCCAAGCAAGAAAAGCTGTTCCTATACAATGGACGGGCAGTTGACACTTCTGTCTTTATTTTCTCATTCCTTTGAGACTTTATAATTAATTCTTTCATTTGATTAGTTGATACCTTGATTTTATTTGACTCACTGTATTTTTGTGGCTTCTGGGTATATTTTGTCATTGTCTTTCCTTTTCACATCCTTTTTAGTGCTCTTTCTAACAAATAGGATGGAGAGGTAAAATAAGCTGAGTAATGTAACAATTGATTGGTGTCAAAATCAGCCTTATAGTAGAGAAATCATGTTAAATAATGAAAAAGATGAAGTAAATTATTCAAGAATAGATATCAATAAAAACATAAGATTTCAATAAACAAGCTACAAAGTACCTTTAACAACTTTAATTATGTATAGTCATACCAAGATGTTAGAAGACTGTTATGCAGTGCAATTTCCACTACGCCTTCAAAAATTTCTGCGGAGAACCCTGGTTCATTTTTATCTAACATGTTTAGAGGTTTATGTACAAGATTAGTGAGACTCATTATGATTTTTTAACACGAAACCTGTCAGCAGTTAGTCAGGTCGCGTGACCGTTTAAAGGGATATACATAAAGTGCAAATTGGACAATTAAAGGTGACCGCTGGCCACACAAGACAGATTACCGCTTTTCAGTCATTTTAAAGAGCCAATTGCGCGGGAGGACCTGGGATGGCCGTTATACGCAAATTGGCCACTATTCTCAGGTGACCGCTAACACAGTTTTGACTGTATAGTGTTTGACCTTGAGCTGTGACCTTGGCCTTGGAGCTATGTGAAAATTTCTTTCAAATGGCTCATCTACTCATGAAAGTGACACAATGTGCCAAATTAATTTGGAATCCTATCATAATTGTAGGCATCATGCTACAGACAAGCATAATTTTAGTGTTTTTGTCCTTGAGCTTTGACCTTGAACTTGAAACTATTCAAAAAATTCTTTTAAATGGCACATCTACTCATGATGGAGAATAATTGTGCCAATTTATTTTGAAATCCATCCATAATCGTAGGAGAAATGCTCTTGACAATCACAATTTAAGTGATTGACCTTGAGCTGTGACATTCACATTAGAACTATCCAAAAAATTCTTTCAAATGGCACATCTCCTCATGATGGAGAATACTTGTGCCAAGTTATTTTAAATCCATCCATAAATGTAGGAGTAATTTTCTGGACAAATTCGGACAGAGTAACAGACTTAATGGACTAACGCACATACACTGACTTGTCATAGTGACAATTATTTCTCACTCACCTCAAGCGGGCTAGATAAAAAATGGTTTCATCATATATATCACAGGTATCAAATACCTGTCAATTAAAACTGACCTATCGCAGCTGTCAATCAAGGAATAAACCAACCAAATTCCAATTAAATAATTCATTCAGACCTGAGCTTATCAGCTCCGACATGAGCCCCCAATTTTGTTGACTTTTTTGTTTGTTTTTTATTCAAGCTTTAGTTACAACGTTTAGGTCGCTAACCAACCATTTTACTTTTGTGTTACATGCCACTGGCCATAAATTTGGAAAATAGCGCTTTTAAAAATCAAAGCGGAACTTCCTGTCAGAGTTTATGGGCGGGGCCATGGGAGTCAGTGGGAGGGGCCATCAATTGGTCAATTGTTGATGCAGGTCTTGTCACCAGAGCATACCTATCAAGCTTGGTGTTTATCATGATGACGATTTACATAATCAATTGACTTTTTTCCTATTTATTGGCAAGCATGATGACCGTTGTGGCATGGCTCATATTTTCAAAAGATAAAGTGAAGCACAGTGACAGTTTTTTGAGCTTCAAAATTTATTCCTTTTGATTTTCTGAGTGTCAAAACCCTATAATAATGATTTTATCAAGAACTCTCCATTTTGGATATGCTAGTTTAAAGTGAAAAACCAGATCCAAGTAATGATTGATGCAATATTTGACAGAAGTTTAAAACAAAAGCTCTGCAGAGGGCCAATATACATATAATAATTTTGTCTCATGGACAAACTAGTTATCATAAAGATTCGAAGTGACAAGTTTGAGTTCATTCCAAGTCAAAATTTAGGTAGAGTTGCGCTTAAAAAACAGACAGCATTTTTCAGCTGTTTTTCTGTGTCAAGGGCTGATAGTTCTAAAACAACCCCAGGGATAAAAACAGAGCACCGCTTATGGGTACTTACTCTTGGCTGTTGAGTGCTGAATAGTGGATAAAAAATCCAAGTCAAAAAAGGGGCATAATTCACACAAACTACATCTAGAGTTATCCCCCTTGATGGTCCTCTTTTAATAGTGAACTTGTGTGCCAAGTTTCAAGCGAATGCCTTCAATAGAACCAGAGATATCACAAAATGTCAAGGTTTTCATAAAAAATCTAAGTTGAAAAAGGGTCATAATTCGCACAAACTACATCTAGAGTTACCCCTCTTGATAGTATAGGTTCCTCTTTTAATAGTGAACATGTGTACCAAGTTTCAAGTGGATGCCTTCAGTAGAACCAGAGATATCACAAATGTCAAAGTTTTTGCATGAGGACGACAACAATGATGTCGACGACATGGAGGCTATCAAAAAAATTTTCTCCATAAACAGCAGAGCTAAAAACAAAAACAAGATGTGTTTGTGAAACACGAAATCCCCCAAAACAGCAAAATTTTACTTAAGTTTGACCTTGACAGATGACCTTGATATTGTCACATGATCATGAACTTTATACCAGCAGATGCGTATAATTGGGATCTATCATCATGCCAAATATGAGCATTGTATCTTGAATAGGCTGGAAGCAATTGGCAATGTTAAGTTTTTGGTTAAGTTTTGTAGACAGACAGAAAGACTGTATGACGGACAGACAGACGGACCTCGGTAAAGCAATATGCCCCCAATCTTTTGATGCGGGGGCATGAAAATTCCATGCACAAAAAGACGTCATAGAGATTTATTGTGGCAAGTTTCAGTTCATTTCAATTAAAAATGTAGGAACAGTTGCCCCCACAAAAAGTTGCTATTTATCAGATTGATGGCTAGGGCTGTAACATGAGCATTTCAGCATGATACTCTCTAGGTGTTGTGCAGATAGATGGCACAGTGACTCCATTCTCTCAGAAAACTCTTTGAGGTAGCAATAGGTAGAAAACATTTCATGTGAAGGATTGATAAATCTTTTCTATTAGGTTGTTAATATAGATATATGCCTTACACAGTTCTCCAAGATAGAAACAGCTACATGCACAACATCAGTAGCACACAATTTATTTTTGTAGCCATACTGGGCAAAAAAGGATGGTAGGATCACATCTTCGTCTACTAAACTGAAAAAGAGAAGAGCATGACAACATTACAGCCTTGACCTCTGACCTCTAATGAAGAAGTTTGACAGAGATATAAAATGACTTTGAATAATATATGGATAGGAATACAAAACTAATCCTTGGTGCAGGACCCAAACCTCGCAACTACAGCTTCAATATGCCTTATTTACCATTCCCACACAGTGAAAACCAATTGGGAAAACGCTGTGTAAAAAGAAGAAATTGCTTGTTGCAACCAATTTTTTTTCCTTTTCCACAATGTTTTTATACCCAGAAAGTTGAAAAAATCTAAAAATTTCATATACTGTAGATTGTCGTCTGCAACTCCATTCAATTTGGACCGGTCTAAAATTTTGCTGTCTGGTAATGGGTTAAGTCACTGACCAACAAAAATGTATTACATAAATGTTAGTGGCTAACAGCTTCTCAGTCTAATGAATAATCTGATCGGTCAACCTGTTTCTTTTAACTGCTAGCAGCAAACTGCCAACTGCAAAAAGAAAAAAGGTTTGTAAACGAAAAAGGACTAAAAGAAATGTTACAAAATTTGAATGAATACAAAGAACTCTTTAGGAATGTTATCAGATTCTTTTTCTTTTAGTTTTTGTTACAGATTAAAGATATAAAAGAAATGTCATGAGAAATTCTTTGAAACAAGCTGATCTTATCCCAGTCTAGAATAGATAGTTATTAACTCATTCCCACACATCCCCCCCTTTTTGCTATTTGAGAAAAAAGCTTTGTGCATTTTTTAAATTTTCCCTAATGTTGTCTTCACAAAAAAACAAAGAATTTAACATTTGTCAACTAAAATTGCCGTCTGCAGCTTCTTTGAAATTGGACCGATCCAAAATTTTGTCATAAGGAATGAGGTTAACCAATTCCCACACAGTGACGCTTTTAAATGCCCATCAGGAAAAACAATTAGGAAAACTTTGTGAAAAATGAAGAAATTGCTTGTTACAAGCAATTTCTTCATTTTACACAATGTTTTCTGACGAGAAAGTTGAAAAAATCTAAAATTTTATAATTCTGAAATGGTTGTCTGCAACTCCTTTGAATTTGGACCAGTCTAAAATGTTGTTGTCTGGTAATGGGTTAAGTGATTCTTGTCATGGTTAAAGTTAGCTTGTCTAAAAGAAAATCCAGTAATAGTTTCTCTCCCCCCCCCCCAGCCCCCTTCCACAAAAAGAACAAATGAAATAATAGGCCTCTGTTATATCCCTTTCTAAGGATCACATGATCTATGAAATACTAAAATATTGTACACTTTGATGATGTCATTTAATCCATTCCAACATGACACTTTTTGACACCCTACAAGGTAAAAAAGCTTTCGGAAAGATTGTGAAAGATGAAGAAATTGTTTGTTACAAGCAATTTTTGATTATCCATTATGTTTTCTACCCCAGAAGACAATGATTTTCGAAATTCCATCAACAAAATCTGTCATCTGCAACTTCTTTCAGTTTCCACTAGTTTAAAATTTTGCCATCTTGTAATGGGTTAAAGTGCGGTTCTGCACATCTGTAAAACAAGAATATTTTATGACTTTTCGCTCTATTAAAAAGGGTACCTGATAAGAATTTTATTGGTACATTTTTTAACCCCTTCCTGTTCAATTCCTGGTTTTTACATCCCTGTGGTTTTATAATTGAGAAAAGATTGTGGAAAAAGAAGAAACTGCTCGTAACAAGCTTCTTTTTCCACAATATTTTCTGTACTACTAATTGCTTATTTTTCAAATTGAATCTAATTTAAATTTTTTGTCTGCAAAACCTTTGAATTTGGACGGGTTTAAAATTTTGCAAAACAGGAAAGGGTTAAATGTGTCATATTTGTTATAGTGTATCCAGGTATTTACCCTCTAACCAATTACCTGGAAGTAATTCTAGACTAGCAAACATTGAAAGATGTTACAGGCAAGATTTCAAAGCCTGCTGAAAATTGGAAACAAGTGTCAATTAAAGAAAAAAACATTGAAAGAAAAGGAGAAATCGCTTTTTTCAAGCAATGTCACCTTTTCCTGCACAGTTCTCCATGAACTTTTATCTTCAGGGTGTCAAAAATCAGGACTGTGTGGAAACAGGCTTAGTGGCCTTTAATTTCTTATGACCAACACAGGACTTGGAATATCTCTCAAAAATCTGTTTAGTCTAAAACTTTGGTGGTCTAGTGAATTAAAAGCAAGATACAGAATAATTACAAAACAAGAGGGCCAGAATGGCCCTAAATTGCTCACCTGACTAATTTAAGATGATTCAAAATTTTTCCAACACTTTTGAAAAGGGTCACCCAAGGAATATTCATTTAAGTTTAGTTGAAATTGGCCCAATGGTTACTGAGGAGATGTTTAAAAATTTCAAAGTAAAAAAACTGCCCCGCCCTGCCACGCCCATATTTGGGCGTAAATCAAAATTCTGCAAACACCTTTTGAATAGGGTCACCAAAGGAACATTCATGCCAAGTTTGGTTGAAATTGGCCAAATGATTACTGAGGAGAAGATATTTAAAGATTTCTAAATAAAAAACTGCCCCAACCTGCCATGCCCATATTTGGGCATCAATCAAATTTCACAAACAACTTTTGAAAAAGGTTCACCCAAGGAACATTCATGCCAAGTTTTGTTGAAATTGGCCCAATGCTTACTTAGGAGAAGATATTTAAAGATTTCTAAATAAAAAACGGCCATGCCCATGTTTGGGCATCAATCAAATTTCCTAACCACGATTTGAAAAGGGTCACCCAAGGAACATTCATGCCAAGTTTGGTTGAAATTGGCCCAATGGTTACTGAGGAGAAGATGTTTAAAGATTTCAAAGTCAAAAACTGCCCCAACCTTCCAAGCCCTTATTTGGGCATCAATCAAAATTCTAGAACAACTTTTGAAAAGGGTCACTCAAGGAACATTCATACCAAATTTGGTTGAAATTGGCCCAATAGTTACTGAGGAGAAGATGTTTAAAGATTTCAAAGTCAAAAACTGCCACGCCCATATTTGGGCGTGAAACCAAATTCTGCGAACAACTTTTGAAAAGGGTCACCCAAGGAACATTCATGCCAAGTTTGGTTGAAATTGATCCAATGCTTACTGAGGAGAAGATGTTTAAAGATTTCAAAGTCAAAAAAGTGCCCGGCCCTGCCCTTCCCATATTTGGGCATAAATCAAAATTCAAGGAACAACTTTTAAAAAGGGTCACCCAAGGAACATTCATGCCAAGTTTGGTTGAAATTGACCCAATGGTTACTGAGGATAAGATGTTTAAATATTTCAAAGTTAAAAAAACTGCCACGCCCATATTTGGGCATAAATCAAAATTTTGCGAACAACTTTTAAAAAAGGTCACCCAAGGAACATTCATACCAATTTTGGTTGAAATTGGCCCAATAGTTACTGAGGAGAAGATGTTTAAAGATTTCGAAGTCAAAAACTGCCACGCCCATATTTGGGCGTGAAACAAAATTCTGCGTACAACTTTTGAAAAGGGTCACCCAAGGAACATTCATGCCAAGTTTGGTTGAAATTGGCAAAATGGTTCTTGAGGAGTAGATGTTTAAAGATTTCAAAGACAAAAACTGCCACGCCCTGCCACGCCCTTATTTGTGGGTCAATCAATAATCTGTTAACAACTTTTGAAAAGGGTCACCCAAGGAACATTCATGCCAAGTTTGGTTGAAATTGGCGCAATGGTTACTTAGGAGAAGATGTTTAAAGATTTAAAAGTCAAAAACTGCCATGCCCGGCCAATCCCATATTTGGGCATAAATCAAAATTCTGCGAACAAGGATTGAAAAGGGTCACCCAAGGAACATTCCTGCCAAGTTTGGTTGAAATTGGCCCAATGGTTACTGAGGAGAAGATGTTTAAAGATTTCTAAGTCAAAAACTGCCACGCCCTGCCACGCCCATATTTGGGCTTAAATCAAAATTCCACGAACAACTTTTGAAAAGGGTCACCAAAGGAACATTCCTGCCAAGTTTGGTTGAAATTGGCCCAATGGTTACTGAGGAGAAGATGTTTAAAGATTTCTAAGTCAAAAACTGCCACGCCCTGCCACGCCCATATTTGGGCATAAATTCAAATTCTACGAACAAATTTTGAAAAGGGTCACCCAAGGAACATTCATGCCAAATTTGGTTGAAATTGGCCCAATGGTTACTGAGGAGAAGATGTTTTAAGATTTCTAAGTCAAAAACTGCCATGCCCTGCCATGCCCATATTTGGGCATAAATCAAAATTCCAAGAACAACTTTTGAAAAGGGTCACCCAAGGAACATTCATACCAAATTTGATTGAAATTTGCCCAATGGTTACTTAGGAGAAGATATTTAAAGATTTCAAAGTCAAAAACTGCCAGGCCCTGCCACGCCCATATTTGGGGGTCAATCAAAAATCCGCAAACAACTTTTGAGAAGGGTCACCCAAGGAACATTCCTACCAAGTTTGGTTGAATTGGGCCCAGTCGTTACTGAGGAGAAGATGTTTAAAGAATTGTTGACGACTTCCGACGCACGACAGACAAAAGGTGATACCAAAAGCTCACCTTGAGCACGTTGTGCTCAGGTGAGCTTAAAATAACCCTTTCCTGGTTTTTTTAGATTTAAGACTGGTCTGAATTGAATTAGGTTGCAGACAACAGTGAAAATAGAATGCAATTTCAAATAAAAAAAATACATAGTACAAAATATTGTGGTTAAAGAAAATATTGCTTGTTACAAGGAATTTCTTCTCTTTCCACTATGAATTCTCAAGAATAAAATCACAGCAATATAAAATCCATAGTTTCAAAGGAAAAGGTTAAAAATATTTACCCATATTTGTTCATATTTTCTTGAATCATTGTTCTTATGTTTGTCTTCAAGCTTGGATCCATTGATGAGAATTTCTGTTTACACTGAGTGAGAGGTAATCTGAAAATGAGATACTGGTATTTTTTGTAATTGACTGACTGACAACCACGCCCATAGGGCTCCGACAGGAAGTTCCACTTACATATTACACAGCATTATTTTGCATACATTATATTCAGTAACATGTGATAAAAAATAAAACAGTGTGACTGCAACCTAAACATTGTAAGTACAGCTTGAACAAGCAAATTCGTTGAATTGATATCCCCTGCCGAAAATATTTTGTTTGTCAATGGAGTATATCAATCTTAGGGACAGGTTATCTTCTATCTACATCACCCAAGGACATGATATCACTTTTCTGATGAACCTAGCCTTTATCAGTCATTTTATTTTAGAAACCTTATATCAGTCAGTTATTCTTAGATTGGGAAAAGGGGCTTACACTATTTGGCATCCTTTTAACCCTTTCCCAAATGGCACAATTTTAGGGTGGTCCAAATTGAAAGGTATTGCAGAGGACAGAAATGATGACAGTAGAAATATAATTTGTGAACATTGTAGCCGAGGAAATATTAAGGCAAAAGGAGAAAATGCTGATTATCAGCATTTTCTTCTTTTCCTTCAATGTTTTCTGAGCTTGTCTCCTTTAGATATGTCAAAACCCAGTCTTGTTTGGGAAAGGGTTGATATAATCTGATGAGATTTTGTAGATGAAAACAGTAAATCAGATGTCATATTCAAACAGATATAAATGGATAACACAGATTAGTGATAAGCATTTTCAACATTTAAATATTGTAATATTTTATAGTGTAGATGAATGATAAATAATATGCTATAAGGCTTCACCAATAAGAGGCAGTAGCTCTAAATCTATTAGTCGAACCGGGTAACCCCGACGATTTGTGCATCTCCTCTTTGTAGTGAAGCTTTCCACAAAGTTTCTTGAAATCCAGTCAATGGTTTCCAAGAAATAGCATATAAATGATGATTTCATCGGCGGGGGATAATAAGCTTTAGTTAAGACTAGTATGTTGCCATACCAACAAAAATGCTTAAATAGCTGTTAGACTATGTTGGACTTCAAAATTGGCTTCAAAAAACAAATGAATCATTTGAATGGTCTATCAAGTTTTTCATTCATGGATGCAGTGTTCTGCTGAGGACGCACATTTGCACCATTGGCGCTAAAAAAAAATGGCGCAGGGAAATACCGGACGATGTGCCCATGACGCGCCCGAAAAATCGGGAAGTAAATGAGACCATTTCTGTAAATGGTCCGTTTCTGCTCTTCTGTGTTCATTTCACTAGTTAGACACACAACCAGTGATCCAAAAACCTCGACAGAACACTGTGGATGTGATATGTCACTTTACTAATGCAGATGACCCTGACCATGACAGGTGACCTTCATAATAGCAGATGTGTACAAATGTGAGCTGTCATTGTGCCAAATAAGAACACTGTAACTTGAAGTGGCTCAAAGAAATCAATATCTTCAAGATTTTTTGGTAAGTTATAATTATTCAGGAAAAGAGAAAGGGTTAAAAGATTCCATCACATTCAATTGAAAAATTATATAAGCTTATTAAATGTATATTCCTTTGTTATATAGCAATCCCCTTAAAAGCTACATCTTAGAATTTCCTTATGAATTATTTATTGCCTATGAGCCCTTCAAAAAAATCAATGCTTATCATCTTTAGTAGGAAGCATAGACAAGTTCACCCAACAAACATTCCTGCAAAAATATACAAATCCATTCAATTGTTTCAGATAAGACTTTTTATAATTTCATCACAAGTTACCTTTTTGTGGTGGTAAGAATGCCCATTAACTTATGTTTCTCATCCATTTGAATTCCTTGATTTCCCAGTAGTTACAGAGAAAAAGATGCTTGAATTAGAATTAATTCATATATAGACAGATAAGCCCATATATGCCTCATTCAGTGGAGCTAAAAAAGCTTAGTATCTAAAAAGACTCAACTCAATACCCTAACACTGGACTCCTAAGAAATTTCCAGAGTTAAAGTTGAAAAAGAAGAAAATATAGGTAAAAATATGGGTAAGGTGGCCTATTTTTCTATTTTTTCTTTTTATATAATGAATTGTCATCAGCCAAGTTCTATGAAACTAGATTGTTTCCCAGGACAACAGCTGTGGAGCTCGCAAAGTTTTGTAGGCATCATGCTCTGGATAACCACAATTTTATTGTTATACCTTAAGCTTTGACCTTGATCTTGAAACTATCCAAAAATTTCTTTCAAAAGGCACATCTACTCATGATGGAGAATAATTGTGCCAATTCATTATGAGACCCATCCATAATTGTAGGAGAAGTGCTCCAGACAAGCACAATTTTAGTGTTTGAACTTGATCTTTGACCCTGACATAAGAACAATCCCAAAAATTATTTCAAATGGCACATCTACTTATGGAGAATAATTGTGCCAATTTATTTTGAAATCCATTGATAATTGTAAGAGAAATGCTACAGACAAGTACAATTTTAGTCTTTGACCTTGAGCTGTGACCTTGACATTAGAACTATCTCAACAATTCTTTCAAATGGCACATCTACTCATGATGAATAATAATTGTGCAAAGTTATTTTGAAATCCATCCATAAATGTAGGAGTAATTATCCAGACAAATTCAGACGTACATCAGACGGACTAACGCACTAACACCTTCTTGTCATAGTGACTGCTATGTCTTGCTTGCCTCAAGCAGGCTCTTCAAAAATCAATCTAAAATTAGATCATTGTCAAAAATTACAGTAACATATATATTTGAGTTTAACCCATTAAAACACAAACCCACACTTATATGCTTCTATGAAATATACCAATAGAAAGATTGTAAGAGCAATTTCATTTTTTCTCACATAGTTTTTTCCTCATACAAACTTTATTTATCTATTTAGACTAAGTCTGTTTAGTTATCTACAAACCTCTTTGAATTTGGACCAGTCAGAACAGGTTAATAAGAATCCAAAAAGAGATACCCCATTTCAGCTAGAAACTCATGCATTCTTTTCTGTCCTTTCAATGTCCACACTTTAAACTTGGCAGCCATATTGATGGAATGACAAAAACTGTCAAACAGTGACCAATGTCTGTACATAGTAAGCTGTAGTTCATCTTCAAACATGATCTTTAAACAGTTTATGGATATAATATCTTCATCATCTCTGAAATGCAAGAATAAACAAGAGCCATATTGGACATCGCCCCCCCCCCCCGCCATAAAGGGTTGATAGTAAACTAAAGCCAGTTAGATTTAGGCTTCTTGTGCACTGCATTTCTTCTCAATGAGTTCGACAATAGCTATTATACTTTCAGATTTATGCTCTGGACAAAATCAAAGTATTTAAAAAACACCAAAGGGCAATAACTCCAAAATTATGCAAGCAAGCGTTGTGGGTCTTGTGTACTGCACTTCTCCTCAACCAGATCTATCCACCTATGAAGTTTCAGGTTAATAGCTATTAAACTTTCAGAGATATGCTCTGGACAAAATCTTAGTCTTCAAAACAACAGAGGGCAATAATTCCAAAATAATGCAAGCAAGAGTTGTGTTTTGTGCACTGCACTTCTCCTCAATGATATCCATCGACCTATAAAGTTTCAAGTTGATAGCATTTATACTTTAGGAGATATGCTCCGGACAAGCTTAGTGACAGAATGACGGACGGAAACCATTACTAAATCCCCTTCACCGAAACAGTGGAGGATAACAAGATATGTTTGTACAACACCATGCTCCCATAGCAGCTTTTTTGGAAATATAACCTTGATAAGTAGCTTTGGCCTTCATAGATGACCTTGACCTAACAACCAACTGATGCCTTTCAATGAAAGGAACCTTTGTCCCAAAAATGAGCCATGTATCTTCAACCATGTTTGAATAAGAGCAAAATGATTAGTTTTTGCATACAGACTGCAAGAGTTTAAATAATATGCTCCCAATCTTGTCAATGTGGAGGCATAAAAATTGCTTTTAACAAGGAGTTTTCCTTTTCTCACTTGTTTTAAGTATCTACTTTTATTGGGTGCATAAAAATGCAAGATCATGAGGCAATGAGATAAACAATGGTTTTGTAGCTTTAAAGCAATGCTTGGTATCCCATGATCAATGCAATACTGCAATTATGCCTGATATCCCATGATCAAAGCAATACTGCAATATCATGCAATTATATGCTACTGTACATGGTGATTCTATTCATGTGTAAGATAAGGATATCTAATGGATGTTTGCTTTTGATTGCTATAAGACAATAAATTTTCTTGATCAATTCTTTTTAACTGTGCAATTGCTGGTCCTGCCCACTAAATTTTACTCTGTTGGCCCGCCCATTGATTCCAACAGGAAATCACAATTCAATTTTACAAAAAGTTATTTTGCAAAATTTGTGGCAGGAAGCATGTGCTAACAAGATGTGTTTGTGAAACACTATGCCCCCGAAACAGGAATTCTTTGGAAACGGATGATTTTTATTGTTTTTTTTTTCTTTGTTTTAGGGAATAGGGTTAAAAATTTTACCTTGACCTTGATGAAATGACTTTCCCCAGTTGCGCCTTGTTTAGACCTATCTACATACCAAATATTAGCAATGTAACTTAATTAGGGTTGAAGTTATAGGAAAATGTTTAGTTGGCATGTAAAGTTTTTGAGTAACGTTTTGGGGAAAAGGGTTAAAATTCTGACCTTGACCTTGATGAAATGACCTTCAATAGTTGTGCCTTGTTGAGAACTATCTACATACCAAATATTAGTATTGTAACTTAATCAGGGTTGAAGTTATAGGAAAATGTTTAGTTGGCAGGTTAAGTTTTGCAGACAGACAGACAAACAGATAGACAGACAGACAGACGGTCACCGATAAAACAATAAGCCCCCAATCTATCGATGCGGGGGGCATAAAAAAGTAGAATGTTTGGCCTAAACATTGTAACTACAGCTTGAATAGGCTGTAGTTATGACATTCAAGTTGCCAAACCTACACAAATGCTTCACATAAATGGTAGCCAATTGAAGAGTTCAAAAGTTAACTTCCAGTCTCTTTGAATTATTTCGTTTGTTGACTGGTTATTTGACAGCTGCAATCAGTCAATTTTGTTGGTGTTGCATAAAACTTTGAGGACAGTACTATTTTTAGTCAACCTTTATAAAATAGATATAAAAAATCTTATACCTATGGTTAAGCCTTGACACATGTGACTGTAATGCCATAACATCTTCAATATATTTTTCCCTGGCTGTTTTATAATGTATATATTGCTCTGTCACACCAGTTATTGCCAACCAGAGTAAATCATTAGAATCTTTAGACATCTTCCATGCTAGTTCAAACATTAGTAATGCTGACTGGAAATAAAATATGTGATTGTAAGGACCTTATTATTTGCTGGTTTAAATCTTCTATAAAATTACATCAAAATCATAGGACTGATAGCACAAAAGACACTCATTTTGGTAATTATTCAGAAAATTAAAAGTGTAAACTTGCTGGCTTTAAAGGGATAATCAGGAGGTCAAGACAAAGATCAGGCTGCACGTATGTGCAACCTGATCTTTGACTAGAACACCTGTCGAAACAGGAATACTCCTAATTCCGCATGATAAGGGTTAAATTTAACTTTGATACTTTATCATAACACTGTTGAAAGCAGTGGTGTGGAAATACAGATTTTCTCCACTTGTCCCTGGGAAAGTAAGACATTATTTTCTACTTTCCAAGAATCAACATGAACTTGTCCACAAAAAGTGGAGGAAACATTGCTGTAAATGAAGAAAATGCTGGAACCCAGCATTATCTTCATTAACCACATTGTTAATAATTATCTTTCATATCTATTTTGTATCATTCAAATATTTGCTCTAGTATTTACTTGTCCAGGGACAAATGACCTTGAAAAATTTATTTATCCACACATAGAAAAGTCGATTGTAGATAAGATGGTCATGGGAGTTCCACAACCTTGTCAAAAGACCTTGACATTGAAAGACAGGTACCATGAGAGGTATAAAATATAAAAATAAATAATTGATGGATAGATGCCACCCCACTCACCCTTGACAAGGCAGTATGACTGAGATATCAAACAATGTTAATTCTAAAAAAATATATATCATCAGGAACCTAAAACAAAAGGCAGCTTGTTTGTTGGTGACCTAAGCTCTGTAAATATTGAATAATGTTTTATACTTTTTTCAACTAATTATCATTTGTTTAATATGTTTTGAAGATTTATTTAACTCAAAATCCTTTTATATTTGAATCAGCTACATTTTTTTTCATTTTGAAAAAGTTATATCCAAGAAATTTAGGAAAAGTCTGTACTTACTGAAGTTCCATATGAAGAAAACTGAGCATAATCAAACAAAACTTTATTCCTGTAGATAGAAGAAAAACAGTGTTATCTTGTGTATAGGTGGTACATATTAAAGAGTAGCTCCTTAACATTGGTTAACCAATTAGCATAGATGACAAAATAGACTAGTCAAGATTCAAAGAGGTAGCAGATGACAAAAATGTTAAGAAATTAAGAAAAATAATTAAACATGTTAAAAGATGTTGAAGCAACTTCTCCCAGTACCAAAATATCTTTATAACCCATTATCAGACAACAAAATTTTAGATTGGCAAAAGCTAAAAGAAGTTGCAGGTAACAATTTAAAGTCTATGAAATTTTGGATTTTTTCATCTTTCATGGGATAGAAAATATTGTGAAAAATGAAGAAATTTCTTGTAACAAGCAATTTCTTCATTTTCCACAATGATTCCTGAAGTTTTTTTCCATAGGGGCGTTTAAAAGTGACACTGAGTGAGAATGGGTTAAATTAGCTTTATTCCTATGAGGGAGGCATGGTAATAAGTTAACTTTCTTTAATTTCATAAGGAAGTTATCTAAATGGATGGTTTGTGTATCCCATCATGTCTCTGTAATTAAAATTTACAGTAACACTTGTATTTAGAGATCCCTGAAGGGATCAACATTAACTTGTGGCTATACCATTTGACAAATTGCCACTGTCCATCTGATAATCAGTCGACCAATTAAATCATTCATTTAGACTGGAAGTTAACTTTGAACTCAGACACTGGCCACAATTAATGTGAAGAACTAAAAGCTCATAACTACAGTTTATTTAAACTATGTTTGCCAACCAACCATTCTTCTTTTCGGTTACGTGCTACTAGCAATAACGCTGTTAAATATTGAAATAGAAGTTTCTGTTGAAGTCAATGGGCAAAGCCCAGCGGATTAAATGGGAAGGGCCAGCAAATAGTTAATTTCCCACACAATATTGCTTTAAACACCTTTAAAGAAAAAAGCCTGGGAAAATATACCTAAACAAAAGCAATATCATCTTCATTTACTATAAAAAAGATGAAACTTCTATTTCACAAAAGAAATTCACAGGTTTGCATCTATAGCCTGTATATTCATATTGAAGTACCTATTTTCTTCCCACTTTCTTCTTTCCATTCTTCTATCTATAGCTGCATCATCAAATCTCTTGCGTTTCCCTGAGCGCTCTGACGTATCACTATCATTTCCTGAATCTTCATCTGACTGGAAAAGAAAAATAAAGAATAGAACTTCTGACAATTTATACAAAATACAGAATCATTAAGCCTAAAAATTTTAAAACATCATCTAGATTTCATTTATTCCTCAATAGTTTTCACCCATTACAAGATAACAAACTTTTAGACTCGTCCAAACTGAATGAAGTTGTAGACGACAATTTAATATTCATGAAATTGTGGATTTTTCAACTTTCTGGCTAGAAAACATTGTTGAAAATGAAGAAACTGTTTGTAACAAGCAATTTCTTCATTTTCTACAATGTTTTTCCTATCGTTTTCTTGAGGGGTGTCATAAAGCGTTTGTGTGGGAATAGGTTTATGTAAGCCTGAAGGAGTGGAGATCCAAAAAAGAACACTTAGATCTATGGTGGAGATTGTTTCACTGAACTAAATCATAATTGACCATTTACCAGTTGACAAAATTTTAGACTAAACCAAATAGAAAGAAGTTGCAGATAATAAATTTCAATATGCAACTTCTTTTAATTTTGAGAAGTTTAAAATTTTGTAGCTTGGTAATGGTGCAACGAAACCCTTGTGTTTCAATTTGGCCTTGGTTACACTGACTAGTTATCCCATTCTTGATGCCTGAGTATTTCTGTTATCAATGAGCTTTCGAACTTTGGACTTACCAACAGTTCAAAGTGCTTGAGAATTGGAATATAAGTGCCAAAGAAGGTAGAAAACATTGTGAGAGAAGGAAAAATTGCTTGTCACAAGCTATATCTCTTTTACCAACACAAGATGCCCATGATGGCCTGAGATGCTCTACTGGTTATCAAGTTTTCCATTATAGAAATCTGATATTTAAGGAAGTCAATTGCTTAAAGAAGAATGCATAAACAAGAGGACCATGATGGTCCTATATCGCTCCCCTGAGTATGATGGCTCAAGGCGTAATGATATATACAAAATATCAAAGCCCTACACCTAAATATTTTGGAGAAGAAGATTTTTTTATCAGGCCTCCTAGCAGGCCAAAACAAAAATAAAGGTTTTTATAAAGGCTCCAATGTATGAAAATAAAGGCCTTTTAGTGTAAAATATGAAAAAATAAAGAGTGAATAAAGGCTATTTTCGTCGAAGTTCTCATTTCTTTATTAAACCCACAGTCATACCAAAGTCATTTTTTGATGTTATATACTGTTTGAATTATGCAATATAATACATACCTTATTTAATGTGTATACCTATTTTCTCTGCATATTTATATCATACATAAGTCCTGTTTTACAGTGTAGGAAAATGCAGAACAAAATCCATTACTTGCTTTAAGCTAGCACGGCAACCAGTCAGAGCAAATATAAAGGTTTTTAGTGAGAATTACAGGCTATTTTGGCGTTTTAAAGGTTTTCTGGGGAAATGTAAAGGTTTTAAAGGTTCGCTCTGAAATTAAAGGTTTTTAAAGGTTTTAAAGGTTTCACTAGGAGGCCTGTTTTATAGATTTTCTTCTTTAATCCTAGGTATAGTGAAGATCCAACCATATTGAGCCAATTTTAAGATTGCGGTAATTCTTTGAAGTACTTAAGTAGAGGGTCAATATGCATTAATACATACAAAATATCGAAGCTCTAGACCTAATGGTTTAGAAGTAGAACATTTTCTATGATATCCTTCATAACTACTTTCTGGGATTGCACAGAAAAGGGCTTATTTTCAGGATACAGTTATTCTTTGATTTGAATCAGGTTTTAAGCCGCTTTCAACAATCTTTCAGTTATCGCACAGAAAAGGGCTGATTTTCAGAATATGGTAATTCTTTGAAGTATTTTGGTAGAGGGTTAAGAAAATTGATTTTTTAACCAAATACCAAGCTCTAGGCCTTATGAGTTGGGAGAAGATGATTTTTTCTAAGATTTCCTTCTTTTATTCTATGTAAAATCAGAGATCGCCTAGAAAAGGGCTAATTTTCAGATTACGGTAATTCTTTGAAGTATTTTGGTAGAGGGTCAATAGATGATTACTTGTACCAAATATCAAAGCTCTAGGCCTAATGGTTTGGGAGAAGAAGATTTTTAAAGTTTTCCTTCTTTATTTCTATGTAAAATCAGGGATCGCACAGAAAAGGGCTAATTTTCAGAATACAGTAATTCTTTGAAGTATTTTGGTAAAGAGTCAATAAATGATGATGTATACCAAATAACAAAGCTCTAGGCCTTATGGTTTGGGAGAAGAAGATTTTTTAAGCTTTCCTTCTTTATTTCTATGTAAAATCAGGGATTGCACAGAAAAGGGCTAATTTTCAGAATACGGTAATTCTTTGAAGTATTTTGGTAGAGGGCAAATAGATGATGTTTTGTATCAAATATCAAAGCTCTAGGCCTTACCGCTTGGGAGGAGAAGTTTTAAGTTTTTTCACTCCGTTGCCATGGCAACCAGAGTTCTTCATGGATTTCAATTCTGTGAAGTATTTTGAAAGAGAATGACCTAAGGATCATTTCTTTGAAGTTTTGTTGAAATTCCATGGTTAGTTTAGGAGGAGAAGATTTTTTTGTAATTGTGAACGGACGGACGATGACCGATCACAATAGCTCCCTCAGAGCACTTCGTGCTCAGGTGAGCTAAAAATAACACATTGGACTTTATCCCCTTTATTACTTTGAGCAACAAGCCTTAAGGCCCCTTTTCCCGTGTTTTATGACAGATCAACTTCATTTCCATAAAGAAGTTTCCTTATGACCCTTATGAAATTTTCAACAGAATCCAATAAATATTGTGGATCACATAAACCGGATTGTTTTGAATGAAATTCCATAAGGCCCCTTTTCCTGTGTTTTCTTGTGGATCCATTTCATTTCCAAAGGGAACTTTCCTTACCACCCTACAATAGTCCTCTGTGAAATTTTAAAGACAATCTGATAATTGTGAAACTTCATCACATTAACAAGAATGTTTAAAAAGATAATCTGTAAGGCCCCTTTCCTGTGTTTCCAATGCCACAATTATTCCTTGCATCTTTGAAGAGAATCCGATTAGAACTGTGGACTGAATTGTGTTAACAAAGATATTTCAATCAAGTTCTCATAAAACCCCTTTTCCTGTGATACTTGAATGTTGGTTTTATCATTCTGTGAAAGTTAAAATTGAATCCAATGAAATATGGGGACTTCATTATGTTAACTAGAAAAATTAAAAAGAAAATTCATATGGCTCCTTTTTAGATAATACTTGACGGTTTGTACCCAATTCAGAAAAGAACCATACTCATGATTGTACAATTATTCTGTGAAATTTTGAAGTGAATCCGGTGAAACCTTGGGAAATCATTGTGTTAACTAGAGCATTTAAGAAAGTTTTTCATAAGGCCCCTTTTCATGTGATTCTTGCCGTATCAGATCCACTGTCAAAATCAACAATTGTAATGATGGTACAATCAGTCTGTGTAATCTGTGGAATTCATTGTGTTAATGAGGATTATATAGACCCAATTTGTAAAGGAACAATCTAAATTATGGTACAATCATTCTATTAAATTTTGAAGAGAATCTGATAAAGACTGAGGACATTCTTGTGTTGATGAGGATTAGGTAATAATTTTTCATACAGCCCCTTTTCCTGTGATACTAGAAAGATCCAGCCTAATTTGGAAAGAAACAATCCTCATTATGGTACAAACATTCTGTGAAAATTTGAATAGAATCCGATGTAAACTGTGGACTTTATTGTGGTACAATGTTTTCAGATTAAATTTCATATTATGACATTACAATCATTCTGTCAAAGTTTCAATAAAATCTGATCAAAGTTGTGGGCTTCATTGTGTTAACAGGAATTTTTTAATTTAATTTTCATATAGCCCCTTTTCTCACGTTACTTGATGGATCTGAACCAATTCCAAAGGGAACTATACTTACAGAAGTATAATTATTGTGTTTGAGTATGAAGACAACCGAATGAAATCTGTTGAATTCAAAGCATAAATTAAGATTTTTTTAATTGAATTTTCGTAAAGGCCCCTTTTCCTATGTTTCTCTATGGATCAGACCAAATTTGAAAGGAACAATCCTTATGATGGTACAATCATTCAGTGAAAGTTTGAAGTCAATCAGGTGAAATCTAGGGCCATGATGTGTTAACTAAGATTTTTTTATTAAATTTTCATAAGGCCCCTTTTTCCATGATACTTGATGAATCAAACCCTCTTCAGAAAGGAACCATTCGTTTAATGGTATAATCATTCTGTGAATGTTTGAAGAGGATTTGTTGAAATCTGTGTTAACTATAACTTTTTTAATCAAATTTTCATAAAGCCTCTTTTCCCATGATACTTGACAGATCAAAAGGATTGATGCTTATGATAGTACAATCATTATGTGAAAGTTTGCAGAGAATCCGATGAAAATTGTGGACTCTAGAGGGAAAACTAGGAATTTTTTATTAAATTTTAATTAGGCCTGTTCTCCTGTGTCTCTTGACAAATCTGACCCAATTTCAAAAGGATTGATGCTAATGATAGTACAATCATTCCGAGAAAGTTTGAAGAGAATCTGATGAAAACAATGGACTTAGACTGTTAACGAGGATTTTCAATGGATTTTTAATTAAATTTTCATAAGGCCCCTTTTCCTGTGTTTCTTGACAGATCTGACCCAATTTAGAAAGTAACAATCCTTATGATGGTACAATCACTCTGTGAAAGTCTGAAGAGAATCCAATGAAAATCTTGGACTGTAGAGTGTTAATGAGGATTTTTAATCAAATCTAAATTAGGACCCTTTTCCTGTGTTTCTTGACGGATCTTACCCAATTTCGAAAGGAACTATCCTTATGATGTTACTATCATGCTTAGAAAGTTTGAAGGGAATCTGATGAAAACTGTGGACTCTAGAGTGTGATCAAAGAAAGGTTAATGGATGGATGACAGACAGACAGACAGGAAAAAGCTATTGCAATAGCTCTAGTGGCCTTCGGCCAGTAGAGCTAATATTGTCTGAAACAATCTTCCTTCAGGGCCAAGATTTCATCAATTTAATATTACCATCTGCAACATTGTTCAATTTGGATCAGTCTTAAATATGAAGACTGGTAATGGGTAGATTATGATTTAGTTTAGTGCAAAGGCTCTCCAGTATTCTTAAGCATTGATCTTGAATAGTAACCATAGGCTGAAATCTAAGTGACCTAGTGTTTTCAAAACATTACAAGGAACAACAATGAGACTTATAACTTTACTCTAAAACTAAATACAAGACTTAATCCTTTCCTTGTCAAACCAGAGTATAACTGAGAAAACATTGTGGAAAAAGAAGAGAATACTTGAAACAAGCAATTTCTTCTTTTTCCACAATATTTTCTGCCCTACTGAATACAGGGTTCATACAGACAATGCCAAGTGAAATTCAAGGACTTTTCAAGGACTTTTCAAGGACAAATCTTACCATTTTCAAGGACTTATTATTCAGTAATACAAAGGTGCCGTAGATCGATAATTTGTTTACCCAACAACCAGTCAAGTGCCAATCCCCACGTGACCCTAATTTGCAGTTTACTGCTAGCCATAGTTTGAGTTGACCCAACTTCGGGTATTGAGTTTTGTAAACTATTTGCAATGGAGGATCGGTTTGACTGAAACACATTCAAAATGGACATCTAATACTGCCCAAATTTAAATTGCTGTTACTCGTGAAACAAATTTCTTTTACTATAATATGGGATGGGCATATAAATCGAGACATGAACGGACTTCAGTTGCCGTTCCTATAAAGTCGGAATAGCTCAACACAACGCTTTTAAAAAAATTATTTTTCATAGTGAGCGCGTGAGGCCCGGTTTGAAATTTGTAAAAAAAAGTCGCGTCGATAATATATGTTTTATATTTTTTCATTCACGATAAAAAACGTAGCCGGTAGAATTCAAATAATAAGTGGAAATCCGCAGATAATTTGAATATAAACAAAAACAACTGCATAATAAAATCACTAGTTCTGTCAATAAAGTTAGAGAAACAAGGAAACATGAAATCTTACTTCAGGGGCGGAAAAGATCCGAATAATAATTGCAATACTTCAAAATAGAGTATTTTCATTGGCCCAAATCGTATCACGTGATCAAATCAATTGCACTTTATACCTCGATAAAAAGGCAGAACTATTTTCGACAAAGATAGAAACAAACAAGGTCAGGGATTTCCGATATTAGGAATTCACTTCTAAGAAATACCAAACTTGTTTTGTTACTATTTATAGTCATCACCTTTTGAATTTCGATTTCCTCGAATTCCTTTATACTTCCATGGATTTTCAATAAATAGATAAACAAATAGTGTCCTTATAACAATTATAATGTTCGTTTAAACATAAAGATTTCGAAAAACTCACATTTATTAGCCGTAAATCCGAGATGTCGAATCGGCTTCGCCACATCAGCATGCATCGTGTCCATGTGGTAGGTTTATATTTCTTGTCTATTACAAAGCATCTATTCATAATTCTAACTGTTATCGACCCAGATATCATAATTTACAGAGTTTAAAGTTAGTATTTCCTCATAATAAGTCCAAATAAATCCAACGAATGTTCGAATTTCCATTTAAAAAAACCCAAGCGACGAAATAAAATGTCCGCCGTTACAACGACTCGAGCGATAAACTGTGTCAATGTATCCATACGCCTGTCAAAGAAAAGTAACTCCGCCCACAGTTCGTTTATTTGTTTTTATTTTCATCTCTCTATCCGTTTCGGATTTGAAAATAGACGTATTGCAATTATATGGGCCGAGTGTATTTTTCACTGCGTTTATTGGAGTATAAAGTGCAATTGCCTTAGCACATGGCTTAAACATAACGCCCTACGGGCGTTATTTGCCATGTGCTAAGGCAATTGCACTTTATACTCCAATAAACGCAGTGAAAAATACACTCATCCCTATAATAAATTGCAAATCAACTACAATTCATAAAGGACCGAGATTTGCGCACAAATTCTACTCTGGAAAAATAGTGCAACACGTGGGCGACCCACTCGAGTTTGTCTCGTCGGTCTTTTTGATATACGTCACGACCCTGCGATCTCATAGAGTAAAATGGACTGACCCGACGTTTTTGTGACGTCAGCTGTGTTTTTCCATCAACAAAGGCTCGTGTTGATAGAAAATCGCTATGACTGTGTTAGATTAACAGAGCTTTGGATAACTTGCTCATGAAAAAGTATCATTACTATAATTAAATCAGCGACGGGGGAAGTGGCATTGTCCCGGACCGATTTAAATTTCCAAATTTTCGATAGGAAAGATCTAGAATGGTTACTTTCTTCATAATTGGGTTTCTTTTTCGTACGAATCGGGCGTATTGGGAGAAAAAGATTAACGTGTTTTCTATCAATTCTACGTTATTCACGTACATTTCTACTTTTCGGACACGCTGCGGAGTGGGGCCACCATTTCGCAAGGGAAGCAACTCAAATTCTACATTATGGCGCTCTCGCCGATTTTTTTTTTATTGTCATTCAAACATGCCGAAATTCTTTTTAAATGGTCACTTTTGATTTAGAAACCCAAGCTAACTGCTTGGAATACCGGAAAAGTGAAATTCAAGTGCTTTTCAAGGCCAATGGCTATTTTTCAAGTGCTTTTCAAGGCAAATTTAGTTTTCAAGGGCTTTTCAAGACAGCCCTTCATTTTCAAGTACTTTTCAAGCCTGTGCGAACCCTGGAATAGTTGTTTTTCAAATTAAACACACTTCAATTTTCATCCACAAAACCTTTGAATTTGGACAAAAAAAGAGAAAAGGGTTAATACACATTTTTAACTTTCTCATGCTAGTGGAATGAACAAACAAGGATGCTAAAATGCAACAAACCTCATCATCATCTCTGAAGACTTCATCATAACTAGGGACAGATAACTCTGTAGATCTCATTAATAACTTGACTTGAACTGCATTATATACATTGTGTACATCTACTGGACGGTGGCTGAAATACATACATGCAATAGTTAACTAGGAACAGATAACTCAGGGGATCTCATTAAATAACTGGACTTGCACTACATTATAAACATTATGAGCATCTCCTGGACGATGGCTGAAACACATGTATACAATTGTGAAGGTAAGACTTCATCATTACTAGTGGTAGATCACTCTATGGGTCTCCTTCATAAGCTGTCATCATATCTAGGGGCAATTAACTCTGAGGATATAATCAATTAACAAGACTTTTTATACTGTAAATATTAACAAGGTGTTGTTGTTGTTGTTGTTAAAGAACCCTGAAGTATTCTTGAATATGACCCTGACTTTATCAGGCCATTTTGCCTTCAACAAAAGGACCCTACAATGACACAAACCAAACATGAGCAATACTGCTGCAAAAAAAGGTTATATATGCATGTATGCAGTGACATTATAACACAATTTGGACAAAGGTGATCTTGAAGCAGAACTTGCAAAGTCCACATCACAGGACATGGTGATGAACACTTCTGCAGTTATCTGAAACATCAGTGGGTGAATGTAAGAGTCATGACTGTAGTATGCCTATTTTCCAGGGGATAAATACTATACATCTATTGGCTAAAAGCTCAAATACACTAATACAATGGAGACAATGTGACTCTGAAGCCTCAGAATTTTTGCATGACATCAATGGCACTACATGAGGATTTCTCAGAAAACAGGAGGCAAGAAGAGCATTGCATAGGGGCCAAGACTAGGCTGGAAGGTGCTAGGTATTCTAATTAAGGTAAGGCAAACACGGTAAATAATTCTTCTAAACAAATCTACAATCATCCCTTTAATTATTATGAATTGGCCAATGGCTGGCCCCACCCTCTTACACCATATGTAACAAGTAGCATGTAACAAGAAAGAGAAATAGTTGGTTGGTGACCTAAACCTAGTAACTGCAGTTACGACGTTTAGGTCACCAGGCCAACAAAAATGTTTCACACAAATGGTGGCCAATGTGGAAGTTCAAATCTTAATTCCAGACTGAATGAATGATTTGATTGGTCTTTTGGTTCATGATTGACAGCCATGATTCGTTAATTGCTAGTGCGATAGTCAATACACATGCAAGTTTTGTTTCATTATTTTCAATAATAACAAGAGATGAACAAGGTTAAAGTTTATTTGTTCCAAATTTAGCCAAGCTTGAAAAAAAAATTTACCTACCTATCACAGATATAAAATTTAACAAATTCTTCAGGCTGTAAGGCCTCTATGATGTCTATATTTGCACCACAGTTTATCAAAACAACATGTCTCACCTGAAAAAGAAAACGATCAGAGATGAAGATAAGAGGGACTGACCACAATTTAAAAACATGCCAAATGACCTCTGACAGGACACTCTGACGGGGATATAAACATTATTTTGCATAATTCATATTTAAAAAAATTAAGTCAAAATAACACTTAACCCTTTCCAGTACAAACCCGGGATTTTACGTTGCTGAGATTTCATACTTGAGAAAACATTGTGGTAAAAGAAGAAATTGCTTGTGACAAGCAATTTCTTCTTTTTCCACAATTTTTCTACCACATAGGATGGCTTCATTTCAAATTTCATCCAATCTTAATTGTCGTCTGCAACTTCTTTCAATTTGAACCAGTCTAAAATTCCCAGAAACGGGAGAGGGTGAATATAACAACAAGAGGGCCGTTGGCCCTGGGGCTCTTACCTGAGATAAAGGCTCTTTTTCTTTCAACAGTCTAATTTCATGTTAAGGTAAGGATTATGATACAAGCCGGCCATACTTTATACATATATAGACTATGTACCTGGGGATCGAAAAGCCTAAATTACAAATTCCAAGGCTTTAGGGCAAATTTGAAAGAAGGAGAAAAGTTTTTCCTCCCTCAGGAACCATTGGTTATAATTTTAGAAATAAGAAAGAAGCTTCATGCCTATAACCCCCCCATCCTCCCCCCCCCCCCGGGCTCAGCCCCTGGGGACCTGAGGTTCATGATTTTAGCTATTTTGAAAGAGGTCAATATACCGATGCTTCATGTAAAATATCAAGGCTCTATGCCTTCTGAGTCAGGAGAAGATTTTTAAAGATTATCTTAAAATATTACTTTTGTTGCCATGGCAACAAGAGTTTTTGACAGATTTCAATTCTATTAGCTATTTTTAAAGGGACTACCTTAGAAACATTTCTGCCAAATTTGGTTCAAATTGGCCCAGTGGTTTGGGAGGAGATGTTGTTTTAAAATCATTCTTTATTTCTATATAAACCCCACCTCCATGGTGCTCCACCCCTGGGGACCCGTGGATCATAATTCTGGCTATTTTGAAAAGGTCAATAAACTGATGCTTCAATCAAAATATCAAGGCTCTACACCCTCTGAGTCAGGAGGAGAAGATTTTTACAGATTATTTCAAAATTTCACTTTTGTTGGCATGGCAACCAGAGTTTTTAACAAATATCAATTCTTTCAGCAATTATTAACAAGGACCACCTAAGGAACATTTCTGGCAAAATTTGGTTCAAATTGGCCCAGTGGTTTGGGAGGAGATGTTGTTTTAAAATCGTTCTTTATTTCTATATAAACCCCACCCCCCTGGGATTCCACCCCTGGGGACCCGAGGATCATAATTTTTGCTATTTTGAAAGAGGTCAATATACTGATGCTTCATTCAAAATATCAAGGCTTTATGCCATCTGATTCAGGAGGAGAAAATTGTTAAAGATTATTTCAAAATTTCACTTTTGTTGGCATGGCAACCAGAGTTTTAAATAGATTTCAATTCTTTCGGCTTCTTTAACGGGGACTTACTTAGGAACATTTCATCCACAAAGTTTTCTACCCTATGAGTAATAGAAATCCAAAATGTCATAATCATAATCATAACTTTTGAATTGTCGTCTGTAACTCCTTTCAGTTTGGACTAGTGTAAAATTTTGCTGTCTGGTAATTGGTTAAGTCCCTTAGTAATACAGGTTGTACTTGTAGGCAAATGAAGGAATACTCTTTGATTAAAATGAGGAGGATTGGATCTTGCTATGCTAGAAAGACATTTTACCCCCTCAGAGTTTTCCACAAAGGCTTGCTCTAGTTCATCTTTTCCTGACACAGGGATGATTGTATAGAGAATCTGATCACACTGAAATAAACTCTGAAAATAGAAGATTCAAATGGTCATCAGTATGGGTACTTTACTTTAATCATTAATTTCAAATACATATCCACAATAGATACACTATTCATTCAGTGAAAAAACAAGATCCCTACCTGCTGGTACCACGCTCAGCTGTGGGTAGTGGTTGACCCATTCCCACTTGATAAAATTTTAGACTGGTCCAAATTGAAAGAAGATGCAGATGATAATTTCAAGTTGATGGAATTTTAAATTTCTTCACCTTTTTGGATAGAAAACATTGTGGATAATGAAGAAATTGCTTGATACAAGCAAGTTCTTCATTTTCCACAATGTTGTCCAAAGCTTTTTTCTTGAAGGGCGTAAAAAGGAGGGATTGAGGTGGAATGGGTTAACCCATTCCCTAATGACAACATTTCAGACTGGTCCAAATTGAAAGGAGTTGATGAAATTCTAGATTTCTTTGGTAATAGGGGTAGAAAACACTGTAGATAATGAAGAAATTGCTTGTTACAAGCAATTTCTCCATTGTCCACAATGTTTTCCAATACTTTTTTTCTATGGGATTTCAAAAAGCGTTATTATGTGGGAATGGGTTTTGAAAAATTTCAAGTAGAAAAACTGAAATAATCTTTAGAAAATTACTGCCATTCCCCTTTTCCTTACATATTGTTCTTTTAATGGTACACATAAATGGTGTTTCCAGTTTCAAGTCATTTTCTCTTTTTATTACAGGGGTCCTTTGTACTGTGGCCCAATAGCCATTCATGTAGGGATTGGGTTCAATCTAAAATCTTGGGTCCATGTATTAACAAGTAAAAGTTTTGATTTCATTATTTGAACATAGATTTCGTCCAAAGGCATTCTTCATTTAAAGGGAAATCTATGAACTTAGTTTGTATTTCACAAGCATAAACAGATTGCCATTGAAAATATGACCAAAGTGTTAAAGTTCTTTTGTTTAATGGATTTAGATACCTTTCAATTGACTGCAACACAATGCTGCCTGCCCCTCAAGAAAACTTAATGGGAAAACATTGGGAAAAATGAAGAAATTGCTTAAACCAAGCAATTTCATCATTATTTACCATGTTTTCTATCCAAAAAGTTGATAAAATCTAAAATGTAAACAACTTTAAATTGTCGTCTGCAACTCCTCTGATTTGGACCAGTCTAAAATTTTGCAATCTGGTAATGGGTAAAGATTGAATCTATTATTAGACATGTAATGAGCAGAACTCACAGACAAAGCTTTACCATTCAGAGAAAAGGATCCTCAACCCTTAATGGGTCGAAGACTTTGTCTTATTAATAACTACCAATAGTCAGTTGTCTTTCTGGAGGTTTTCTACTTTGCATACCATTACAAATTACCTCCCTTGAAAATGTCAAACATACCTGTAAAATCTTACAAGCACAGAGTGCATCTACATCAAATGCTACCAGAATGAGTACTCTCTGAAAAGATGATAAAAGTTTCAAAGAACTTTATTTTTAACATCTTTACATCATGAAATCAAATGTCTAAAGTAATATAAAAATTATCAATATCTCTCTCAAAAGTCAGTTAATCAGCTCCTTATAATCTCCCAAATTTTAGAACGATGATTTTGATTTTCATGAAATATGACAAAAACAATCATTATATTTGACCACTACCTAGACATTCAAGTTGAAATCAACCAGCAATAGTATCAAAATGTTAGAATTCTGTAAATCTGGCTTGTTTAACCCACTCTAATAATGCTTTTAAACGTCCCTTAGCATAAAATCTTGGGAAAACATTGTGGTAAATGAAGAAATTGCTTGTGACAAGCAATTTCTTCATTATCCACAATGTCTGCAATTTTTTCTAAATTTGGACCTGTCTAAAATTTTATCATGTGGGAATGGGTTAGCCCATTACCAATCGACAAAGTTAAAAAACTTGAAGACAACAGATTAAAGTTGATGGAATTTAAACAGTATGAAAAATGAAGCAATGCTTTTGCTTGTTTTTTCATATTGTTTTCTCAAACTCTTTTTTGAGGGTCATAAAAAGATGGGATTGAATCTATTACAAAACGATGATTTTTTAGACTTGATCGAACTGAAAGAAGTTGTAGACTACAATTTCAAGTTGAAAGAACATCAAATTTTCCTGTCTTTTTGGGTAGAAAACATTTTTTCCCCAAGCAATTTTCTTGAGAGGCATAATGAAATAGCCAAATGTGTGGGAATGGGCTTATTCAATCATTAGAACTATAAACGCATTTCAGAGGATGAGTAATTATTCATTTTACCCGAGTCATTCAAGTCAATTATTATCGTTTAATTTTTCAGTTAATGCTTCAAAAATATGAATTGTTCATATCAGATTCAAATTCAAGCACTCTGTGGAAATTTAACCCATTCCCACACAATGACGCTCTTAAACGCCCCTTGGAAGCTTTGGAAAACAATGTGAAAAATGAAGAAATTATCCACAATGTTTTCTACCCAAAAATACAAATATTTTAATGATTTCATTAACTTAACACTGTTGTCTGTAACTTCTTTGAAATTGGACTGATCCAAAATTTTATTGTGTTGGAATGGGTTAATAGAACAGCCCAAACAAAACCTTGGTTTGTATCAGCCTAGGTTACAGACAATGTCAGACATATTGGTTGTTGTTTTCATTAGTTTTCTGCTATGAATATCCATATGATTTTGTACATTTCTTTGTGTCATTTAAGAGTGTGAAATACTTAGAAATTGCAAATCAATCCAATTTTAACCTATTCCCACACGACAAAAATTTAGAGTGGTCCAAAATTCAAAGATGTTACAGATAACAATTTAAAGTTGATAAAATACATGTATATCAGTTTTTCTGGGTAGAAAACAATGTGTGTAACAAGCAATATCTGCATTTTCCACATTGTTTGGCTGAACTATGTTCTTGAGGGACATAAAAATGCAGGATAGTGTGGGAATGGGTTGAATAAGGCCCATAATCCATTATAAAGTAGAGAGTGTCGTGTGAGGTGCTTGGGATATATCAACTTCAACTGATATGACATTTTGTAGCAATATTAGAAGTTTGGTTGGTCAATCTCTAAATAAGACTCAGCAACTTCAATTTTCGTTAAGGCCCATGTGTTAATGCATTTTCTATGGTTTTAACCCTTTCTTGTTCAATTACTGGTTTTTAAGGTCCCTTTGATTTTGTAAGGTTCCGAGCTCGTAGACAAAGCCTATCCATTCAGAGAAAAGGATCCTCAACCCTAAATGGGTCGATCTTGTCTATATATCACTCCACATAGTCACTTGACTTTCTGACAGTTCCCTAATTTGCATGACCACTGCATATTACCTCCCCTGGAACCGTTACACTACTCTCCCCTCCAAGAAGACTCGTCCCGAGTCTTGGCCTGGGAGATCCGTGGGTAAGGCAACTCTGGTCTGGCAGTTGTCATCATGCCACCTCTGCCAACAATGTAAGGTTCCGAGCTCGTAGACAAAGCCTATCCATTCAGAGAAAAGGATCCTCAACCCTAAATGGGTCGACCTTGTCTATATATCACTCCAAGTAGTCACTTGACTTTCTGACAGTTCCCTAATTTGCATAACCACTGCAAATTACCTCCCCTGGAACCGTTACACTTTTATACTTTAGAGAACATTGTGGGAAAAGAAAAAATTGATTTTAACAAGCAATTTATTTGTTCTTCAAAACTTTCTATCCTGCAGGTTGGTTACTTTTCAAATTGCATTCATTTTTAGTTGTCGTCTGCAACTTCTTTCTATTTGTGCTAGTTTGAATATTGAAAGATAGGAAAGGGATAGTGGAAGAGAAATGCCGGAATCCCATATTCACACAGTCTCAGCAAAGACTATATATTGAGTGTTAAACATTTGGATGACTAGTTATTGAGTTTTATAGCAAACAGGGTTTTAACGGACGCAGAAAACCTGTGTCTCGTACGCAGAATCATGATGGCAGGACTCACAAAATTGGTAGACATGCGTCCCCGGGGACGCAGTTTCAAAATCAAAAGATGGATTAATGATAACAGAATTCTTGAAATTTTCAATTGTCGATGTTTACACCAGGTGGTACAAATGTCTTAACTCTATGTCAAATACCAATACCCTACAGTATTTAGGCTTGCGTAACGTGCCGATCTTCACAACTTATCGGACAATGCGAAGAATGAAAAACATCAAGTATGCCGAATAGCTGTTGGAGTAACTCCAGTCCGCGACGTTTACCGGCGATTATTTATTAAAGTGAACCCCTTAACTGCATTGTTTTCTTTTATTAAATTCACGACAGATAATTTGTGTCATGAATTATCAAGTCAGATATCCAAATGCAACTTCAAAAAACGATCTTTTGCGCTGCCAATTCGATTTTTTATTTATATTTTGGTAAGTAAAAAGTAACAGGAGGGTAACATCTTTTTTGCATTCTCCGACAGTCAATCAAAATGCGTTAAACTGTTTACAGTGGATACAATGGTCTTGATGAATACCCCTGCCTTTCATTTACAAAATAATGCACAATCTCTATCTGAAATTTTTTGAAGTTGATTGATTAAGAAAAATATTTCAGTAATAGGGTAAATATTCATTTAACTGCTCCAGAGGTTTGTTTTTTGTTTATTTTTCTCAGGGCAAAGAAAATCTCGTTAAGTCCATATTTGCGGTGATGACGTGATTTTAATTCTTCGTCTGCAGCAGTAAATAACAAAATGTCGCAGCAAAGCGACCTTCGGTCCTTCTTCAATAAACGTTTTAAAAAACCTGTAGGACCAGAACAGAGCCAATCAACATCAATAACAGTACATGTAGTTTAATATATTGATGATACTCTAGTTATGCTTATTAATCTATTTTTCCAAACCAATGAGGGACCCTCAAAACTTAACCAGGGACTCCCTAAACCAAACATGTTGAGTCCCAGGGACCCCCAAAATTTAAGATGAAACTAAATCCCTGAGCAAAGCAAAAAGCTATCAAAATCTACACTTATCTGTCTGAAACGTATTCTGAACAGAAAACAGCAGTCCCGAATGCACTGGTCACGTGACGGCCCTTATCAGAAGACAAAATCATAGACTTGTCCAAATTCCATCCATTAAATTTTGCTATTTTCACTTAAGAATACCCTGTTTCTCTCCCTATACAGGATATTGGTTCAGACCCCTTTAGCAAGGATGTCAGAATTCCTATTGTGTGGTGTGTGGTTAAGATGTAGAGCTTTGGCTTCCTGATCAAGGATGCTGAGTTCAAGTCTTGGGATTGGCTATGAGTCTTGGTTCTGTCATTGGCCCACATGATTGGCATGTTACTGGTGTATTCTCTAGGAAGCAGAATCAAGAGGGATTAATCTAAGTTGGAAGAACTTGTAATATAATAAATAGGTTTAAACCTTAACCCTTTCCTGTACAGACCTGGATTTTACATCACTGAGATTTTATACTTGAGAAATCGTGGAAACAGTCAAGTAAAAGAAATTGGGAGCCTTAAATTATGACCTAATTTTGACTGATGCATATACAAAAACTAGCGTTGTGACATGACAACAACAATCATCCCCATTCAACATGACCCTTAGTAATCCAATAAGGAATTTTTTTTAATAAAATCTGATATAAATTGATGTTTTTCCCCCAGTTTTGAAAAGGAGGAGGGATAAGGAAATTCTTTGAATGGAGTAAAATCAATAGATTTAAAAAAAAAAAAACTGAATAAGCTCTCACGGCGAAAATTATATCTTGAGTTTGTTTCCTAAACAACACCCATCCAGTTTTGGGTTATAAATCTATCAACCAAAACAATGTTAATGTTAGATTTTTATTACATCATTAGGTTTCCCAATACCATACTACTGAAGGACCCAAGCAGCCATTGTCTATGATGTAGGCAATATATGTATAGCGTTAAATGCGGTACACAAATCTGAAAAGGTAGGACAAACAATTCAGCATATCTTATCTTGGAAATAACTTTAGCTTCAACATAATCAAAAAAAGTGAGTTGATTCTCTTTTAAATTTGGTTTTACGTAGACTTTTGACTTGAGTTTTCATATCTGTAATAATAATCATATTATAGGGATTTTCTTTGTTTGTCTATGTTTCGGAAAGCGAGGCATAAAAAGCTTGATTCTATTATTAGTGACAAATCTCATAAATGATTGCTGCTATAATGAAATGTCAGCTGCAATTTATTTCAATTTGGACGGATTCAAATTTTTGTTGTCTGGAAATTTGAAAGCTCTCACCCTTAACTGAGGCAAACTCCAAATATCCAAAAAAGTGAGGAAAGACTGCCTTGATGGTCGAGTGGTATAGGTGCTTGACTGACTCGTGATCTTTAGGTCACGGGTTCGAGCCTCAACATCACTGGGGGTGTGTTCAAAGGCAAGACACTTAATAACAGCCCCAGTCTACCCAGCTGTAATTGTAAAAGTGGGTAGCCAGCCACTGCCTCTCTTTCAGGGACGTCAAAACATCTGGATTGTGAGTGTATCACCTGCCAGTAATATCCGAAAGGGGAGAAAGGCAGTATAAATAGATAGATAAGAAACAAACGCTACCTACCACTAGTACCATGTTACCATATCTTGCATAGACTATGATAGAGAACGAAAATTACCTGGTACGAATACGAAGCAACAGACGCATCTCCTTTGCATGAAGGCAAAATCAGGTTGGGGCTCATATTTTCGTAGAGATTAAAAGAGAATAATCAAATTAATTACCTGGTTTTGTATAACAGAGTAGAATTCTTTAATAAAATCTTTCACGAACATAGCTTTGTTTTCTTTCGTTCAAGTTGTGGCGCTAACGCATCGTACATCAGGTCCTTTGATTGGATACTCAAACGGGATTTTCCATATTTTGACCAATCCAATATCTCAAAATAGTATTCTAATTTTAGATTCCGGAAATCTTAGGCCACAATTTACTGATACCCGGCGTTACGTGCCCTTGTGTGGAAAAGATAAAAACCAGGCTGTCATAGATTTTTTTTTTAGAGTGATTCGACAAAAAACAATACTCGTCAAGACCATCAACATCAATAATCAGAAATGGTAAGAGTAACAGATGCCCTTTTTGATATAGTTAAATGCTTGAAGTGAACGTTACAATTATAAAATAAATTTATTTCTAATTAAATACCATAATATCATCATAATTCGCGTTATCTATGAAAATATCCTTGACTCATCCAGCTAGATTAAAGCACAGGGAGCAGTTACGTATGCTAGATTTTAGCTAAATTGATTTAAAAGTCAAACCAGGCCTTTTAGAAATACTATATATAGACAAGGGATACAACTCAGAATTCCTGAGATCCCACCCCTTCTGTTTTAAACTCCAGCATGTCCACTGGGTTTTTATTTTGGGGGTACATGTACCCCTTAGGTTTTGAATTGGGGGTACAAAGAAAAATCTGGGGGTACAGTGTACCCTTTATTTTCAGATTTAAGGGTACACCATACGAATCTGAACCCTTTACCAAACGACAATGTTTTGGTCAAATACTTTGTTGATAATCAGTAAATAAGTGTCACACTTCATGTGCAAGTTTCAGATAAATATAGAGAGAAGGATAGCAAACTTTTTTGAAAAGCTGATTTATGACAATTCACTTTTTCTTAACTTGGATTTTGGAAGGGTTGAATGGGATATGAGAGCGATTGCTAAACAACTCCAACAAGTTAATTACGAGTGAGGGGATGACATTTTGTAGCAGGCCATACCAAGCATGTCTGCTCATCGTTAGCTCAAACTCTGGTATTGAAATGATTCTGATACAGAAAATATCAAATGGCCTAATTACTGTCTAAAGGTCACCATTTGTGAAGAAATAGGCCAGGTTTTGTTTTAACATTTTGAATTACGTAGCTAAAACAAAATTACAATGTTAAATAAACGACGCAATTTTGTCATGTCCGACTTACATGTACAACGGAACTTACGAGAGAAACCAATTTCAAATCAAATTCTATAGTATGAATTCTTGTTAGTTTCTCGACAAAAACACGTAAATATCTTGCGTTTTGTTTGAAAAATACCTCAACTTTAGACTTATTTCAAAACAAAATGGTGAGACTATCATGATCCTCATTATACGAACTTTTCCAACTGCTGGTTCCCCCATTCTCTAGACAAAAAAGACTAGAAAGAAGCGATGGTTCCTGTCGCATGAAAGGGAAAGTAAAATCATAAGTAAAATCAGTATGAGTTGATGTAAATCTACTATTGAATTATAATGATTATTATCTCTTTTGCATTCCTCATTAATGGGTTATACTTTAACTATGATTCTACTTAATATTTGCACATGAAATTTGAATCATTTAATGAAAGGAAAATGTTTAAACACACAAAGTGAAAGCAAATAGTTACATTCAGCATAGCTATCTATACAGTCTTTGAATCAATATTTCTCAGAAAATTTGAGGGTTAAAAGATGTATCTTATTTCCAAAAGCAGCATGTTCTGATTTTGTTTCAATATAAATTAAATATAATTAAAAAAAAAATCTTATTACTCATGTTGTAAGCTCACCTGAGCACAACATGCTCAAGGTGAGCTATTGTGATCGGTAATTGTCCTGCGTCCATCTGTCCATTCATAAACAATGATTAAAAAATCTTCTCCTATAATAAGGCCTAGAGCTTTGATATTTTGTACATATCACCTATTGACCCTCTACCAAAATACTTCGAAGAATAACCGAATTCTGAAAATTAATCCTTTTCTGTGAGATCCCTGATTATACAAAGGAATAGAGGAGGAAATCTTTGAAAATCTTCTTTTCCCAAACCATAAGGCCTAGAGCTTTGATACCCGGTATTTGGTATTTATTATCACCTATTGACCCTCTACCAAAATGCTTCAAAGAATTAGAGTAGTCTTAAAATTAGCCCTTTTCTGTGCGATCCAAGATTTTACAAAGGAAATCATAAAAAATCTTTTTCCTCCTAAACCATAAGGCCAAGAGCTTTGATATTTGGTACATATCATCACCTATAGACCCTCTACCAAAATACTTCAAAGAATTACCGAATTCTGAAAAATAGCCCTTTTCTGTGTGATTCTTGATTTTACAAAGGAATAGAGGAGGAAATCTTTGAAAATCTTTTTCTCCCAAAGCATAAGGCCTAGAGCTTTGATATTTGGTATATATCAACTCCTATTGACTCCTACCAAAATACTTCAAAGAATTACAATATTCTTATAATTAACTCTTTTCTGTGCAATCCCTGATTTTCAACGGAATAAAGAAGGAAATCTTTGAAAATCTTCTTCTCCCAAACCATTAGGCCTAGAGCTTCGATATTTGGTACATATCATCACCTATTGACCCTCTACCAAAATACTTCAAAGAATTATCGTATTCTGAAAATTGGCCCTTTTCTGTGAGATCCCTGATTATACCAAGGAATAGAGGAGGAAATCTTTGAAAATCTTCTTCTCCCAAACCATGTCTATACTTCAAAGCACTGCCTTATTCAGTAAATTAGGGTTATATGGTGGGATCATCTTTATACCTAGGATTAAAAGAGAAAAGCCTTAAACATCTTCTCCAAAATAATTAGACAGAGGGCTTTGCTATTTTGTATATATCATAAATCCATGAGCCATCATACTCAGGGGAGCGATTTAGGACCATCATGGTCCTCTTGTTTTTTTAGTTCTATCAAAACTTGTTTTCTTTTGATTAACAAAACCTTTTGGAACTCCTATTCTCATTAAAAAGTATTAAATGAGCAATCGAAAGGTGATTATCAAAAACTTAGGGAAAAGAGGAGCACCCTTGTTACCTACATTGCCACAGCTTTATCTTTTATCTCTATGGATTTTCTCACAAAAAATACATATTTTGGGATTTGAACAAACTTCAGAATATATTCTTTTTAGAAATTAGATGTCTTGTATCAGGTTAGAAAACCATAGAATACATATGGACATATTATTCAATTTTCATATCATATGGTTATGAGTTATAAATGATAAATTGTCTTTTCAATTACCCTCTGTTTCAGTTGTTGGCCTTTATTGCAACTTGTGTCCCCACTTGTACCCCCCTCCCCAATTTTACATCTTCTTTGCTTTTAAGGATATTTCAGTTTATTTACAAAATGGTTGCCTTTTGACTTTTCCAAAGGGTATAACTCTTCATAAGCTTAGGAGAGCTCTGGAATCATCAGAATTAACTGCTTAAAGGTAAAAATGTATTTAATTTATAATTTACCATTGCTATGCATAATAGAAATGAGTGGGTTATCTGGGATTTGCTATTTACTGATGAAAAGTGAAGGTGCTACTTCTCGACAAACATGTATTTCTGTAAGAAAGTTGTCTGTACCCCCAAAGCTGTATAGTTTTCGTGGAATGGATGGGTCAAGGTTACAAATGATTATATGTGTGACGAATATGCACAACTGTAAAATGTGTAAACAAACAAGAATAATTTTTAGAGGAGTTTAAAACAGACAGGGGTGGGATCTCAGGAATTCTGAGTTGTATCCCTTGTCTATATATAGTATTCTAAAAGGCCTGGTTTGACTTTTAAATCATTTTTTTAGCTAATATCTAGAATACGTAACTGCTCCCTGTAGATTTAACTATATAGCTAGCTTAGACTGGTCCAAATTGAAAGAGGTTACAGATGGTAGAGAAAATAGAACGCGATTTGAATTGAAACCATCCTATGTGGTAGAAAATGTACTGGAAAAGGAGAAATTACTTGTTACAAGCAATTTCTTCTTTTTACACAATTTTTTCTTAAAAACAGCCACGTAAAATCCTAGGTTTGTACAGGAAAAGGTTAAACAATGGAACATACAGCACATACTAGGAACAGTATAAGATACAGCGGTGTTTTCCTCTCACAAATGAACAAGGAATATCAGCCCTGTTCCCCCTTCCTAGAATATATATTTGAAACATTTTTTGTTACAGCCATCACAATTGATATAAAGAAATTTGGCAAAATATTGCATAGGTATTCTGTGATCTCTTTATTTTGCTTTTTAGCTCACCTGAGCACAAAGTGCTCGAGGTGAGCGTTTGGTATCACCTTTTGTTTGTTGGGCGTCGTGCGTCGGAAGGTGTCAACAATTCTTTAAACATCTTCTCCTCAGTAACCACTGGGCCAAATTCAACCAGACTTGGTAGGAATGTTCCTTGGGTGTCTCTTTTCAAAAGTTGTTTGCCTATTTTTGATTGACCCCCAAGTATGGGCGTGGCAGGGCATGGCAGTTTTTGACTTTGAAATCTTTAAACATCTTCTCCTCAGTAACCATTGGGCCAATTTCAACCAAACTTGGCATGAATGTTCCTTGGGTGACCCTTTTCAAAAGTTGTTCGTGGAATTTTGATTTATGCCCAAAAACGAGCTGGGCAGGGCGTGGCAGTTTTTGACTAAGGAATTTTTAAACATCTTCTCCTCAGTAACCATTGGGCCAATTTCAACCAAACTTGGCAGGAATGTTCCTTGGGTGGCCCTTAACAAAAGTTGTTCATGGAATTTTGATTTATGCCCAAATATGGGCGTGGCAGGGCGTGTCAGTTTTTGACTTTGAAATCTTTAAATATCTTCTCCTCAGTAACTATTGGGCCAATTTCAACCAAACTTGGCATGAATGTTCCTTGGGTAACTCTTTTTAAAAGTTGTTCGCAGAATATTGATTTCTGGCCAAATATGGGCGTGGCAGGGCATGGCAGTTTTTGACTTAGAAATCTTTAAACATCTTCTCCTCAGTAAGCATTGGGCCAATTTCAACCAAACTTGGCATGACTTTTCCTTGTGTGACCCTTTTCAAATTTGTTCGTGGAATTTGATTTATGCCCAAATATGGGCGTGGCAGGGCGTGGCAGGGCGTGGCAGTTTTTGACTTAGAAATCTTTAAACATCTTCTCCTCAGTGACCATTGGGCCAATTTCAACTAAACTTGGCATGACTGTTCCTTGGGTGACCCTTTTCAAAAGTTGTTCGCAGAAATTTGATTGACCCACAAATATGAGCGTGGCAGGGTGTGGCAGTTTTTAGTCTTTGAAATCTTTAAACATCTTCTCCACAGTAACCATTGGGCCAATTTCAACCAAACTTGGCATGAATGTTCCTTGGATGACTCTTCTAAAAAGTTGTTCCTGGAATTTTGATTTATACCCAAATATGGGCATGGCATGGTCGGGCACTTTTTTGACTTTGAAATCTTCAAACATCTTCTCCTCAGTAGCCATTGGGCCAATTTCAACCAAACTTGGCATGAATGTTCCTTGGTTGACCCCCTTTTCATTAGTTGTTCGCAAAATTTTGATTTATGCCCAAATATGGGCGTGGCAGTTTTTAGTCTTTGAAATCTTTAAACATCTTCTCCTCAGTAACTTTCGGCCAGTACAACTCAATTTTGCATGAATGTTCCTTGGGTGTCTCTTTTCAAAAGTTGTTCCTGAAATTTTGTTTTATGCCCAAATATGGGCGTGGCAGGGTCGGCACTTTTTTGACTTTGAACATCTTCTCCTCAGTAAGCATTGGGCCAATTTCAACCAAACTTGGCATGAATCTTCCTTGGTTGACCCTTTTCAAAAGTTGTTTGCAAAACTTTGTTTCATGCCCAAATATTGGCGTGGCAGGGCGTGGCAGTTTTTGACTTAGAAATCTTCTCCTCAGTAACCATTGGGCCAATTTCAGCCAAACTTGGCATGCCTGTTCCTTGCGTGACCCTTTTCAAATTTGTTCGTGGAATTTGATTTATGCCCAAATATGGGCGTGGCAGGGCGTGGCAGTTTTTGACTTAGAAATCTTTAAACATCTTCTCCTCAGTAACCATTGGGCCAATTTCAACCAAACTTGGCATGACTGTTCCTTGGGTGACCCTTTTCAAAAGTTGTTTGCGGAAATTTGATTGACCCACAAATATGGGCGTGGCAGGGTGTGGCAGTTTTTAGTCTTTGAAATCTTTAAACATCTTCTCCACAGTAACCATTGGGCCAATTTCAACCAAACTTGGCATGAATGTTCCTTGGATGACTCTTTTCAAAAGTTGTTCGCAGAATTTTGATTTATACCCAAATATGGGCGTGGCATGGTCGGGCACTTTTTTGACTTTGAAATATTCAAACATCTTCTCCTCAGTAGCCATTGGGCCAATTTCAACCAAACTTGGCATGAATGTTCCTTGGTTGACCCCCTTTTTAAAAGTTAATGGCAAAAATTTTGATTTATGCCCAAATATGGGTGTGGCAGTTTTTGACTTAGAAATCTTTAAAAATCTTCTCCTCAGTACATATTGGGCCAGTTTCAACCAAACTTTGCATGAATGTTCCTTGGGTGTCTCTTTTCAAAAGTTGTTCCTGAAATTTTGTTTTATACCCAAATATGGGCGTGGCAGGGTCGGCACTTTTTTGACTTTGAACATCTTCTCCTCAGTAAGCTAGGGCCAATTTCAACCAAACTTGGCATGAATGTTCCTTGGTTGACCCTTTTCAAAAGTTGTTCGCAAAATTCTGTTTCATGCCCAAATATTGGCATGGCAGTTTTTGACTTAAAAATCTTTAAACATCTTCTCCTCAGTAACTATTGGGCCAATTTAAACCACATTTGATATGAATGTTCCTTCGGTGACCCTTTTCAAAGTTGTTCTAGAATTTTGATTGATGCCCAAATAAGGGTGTGGAAGGGCGTGGCAGTTTTTGACTTAGAAATCTTTAAACATCTTCTCCTCAGTAACCATTGGACCAATTTCAACCAAACTTGGCATGAATGTTCCTTTGGTGACCCTATTCAAAAGGTGTTTGCAGAATTTTGATTTATGCCCAAATATGGGCGTGGCAGGGTGTGGCAGTTTTTTTACCTTGAAATTTTTAAACATCTCCTCATTAACCATTGGGCCAATTTCAACCAAACTTAAATGGATATTCCTTAGGTGACCCTTTTCAAAAGTGTTGTCAAAATTTCGAATCATCTTACATTAGTCAGGTGAGCGATTTTAGGGCCATTCTGGCCCTCTTGTTTACTTCCCTTATTGCCAGAGTGGGAAAGGATCCTATTTTTCCTATCTAAACTTATAGATAGAAGCAATGTGAGGTTTTTTTCCTGTTGCAAGTTTGAGACATTTAATTTAGGTATCTCTGGCAAGCCATATCAACCATATTTGCAGTTGCATACAAGTCACAGTCATATGGATTGTTTTGAGGGAAGACATCCAACATGTTCAAAATCAGTTCATACTCTTCCATGTTAATCACATTATGCTCAACACCTGAGCTTCAACTGTGGCACATTGTCAAAGGAGGAGTCACAGATGTTCATATCTTGCTAACAGCCAGTATTTCTGGCTATCAGCCAGTGGTTTCATCCATCTTTTGGGAACCTGAATCAAAACAAACCAACTACAGCAAAACCCCTATAGTAAAAACACTTTTGGTACTTTTTGAAAGTGGTCTTAATAGCAGGGTGGTCTTAAATTCTGAGGTTTGGTCGGAATAATAGGGTCCTTGTTTTAGAGGGGTTTGCGACTATTGTCAAAATTTGGTCATAATAGCTGGGTGCCCGTATTTCTGGGGTGGTTGTAAGGAGGGGTTTTACTGTAGCTTAACATTTAATTAGCAACAACTTCAAATCAGTTAACCCTTTCCAACTAATAAGACTATTTGAAGCTCCAAGAAAAAAAAAACTTTTGAAAACATTCAGAAAAATGAAGAAATGGCTTGTTATCCCCCGCTGTTTTGGCGAAAGGGATATAGTTATGGTCTCTGTCCGTCATTCCATCATTCCGTCACTAAACTTGTCCAGAGTATATCTCTGAAAGTATAATTGCTATCAACTTGAAACTTCATAGGTCGATAGATCTCATTGAGGAGAAGTGCAGTGCACAAGAACCAAAACTCTTGCATAATTTTGGAGTTATTGCCCTTTGTTGTTTTAAAGACTCAGATTTTGTCTGGGGCATATCTCTGAAAGTATAATAGCTATTAACTTGAAACTTCATAGGTGGATAGATCTCGTTGAAGAGAAGTGCAATGCATAATAACAACAACTCTTGCTTGCATAATTTTGGAGTTATTTAACAACAACTCTTGCTTGCATAATTTTGGAGTTATTGCCCTTTGTTGTTTTAAAGACTTAGAATTTGTCCTGAGCATATCTCTGAAAGTATAATAGCTATTATCGAACTCATTGAGAAGAAATGCAGTGCAGAAGAAACCTAAATCTAACTTGCTTTAGTTTACTATCAAGCTTTTACAGCGGGGGATGGCCATGTACGACATGGCTCTTGTTACATTTAATTTCTTCTTCACCCACAATGTTTTCTACCTCATTGAATCAAAAGACAAAAGAAATTAAAATTTCATCAAGTACAAATAGATGTCTGTAACATCTTTGAATTTAGACTAGTCTGGTAATGGGTCAATAAATTTATTGTCTGTAAACTCAAATAAGTACTCAGTCTAAAGCTTATGCTTTGTTTTTGGAACATAAACCTGGGTTTAACCCATTCCCTCACAATGGACTCTTTTTACCAGTCTTCAGAAAATAGTTTGGGAAAACATTATTTAAAATAAAGAAATTTCTTGCTCCATAATATATTCTACCAAAAAAGATAAACATTTCTTACATACCATCTGCTTATAATTGTCATCTGCAATTTCTTTCAATTTAGACTACTGTAGTCTAAAATTTTGTTGTGTGGTAATGGATGAAATGCTTCAAAGTTTTGATTGATCAGTTCTGTATGGCTAGTAATCTAAAACTCCTGATTTCTTTGCAATATTAATTTGATGTATTGTTCCTTTCCCACACAATGACGCTTTGTGATGTCCTCAAGAAAAACAGTTGGGAAAACAAAGAAAATGAAGAAATTGCTTGCAGCAAACAATTTTTTTTCATTTTCCACAATGTTTTATACACAGAAAGAAAATCTAAAATTTCACTATCTTTAAATTGTCGTCTGCAACTCCTATCAATTTTGACCAGTTTAAAATTCTCTCATCTGATAATTTTTTTAAATGCAGTTTCAGTTTGGGAGAATGTTCCCTGATATGCCAGGGAGAAACTTCACAGAGACCTACAGATGCTTTTCTGTGACCATGCTTGGAGACAGAGAGGATGTGGAGAGGGGTGGGAAAAGTAAGTAATGGCTTCATTCCAACATATCACCACTTTATGACACTCCTAAAGAAAACAGACATGGATAAAATTGTGGAAAGTGAAGAAATTATGATAAGCATTTTCTTCATTTCCCACAATATTTTCCATGCACATTGACAAAGATTTTTAAAATTTCATCAACTTGAAATTGTTGTGTGCAACTTCCAAGTCTACATTTTTTTGTGTCGGGATGTTTTAACCAATTACCACACAAGAAAAAATTAGACTGGTCCAAACTGAAAGGACTTGCAGACGACATTTCAAAGTTAATGGAATTTTAGATTTTTTCATCTATCTTGGTAGAAAACCTTGTGTAAAATGAAGAAATTGCTTGTCACAAGCAATTTCTTCATTTTACACACTGTTTTCTCAGTTGTCTTTCTTGAGGGGCGTCCAAAAGCATCACTGTGTGGGAATGGGTTAATAATAGCTACCAATAAAAAATGGGACTAAATTAGACCCGTCATATGAAAAGAGATGATCTAGGAATTTTTTAAACAAATATTTGTGACTTGCATGTGAAAAACATTTCTTCCAGATATTCCAGTATTCTTTGAAATAAATGTGTGAAAAAGAGATCATGTCGAGCAGAGGTCAATCAGGTATATCTTGAAAATGAACATAAATTACGGCAAAATGACCACTCTAGTTTCAGAAAATCTACAGAGCCTGAAACATTCATTTTGGACTCAGGTCTGACTTCTCAGAATGTACAGTCTGGCTAGGTTCAATACTTTTTATATGTCCAAAGTGCTGTATTATGTTATGGCCCAAATCGTCTGTCTGTCTGTCGATTAGCAATTTATTTTGTGCACATCTCCTCCTAAAGAATATGTAGGAATGAACTGAAATATGCCACAATGATTCTTTATGATGTCTAAGTGTGCATAAGACCCATTTTGAATTCAAATCATTCTAGTCGTTCTAGAATTACCTTGAATTATCTGCCCTTGAATTGAAAAGATATCACGATATTTCATGTGTGCGCAACTCCTCCTACAGTATCAATTGGAACAAATTGAAACTTGCTACAATGTATCTGTATGATGTCTTTTTGTGCGTAAGACTTTTGAAATTTGAATCATATTAGTCCTTCTTGAATTCTCTGCCCTTGAATTAAACAAAAAATATATTTCATGTATGTGCAACTCCTTCTACAGTATCAATTGGAACAAAGTGAAACTTGCTTCAGAGTATCTCTATGATATCTAGTTGTGCACAAGACCTTTGAAATTCAAATCACTCTGGTTGTTCCAGAATTATCTTGAATTATCTGCCCTTGAATTGAAAAAATCACTATACTTCATGCATGCACAACTCATTCTACAGTACCAATAGCAAAATACCTAAACTTGCTACAATGTTATATGATGTTTAGTTGATAAGACCTTTGAAATTTAAATCACTCTAGTTCTTATTGAATTGTCTGCCCTTGAATTGAAATAAATCAGCATATTTCTTGTGTTCCCAACTCCTACAGTTTCAATAAAAAAAAATGTAACTTTGTATAATTAATAGGTATAGTCTCTAGTAGTGCATTAAATCTTTAGAATTAAGGAAACTCCAGTTGTTCTTGAATTGTCTGCCCTTGAATTCAAAAATTGCATAATTTCTAGTGTAACCAACTTTTCAAATGGTCATAACTTTTGCCTAGTGTATATTGGAAATGATTGAAATTTACTACCATGATTCTCGATGATGTGTATTTGTGCTTGAGATCTTAAACATTTTGTCTCTTCAGTGATTAATGAATTGTATCCCCTTTTTTAGGGAATTGTTTAATATTATCATATTTTTGTGTGCAATGTGACCAATAGTGCCGTTTATACCGACAGTGTTTCAGAGTGACAAATCTTAGTGTTGAAATAGTTCACAGGTCAACCACAACTCTCATTACAAAAATTGTTATATTATAAGGTAGGATAATCTTTGTAGATACTAAAGATATTCCGAAAGTGAAAGTTTTAACCCTGCTCAGCTTGCACAATTTGTGCACTATGACTATGTTTAACCAATTCCCGCACAAGCCCTCCTTTTTACGCCCCTCAAGAAAAAAGCTTTAGAAAACATTGTGGAAAATGAAGAAATTGCTTGTATCAAGCAATTTCTTCTATCCAAAAAGACAAAAAAAATTAAAATTCCATCAACTTGAGATTGTCGTCTGCAGCTTCTTTCAATTTGGACTAGTCTAAAATTTTGCTGTGTTGGAATGGGTTAAGCTTTATAAAATTTCCAGATTTTCCTCTTGTAAGATCAGTCACAATTATTATCTTTTGGGTACTGCCATTTTGTTTCATCAAGTTTAATTTTATCCATTAAGGTCAGTTTTCAAGGTCAGTTTTATCATAAAAACTTACATCAAAATAGTATATTCCACTGTCACAACCCTTGCCTAATACACGCTGCTCTGCAAAGCTCTTGTAGTTCATACTGGATCCCTTTTTCATTAGGGGCACATTTGATAAAGAGAAAGGATACATGACAGGTCATACAGGGTCAATATTTTCAAATGGAGGATATTCAATGAGAGGTTATGAAATACTAAAGTCATGAAATGATTCCTCTATAAATGGATAAAATCAAGGGCAATGTATGTTTTACTGTAAAATATTTGTAGGTATATTATAAAGAGTTAATTATGAAAAATAAGTCTACCAAGCAAAGATATTGCTCTTTATAGTTATACAGAATTGATATTCCAATTTGTGATTTCTTTTACTTTCAGTTATAATGCCACCCTCAGCCTTGGATAAATTGAGTAAGTACTGTAATTCATGTAGAAGCTACTAAGCCTGATAAGCTCTGTTGCTAGCGGTCCTGTGCACTCAATGGCTTGACCAACATTCTTTCTGACATTTGACAAAAGTCATTGTGACATACCTCATTTGTCTCACACCAATAGGTGAACAGTAATTGATGCACTTAAGTGAAGCAAGCATTTGGAAACTCAACTCAAATGTTGTGTTTACGCTGGTGTGAGAATAAGAGGAAGTGTGCTTACAAGCAATATAATTGAAATACTGTCCAAAATGGTGTTAAATCCTGCACAGTCATTCATGTAGAAGCTCTAGGATGATTGTAAATATTTTACCTTAAACACACTTTATTATCATTTCATGATTACTGAACATTAAGTTTGATTTTCATAGTGGTAAGTACTGCAATTTATTTAATCATTACCTAACTGTCCCACCTTTTCGGGCCCTCAAGAAAAATAGCTATAAAAAACATTGTGGAAAGAAATTGCTTGTTTTTCAGTTCTTACAGATCATGAACAGAATTGAAAATGGTTTAGCTCCATTAGGTAACACAGGAAAGGGCTTTTTAATGCACTTCAAATATTTACTCTTTAACCCATTACCATTTAACCCACACCAATCATGGTGAAATTTGTTTACTTTGATAATATACAGGTAAAAATTAGATAGAAGTTCAGCAAAGGAAAATATTTTACCAGGTTAAATTTTAGATGAATTTTTTCAACAATCAAGAAGTCATTATATTGGCTCATCCACTACGAGCTTTGCTTAGATTGGTGAATTCAAAATTATCAAGGTAAAGGACAAAATAAATGTGGATTTAGTCTTTTTTTTTTGTTGTAAAAAAATAGGTCACTGATCAATACATGCAATAGCAAGTAGTTTATTCCAATCTAACACCTCTTATAATATTTTATGTGATTTAAATGAACCTATTCTCACATAGTAGCATCTAATACATTAATTGCATTTTCTGCTTGCAATCTGATTTATTGTTTTACATATATGATGTCATTCAATAACATACATTTCAGCCCGTTTAAACATCCAGTACCCCATGTTGTTCAAACTCACAAACAAGAAAATGAAGAGACAAACACATTGTGGTGTGTTAGAGTTTGTGGCAGATGAAGGAAGAATTTATATACCGTACTGGGTAAGTTTTGAAAATTGCATTTTTTAATCAGTGAATCATCTGTGTCCAAATTTATCATAAATAAAAAAGGAGTCAGAAAGAATCAATTTTGCATTTATTTATTAGACAGAAATTAGAGTATGATTGAAATCTATTTACGAAGAATTTTGGGTAGAAAACACTGTAAGAAATTGAGAAATTGCTTGTCACTCCCTTTATCACTATGCTTTTTTAAACCTATTTTTCCTGAGGGTGACAAATTTTGGGATAGTTTGGTAATGGTTTCAACTATAAAGCCAAAGGCTTTCATTTTTTTGTAATGCATTACTGGATTGTTTTTTACAAAGCCCAAAATCGTATATTTGTTTTATTTATCTTGCTCAAGTAATTTGCAGATGCCTCAGGTGAGCAGTTTAGGACCATTATGGTCTTCTTGTTTTCTTAACCCATTTCCACTCAATGGCACTTTTGGAAAACCTCTCAAGAAAAACAATTGGGAAAACATCATGTTAAATGAAGAAATTGCAATTTCATCATTTAACAAAATGTTTTCTATCCAGAGAGTTGAAAAAATCTAAAATTTCATTAACTTTAATTGTCGTCTGCAACTCCTTTCAATTTGGACCAGTTAAAATTTTGCAGCCTGTTAATTGGTTAACAATTTTTTGATAAAGTTTATAGGGTATCAAAACATCAAAATTATTTTTCTCCACTATTTCTTTTCTTTTATTCTGACATTGTCTAAATTTAATTCTAAATTATTGTTTCAAATTACACTTAAATAAACCTAGATATAGTTACAATGAGAAGAAGAACCAGACTCTGGAAGTCTTATCATATTTTCTCTTCATTCTAGATGATGAAAAATCTGTTATTACAAGAAGGTGATCTTATACAAGCAGAGAATGTCTCACTCTCTATAGCAACATTTGCCAAGTTTCAACCACAGAGTACAGACTTTCTAGACATATCAAATCCCAAAGCTGTGTATCCTTTGTTTTTTTTATAAATGATATTACAGCACAAAAAGTGACACTCATACGTAAAGAAGAAATTATCCTATGATGAATGGAATAACCTAATTCCACACAATCACCCTTTTTGATTCTCCATCAAGATAAATGATTTGGAAAGCACAGTTGAAAATGAAGAAAGTTCTTCATTTTCCACAATGTTTTCTTTCCTATAGACAAAGGTTTGTAAAATTCCTCAAAATTGTCTTCTGTAACTTCTTTGAATTTGTACCGGTCTAAAATTTTAACGCCTGGTAATGGGGTTAACCAATTACCACACAGTTGCACTTTTCCAGTTCCAGTTTTCCAGTTGCTAACCATATTATATGGTGAAAGCCTTAAAAAAAATTTCTTCCCAGAAACCTGTTGATGGTTTTCAACTAAACATTATAGGAATGATTCTTTGGTGACCTTTTATCAGATTCCTTCAAAGAATTTTGATGAAAAACATTGATTTAATGGGCAGGGCTAATTTCCTCATTAGGAGAAAGCTTTAAAAGTCTTCCTATCAGAAACCAGTTGATGGTCATCGAGTAAGTATTACAAGAGTTATCATTTGGTTACCCTTTATCAGATTCCTTCAAAGAATTTTGATAAAAAACATGGCTTTAATGGGCAGGGCTAATTTCCTCACTAGGTGAAAGCTTTAAAAGTCTTCCTATTAGAAACCAGTTGATGGTTGTTAACTAAATCTTACAAAAATTATCATTGGGTGACCCTTTATCACATTCCTTCAAAGAATTTAAATGCGATGAAAAGCATGGCTTTAATAGGCGGGGCTTATATGATGAAAGCTTCGAGAATCTTCTGCTGGATTTCAACCAGATTTCATAGGAATGATCATCTGGTCACACTTTGTCAATTTTGATTTGTGGAAAACATGGCTTTTATGTTCTTAGCTTATGTCAATATATGGTATACAGTGAATTTTAAAAAAAAATGTTAATACCTTTTATTTGCCACATATGATGAACATATTAAGTTCCTGAAAACAACATTTGATTAATCAGTACAATCAGGGTTGTGGTGCAATACAGACACTCTATTTAAGCTCACCTGAGCACGATGTGCTCATGGTGGTGAAGTTTTGAGAAACTTGATTGTCTGTCGTCGGTCATGCGTCTTGTGTCATCAACAGTTCAGTGTTAGCACTGTACAGGCCACAATTATGGTTCAAACTTGCTGAAATGTGTCAAAGTCATGAGGAAGAACCATATTAATTTTGGTGACATTCTTACCAATATCATTTGAAAACAGGCCTTATTGACAATTTGCACTGTTACCACTCTTGAGGTCACAAATTTTAGCTCAATCTTTCTAAAACTTGCTGATCATCAGTCATCAGGAAGAATCCTATTAATTTTCGTGACATTCTGACCAATATCAATGGAAAAAGGCCTTATTGACAATTTACCTTGTTTCCACTCTAAGTGGTCACAATTTTTGCTCAATCTTTCTAACACTTGCCGAAATGTTTGTATAGTCACGTCGAAAATTCTTCTTGGGTCAAAAACGGCCCTGCACTAGGGGTTCAAAATAGGGAAAAACGCAAAATTTGAGTAAGTTAAAAATAAAATCTTCACTTTTAGACCAAGGGCATTTATATTTGGAATGTAGCTCAACCTGGCAGTTATCTATCAATTTTGATAAAATTATGCCTGTAGGTTAAAAAACACCCCTTCCCTGGGTGTTCAAAGTGCGTAAAATGCTCAATTAGGCCATGTTCATCAGTCTTCTCCTCCCTATCTACCAAGTCTAAGTCATTTATATTTGGTATATAGCATAACCAGATGGTTCTCTACCATGTAAGCTAAAATCCTAGCACTTGGATAAAGCATGGCCCTGTCCTAGAGGTCCAAAATTTGGGAAAATGCCCAATTAAAGCAACTTCAAAAGTCTTCTCCTTTTGAAATATAAGGTAAAATAAATGCTCAATTAGAGCATGTTCAAACATCTTTCTCTCCCAATGTACAAGTTTTTATGCATTCATATTTGGTTTATAGTACATCCAGATTGTTCTTTACCAAGGTTGATAAAATTATACCCATTGGGTCAAAATGGCCCTGCCCCTGAGGCCCCAAGTTTGGTAAAATGCTCAATTAGATTAATATCAAATTCTTCTCCTCTTAACACTGGTCCACATTAAAAGAAGTTGCAGACAGTAATTAAAGTTTGATTGAAATCTAAATACAAAGAGTTTCAAGGTAGAAAACATTGTGAGAAATGGAAAAATTGCTTGTTACACCTAAGTTCGCCCTTTCTTACAATGCTTTTTATACGCCCGTCGAAGACGGGACGTATTATGGGATCCCCCGGGTGTCCGGTCGTCCGGGCGTCCGGGCGGTGTCCACTTCTTTGTCCGGAGCATAACTCTGTCACCGTAAGTCCGATTGACTTTAAACTTGGCAGTTATATTCTTCACATCAATACGGAGTGCAGTGCACAAGAACCATAACTCTACCTGGCCTATTTTTTGAGTTATTGCCCTTTGTTGTTTTTCATACTTGAATCTTGTCCGGAGTATATCTCTAAAAGTATTATAGCTAGGATCAAGAAACTTTATGGGTGTATAGATCTCACCAAGGGGGAGTGCGGTGCACAAAAACCATAACTCTACCTGGCCTATTTTTTGAGTTATTGCCCTTTGTTGTTTTTCATACTTGAATCTTGTCCGGAGTATATCTCTGAAAGTATTATAGCTAGGATCATGAAACTTCATGGGTGTATAGATCTCACCAAGGGGGAGTGCAGTGCACAAGAACCATAACTCTACCTGGTCTATTTTTTGAGTTATTGCCCTTTGTTGTTTTTCATACTTGAATCTTGTCCAGAGTATATCTCTAAAAGTATAATAGCTAGGATCATGAAACTTTATGGGTGTATAGATCTCACCAAGGGGGAGTGCAGTGCACAAGAACCATAACTCTACCTGGCCTATTTTTTGAGTTATTGCCCTTTGTTGTTTTTCATACTTGAATCTTGTCCGGAGTATATCTCTAAAAGTATTATAGCTAGGATCATGAAACTTCATGGGTGTATAGATCTTACCAAGGGGGAGTGCAGTGCACAAGAACCATAACTCTACCTGGTCTTTTTTTTGAGTTATTGCCCTTTGTTGTTTTTCATACTTGAATCTTGTCCGGAGTATATCTCTAAAAGTATAATAGCTAGAATCATGAAATTACATGGATGGAAAGAGCTCACCAAGTGGGAGTGAAGTGCACAAGAACCATTACTCTACCTGGTCTATTTTTTAAGTTATTGCCCTTTGTTGTTTTTCATACTTGAATCTTGTCCAGAGTATATCTCTAAAAGTATAATAGCTAGAATCATGAAATTTCATGGGTGTATAGATCTTACCAAGTGGGAGTGCAGTGTACAAGAACCATAACTCTACCTTGCCTTTTTTTTGAGTTATTTCCCTTTGTTGTTTTTCATACTTGAATCTTGTCCGGAGTATATCTTTAAAAGTATAATAGCTAGAATCATGAAACTTCATCGATGTATAGATCTCACCAAGGGGGTGGGTGGAGTACACAAGAACCATAACTCTACCTGGCCTACTTTTTGAGTTATTGCCCTTTGTTGTTTTTCATACTTGAATCTTGTCCAGAGTATATCTCTAAAAGTATAATAGCTAGAATCATGAAACTTCATAGATGGATAGAGCTCACCAAGTAGGAATGCAGGGCATAAGAACCATAACTCTATCTGGCCTATTTTTTTAGTTATTGCCCTTTGTTGTTTTTCATACTTGAATCTTGTATGGAGTATATCTCTAAAAGTATAATAGCTAGAATCATGAAATTTCATGGATGGATAGATCTCACCAAGTGGGAGTGCAGTGTAAAGAACCATAACTCTACCTAGCCTATTTTTTGAGTTATTGCCCTTTTTTGTTTTTCATACTTAGTTTGACAAAAATAATTCATTCAAAATAACCTCAGTTCTATTCAAACCCCCAGTTAATATTAAGCAGTGTGACGGGCGTATCTTGTGACAATTTGGCACCTTGTTTAAACCTATTTTCTCTGAGGGTATCAAAATGTGGGATAGTTTGGTAATGGATTAAATTATAAAGCCGTAGGCATTCATTCTGTTGCATAGCATTACTGGATAGTATTGTCCAAAGCCCAAAATCTTATATTTGTTTTGTTTATCTTGCTCAAGTAGTGTCTTTTTTATACAAAAAAATACTGTAATTTGCAAATGCCTCAGGTGAGCGATTTAGGACCATCATGGTCCTCTTGTTAGCTCATCTGAGCACGAAGCGCTCTGGGTGAGCTATTGTGATCGGTCATTGTCTGTCGTCTGTATGTCTGTCCGTTCAAAATTACAAAAAATCTCCTCCTAAACTAAATATGGGATTTCAACCAAACTTCACAGAAATGATCCTAGATCATGCTCTTTCAAAATACTTCAAAGAATTAGTATCCATGAAGAACTTTGGTTGCCATGGCAACCAAGTGAAAAACTTTAGTATTGACCCTTTACTAAATTGCTTCATAGAATTAGTGTATTCTGAAATTAAGCCATTTTCTGTACAATACAAAATTTAAAAAGAAATTAAGAAGGATATCTTTGAAACTCTTCTCCTCCTAAACCATTAGGCCTAGAGCTTTGATATTTAGTATGTATAAATGCCTATTGACCCTCTAGGCCTCTACTAAAATTCTTCAAAGAATAACCGTACTCTAGAAATTAGCTCTAAATGGGAGGATCTTCAATATAGCTAGGACTAAAGGAGATAATCTTTAAAAAATCTTCCCCATAATTATTAGGTGTTGGGCTTTGATTGACATTTTGAGCCATCATACTAAGGGGAGCGATAAACAACTATCATGGTCCTCGTGTTATATTCTTTTGACTTTGTAGATATCTCATTATTTCTAATTTGAGTTGATTCGTTAGCTTTGGAAAGTATAATTGGGTGTGTTACATACATACAAATCTGTGGACAAAAGTAATTTTCTTGTCAATCTACAATTGCTTTAACTCCATAAAGTTTAGAGAACGCCTTACGAAGTTTTGCCTGTTTGACATGTGAAGATCTCATTGAATTCAAGTATAATGACAAGGTAGGTAAAAATTGGCAAATTATGTTTTACTTGTTACCAGAAGACAAAAATTTGAATAGGTCCAAGCTCAAAGACGAACAATTTAAAGTTGATAGAACTTGAAAAATGTCTGTATTTCTGGGTAGAAAACAATATGAGAAATGCAGAAAATGCTGTAACAGTCAAATCCCGTCTGGTAATTTGTTAAGACAATAAATATGTGGCATCAGTTATATTCAAACAGTATGAAGCGGGTTTTTATTAACCCTTGTCAAGCTGAACCCGGAATATTCAAGGTTTGGTAGGAGGTGTAGACCAAGATCAGCCTGCACAGTCTGATCTTAGTCTACACGTCCTTCTTGTACTTTTCCTGCCAGGATGTTTATGAAAGAAATATTGATTTTTGACCAACAAGTTCTGTCAGCACTTTCAGCCCTTTGATTTAACAGCAATTAAGTAAGGTAATTTATATAGTATGACATGGGTTAAATTTGACTTAAGTATTCAAGCAAATACTTCTATATTAGTGTCAAGCATACATAAGCTATAGCTATGCTGGTTTGGATTCAGCATATTAGTTTTAATGGACTATTTAACCTTTTGAGTCATCCAGGAAACTTTAAACTGTCTAAATTCATGGTTGATCATTTTTGTTTATATTATTCTAGATATATGAGCTACGAGTATTGGAGACAAAGCCCGGTAAAGCTGTTTCTATTATAGAATGTGATATGAACGTAAGTTGTCTGTCTGATTATTCAGCTCTTAAAAGTTGGACAAAGTCGTAATCCATTGTAATTCAAACTCTTCCTAGACTTGTCAAGACCTAGAGATAACTATCAAAAGTTTCCAGGTTGTCTCAGGAAAACATTGTCACTTAGTTTAACCCTTTTCTGTTTGATCCCTGGTTTTTACATCTCCATGTTTTATCAGCTTGAGAAAACATTGTGTAAAAAGAAAAAAACTGCTTGTAACAAATAGTTTTCTCTTTTTCCACAATATGTTTTGTCCTACTGAATGGTTATTTTTAAAATTTAATCAACTATAAATTGTCTGCAAAACCTTTAAATCGGAAGAATTTTGCAGTACAGAAAAGGGTTAAAGCTTATTTAATCTGTAATAATCTTGAGCAATAAGTCAATGTATTTCTACCACGCTGGTGATGTTTGCATTGTTGTTGGCATTGTATTGGTGTAACAAACTTTAACCTTGCTTGTATCTTAACCCTTGTCTCGCTGAACCTGTAATATTCCTGTTTTGGCAGGAGGTATAGACAAAGATCAGCCTACACATAAGCACAGTCTGATCTTGTTCTATACCTACTGGTTGTCCTCTTTAAGCCAGAGTTGTTTGAATAATCAATTCTCAAAAATATTTGGTGCGGAAGATCTTTCCTTATTAAAGATATCTGGTTAGCTCCACTGGCGAAGGCAAGGGAGCTATTGTCATGGCATTGTAGAGAGAGCGTGCGACCGTCCTTCTGTCTGTCCGTCCATGTGTAAACTTTTCTTAAAATATCTTCTCCTCCTAAACCAATGGGCGAATTTTAATGAAACATGGCAGAAATGTTCCTTGGACTACCATCGTCTTAAATTGTTCAAGAAATTTTGATTAACCCCCCAAAAATGAACAGCAGGGCGAGGCATATTTTCATTTTAAAATCTTTAAAAATCTTCTCCTCTCAAACCATTTGGCCAATTTAATTGAAACTTGGCATGGATGTTCCTAGAGTGCAGCTCTACTTAAATTAGCCAAGAAATTTTGATTGACCCCCAAAAATGGGTTTCGGCAGGGTGGGGCTTATTTTCACTTTGAAATCTTTAAAAATCTTCTCCTCTCAAACTGATAGGCAGATTTCATTGAAACTTGGCATGAATTTTCCTTAACTGACCCTCTACTTATATTATCAAAGAAATTTTGTTGACCCCAAATATTGGTGTGGCAGGGAGGGCTTATTTTCACTTTAAAACCTTTAAAAATCTTCTCCTCTCAAACCATTCGGCTGATTCATTGAAACTTGGCATGATTGCTTCTTGAGTGACCCACTACTTAAATTATTTAAGAAATTTTGATTGACCCCAAAAATGGGTATTGCAGGGTTGGGCTTATTTTCACTTTAAAATCTTTAAAAATCTTCTCCTCTCAAACCATTTGGCCAATTTAATTGAAACTTGGCATGGATGTTCCTAGAGTGCAGCTCTACTTAAATTAGCCAAGAAATTTTGATTGACCCCCAAAAATGGGTTTCGGCAGGGTGGGGCTTATTTTCACTTTGAAATCTTTAAAAATCTTCTCCTCTCAAACTGATAGGCAGATTTCATTGAAACTTGGCATGAATTTTCCTTAACTGACCCTCTACTTATATTATCAAAGAAATTTTGTTGACCCCAAATATTGGTGTGGCAGGGAGGGGCTTATTTTCACTTTAAAACCTTTAAAAATCTTCTCCTCTCAAACCATTCGGCTGATTCATTGAAACTTGGCATGATTGCTTCTTGAGTGACCCACTACTTAAATTATTTAAGAAATTTTGATTGACCCCAAAAATGGGTATTGCAGGGTTGGGCTTATTTTCACTTTAAAATCTTTAAAAATCTTCTCCTCTCAAACCATTTGGCCGATTTAACTGAAACTTGGCATGGATGTTCCTTGACTGACCCTCTACTTAAATTGAACAAGAAATTTTTATTGAACCACAAATATGGGTGTGGCAGGGAGGGGCTTATTTTCACTTTAAAATCTTTAAAAAATCTTCTCCTCTTTAACCATTTGGCAGATTTCATTGAAACTTGGCATGAATGCTCATTGAGTGACCCACTACTTAAATTGTTCAAGAAATTTTGATTGACCCCAAAATATTGGCATGGCAGGGTGGGGCTTATTTTCACTTTAAAATCTTTAAAAATCTTCTCCTCTCAAACCATTCGGCAGATTTCATTGAAACTTGGCATGAATGCTCCTTGAGTGACCCTTTACTAAAATTGTTCAAGAAATTTTGATTGACCCCCAAATATTGGCGTGGCAGGGAGGGGCTTATTTTCACTTTAAATCTTTAAAAATCTTTGCCTCCCAAACCACTTGACCACTCTCAACATTTCTTGGCATGATTGTTCCTTGGGTGACCCTTTTACTTGAATTATTACTGGAATTTTGATTGCACCCTAAATTTGGGCATGGCAGGGCGGGGCTTTTTTTCACTCTAAAATCAAAAAAATCTACTTCCAACTCATTTTACCAAATTTCAATGAAACATGATATCAATATTCCTTAGGTGGCCCTTAACTCAAATTGTTCATGGAATTTTGATGGGCTCATGAATATGGGCGTGGCAAGGCGTGGCCAATTTTCACTTTAAAAACTTATAAAATCTTCTCCTCCCTATAGATTGTACTAATTTCAATGAATCTTGGTATAAATGTTCCATGGATGACCCTTGTTCCTGAAAATGTGGTTAGAATAGTTAAGTTGTTGCAATCACCTAAATGCTGGTATTGTTGATATTGTTGGTAAAGGGTATGTGGGTTAGGGGTAATTAAATATTTTGGTAGAATTTGGGTCAGACCAAGTAAATTATCACAAAATAGTTGTAAAGAGACCTCAAAATGCTGTTTTCAGTCAGAGTGAGCTTTATTTAGTAGAAATATTAATTTATCACTTTAAACATGTAAATGCAAAGAGATGTAAATATTGTGTAAGTTTACATGTGTAGGAATAAATGAATAGGTACATTTTCTAGAACATTGATCAAAAGGAGATAAATGCATCTTATGAAGCTATAGAATTATTTCTTATTACTTCCCTTACAGATTTGTATATGCCAAATACCTAACAAAATTATTTTGATGTACTGACAATAAATCATGAAAAACATTGTAGCTAAAATTAGTCTGCTATAATTTGTTGGAATTCAGATTAAACAAAACCAAAGTGTTCAGGTTATGGGAGAAATATATTTATTTAACAATTTTTAGTTGTGAGATTGCTATTGTCATGGCGTTGTCAGTCACACATGTTTCGTCAGTGTGTGCGTCTGTCTGTCAGTGCGTAAACCTTTTCTTTAAACATCTTCTTCTGCCAAACCAATGTCCGATTTCAACCATTCTTCTTGCACTGTAAAAGAAATTGAATTCAGACTAAAGAATACTACAAGACCAAGTATTACCGGTATATGGGTTTTCTTTAATGAAAATAAAATTGGAACATCATGGCGTTCAAAGTACAGAAATTTGTATCATAATGCTATTGATATATCATGGACACCCATCTTTGATTGCTAAAGAAACTTTGTATATTTGAGAAAAACTTTTGTTAGAATACAAATCCCTCTGAGCTTAAATTTGGCATGATCTCATGTTTACGCATGCGCAAATATCAAAGTAATGTGACAAGATCAAAGTTTTCTGTCAAGGTCAAAATTTTGCATCTGTGATTTAAAAACACATCTTGCTTTATGATATACACCCTTTCTTAGCTCACCTGAGCACTTCATCATATGATCTATTGTGATTAGCCTTCGTCCAGCATCTACAAGCATTGTTCTGAAATGATAGACTTCAAATCTGGAGATGTTAAAGCCAGTGGAGCCATACAGGCCATCTTGGGCCTCTTGTTTTTATGTTTATTGTTAAAAGAGCAACCCACGCATTCAAAGGAGATAACTCTGACATCATATTCATAGACTTATTCCCCTTATTGGACAAATTAGATTTTTTTCACTATGCAGCACCTGTAGCTGATCCGCATCCACAGGCAAGGCTTTTGCCCTCTGTATAAAAGTTAAGATACAAAATTTTCAATTAATTGTTAGTTTTACATTAAACCTTGCTTGAGGACCAATGAACACTCTGTTTTCTCTCTAAATTTATTGTCAGGTAAAGCATTAATAGAATGTATTCTTTTTATAGGTAGACTTTGCACCTCCTGTAGGCTACAAAGAACCTGAACCACAGACCAATAAATCAGAAGACAAGATGGAGGTTTGTAACAAACTTGTCTGAGCAACCACCTTTATTAATCAACCTTTTTTAAATCTGTGTATTCTAAGCCAAACTCGATGCTATTAGTACCACTTAGAAAAGTCTTAGAGAATATTTACTTTAGTTCTGAATGCATAGGATTTAGTAAGCAGTAAGTGATGATTGATATGGGGGGCAAATGAAAAGCATTTAGCCTTGGGCAGAATCCACAAATTGAGATCTTTGTAAAGTATTATAATCACTCTTCAGCGAAAGAAGGATTTTTATGCCCCCGCATGGATAGATTAGTCAAGGTCAAAATTTTAACCCTTTCACAAACACATCTTGTTCTCTCTGTTGTTTGATAGACTTTGGTTCTCAAACCTAGCAACTGTGAGTAATTCTAAACAAATGGACAATAGTGGTTATTAATACCCTTTCGCCTAAGAAAATCCTCACGAAATTCATGAGGACATGGGCCATTGAATTTATAATGGTAGCGTCCGAAAGATGATTTCTCATCCTGGAAACCCACCAACTATCACCTCGACTGCGTACGATCATTGAAATCCATGATCTCATCATGTCAGATCAGCAAATTTCCAATGTTTTATAATTGTTGACCAAACATGAGCTTTGGTTCCTGAATAGACAGACCCCAGCTGTCAATTCAGGAGACAATTGACCAATAAAATCTTCCATTCAGTCCAGAATCAAGTATTCAACTCCAACATTGGTTGTCATTTATGTGAAGCATTTTGTTGGTTTAGCGACCTTAATGTTGTAACTACAGAATATTCAATCTATGGTTACAAGGTTTAGGTGGCCAACCAACAATTCTACTTTTTGTTGCATGCTACTGGCCATAATGTTTCAAAATAAAGCCCTTTTAAATCGAAGCTCGACTTCCTGTTGGAGTCAGTGGGCGTGACAAATCAAAATGATTGGGCAGGGCCAGAGATTGGTCAATTGCTCTGTAGTTGAGCTGAACAGTTCAGCTTCAGTCAATTGCTCTCCTTTTGTAACATTGTTTTCCACCCTTTTTGGCACATATTTTCCATCGTATTTCAATTGACTGTTGTGTGTATCCTAGTTTAGTTAGGACCAGACTAGAATAATGTTTTCTGGTAATGGGTAGATAGAGGTTGTCACTAATGGATATATTTCTTTTTACAGTTAGGACCAGTCTAGAATAATATTGTCTGGTAATGTCTGGTAATGGGTAGATAGAATTTGTCACTAATGGATGTAGTTCCTCTTACAGTTAGGACCAGTCTAGAATAATATTGTCTGGTAATGTCTGGTAATGGGTAGATAGAATTTGTCACTAATGGATGTATTTCCTGTTTCAGTTAGGACCAGTCTAGAATAATATTGTCTGGAAATGTCTGGTAATGGGTAGATAGAGGTTGTCACTAATGGATGTAGTTCCTCTTACAGTTAAGACCAGTCTAGAAAAATATTGTCTGGTAATGTCTAGTAATGGGTAGATAGAGGTTGTCACTAATGGATGTAGTTCCCCTTACAGTTAGGACCAGTCTAGTATAATGTTGTCTGGTAATGTCTGGTAATGGGTAGATAGAGTTTGTCAAAAATGGATGTAGTTTCCTCTTACAGTTAGGACCAGTCTAGAATAATATTGTCTGGTATTGTCTGGTAATGGGTAGATAGAGGTTGTCACAAATTGATGTAGTTATTCTTACAGTTAGGACCAGTCTAGTATAATATTGCCTGGTAATGTCTGGTAATGGGTAGATAGAGGTTGTCACAAATGGATGTAGTTCCTCTTACAGTTAGGACCAGTCTAGAATAATATTGTCTGGTAATGTCTGGTAATGGGTAGATAGAGGTTGTCACAAATGGATGTAGTTCCTCTTACAGTTACGACCAGTCTAGTGTATTGTTGTCTGGTAATGTCTGGTTATGGGTAGATAGAGGTTGTCACTAATGGATGTAGTTCCTCTTACAGTTAGAACCAGTCTAGTATAATGTTGTCTGGAAATGTCTGGTAATGGGTAGATAGAGTTTGTCAAAAATGGATGTAGTTTCCTCTTACAGTTAGGACCAGTCTAGAATAATGCTGTCGGGTTTTGTCTGGTAATGGGTAGATAGAGGTTTTCACTAATGGATGTAGTTCCTCTTATAGTTAGTACCAGTCTAGAATAATATTGTCTGGTAATGGGTAGATAGAGGTTTTCACTAATGGATGTAGTTCCTGTTTCAGTAAGGACCAGTCTAGAATAATATTGTCTGGTATTGGGTAGATAGAGGTCATCACAAATGGATGTAGTTCCTCTTACAGTTAGGACCAGTCTAGAATAATATCGCTGGTAATGTCCGGTAATGGGTAAATAGAGGTTGTCACAAATGGATGTAGTTCCTCTTACAGTTAGGACCAGTCTAGAATAATATTGTCTGGTAATGTCTGGTAATGGATAGATAGAGGTTGTCACAAATGGATGCAGTTCCTTTACAGTTAGGACCAGTCTAGAATAATGCTGTCGGGTATTGTCTGGTAATGGGTAGATAGAGGTTGTCACAAATGGATGTAGTTCCTCTTACAGTTAGAGCCAGTCTAGTATAATGTTGTCTGGTAATGTCTGGTAATGGGTAGATAGAGGATGTCACAAATGGATGTAGTTCCTCTTACAGTTAGGACCAGTCTAGAATAATGTTGTCTGGTATTGTCTGGTAATGGGTAGATAGAGGTTTTCACTAATGGATGTATTTCCTGTTTCAGTTAGGACCAGTCTAGAATAATGCTGTCTGGTATTGTCTGGTAATGGGTAGATAGAGGTTTTCACAAATGGATGTTTAGTCTCTTACAGTTAGGACCAGTCTAGAATAATGCTGTCTGGTATTGTCTGATAATGGGTAGATAGAGGTTTCTACAAATGGATGTAGTTCATAGATGTTAGTTTTGCCTTTGTTGTTATAAGACTATATTGTACCATACACACATATATATTTATTTATTTTTTTTGACAGGAGCAAGAGATGGAGACTGAACCAGACCCCAGTTTTAAGGTTTGTTGATTTCTCTAGTACATGTTTATGGATACGGAATTACAATATTTGTTGAGAAATCTGTAATAATTAATCTGAAAAATATATAACCCATTCCCACTAAATGATGCTTTTAGACACCTCAAAGAAAAAAAGCTTTAGAAAACATTTTGGAAAATAAAGAAATTGCTTGATAAATTGTTGTCTGCAACACCTGCAATTTGTACCAATCTAATTTGTTTCAATTTTTGCAAATAATTAGGTTCTGTGCATAATTGTGTAATCGTATTATGCAAAGGCTCCACATACAATAGAAGAAAAAAATTTTTTTTTTAAATGATAAAGTAAAATCTAAGATATTTGGAACAGGGTTTGTTAACCTTATACCATTTATGGGTTCATTTAGTGAAGTTAAAGATAGTCTGAAAAAAAAATTGAGAATCCATTTTAGCGGATTTTCTATTTTTATTTTTGTATTAAAGTAAATGAATCTTTCAGATATTTCAAGGCAGGGGTAACAGATTAGATGGTAAAAATAAAGGGCTGGAAGTACAAGATATGGACACATCTACAGGGCCTCCTAAAAGGTTTGTACATTTATTGGCACTTTTTGCCTAAGGTCAAGAGTTATTGCAATGGTATGTTTCCTATCCAACTGTCTGAATTATGCTTTTACATTATCCAGATAAAAATCTTTTTGAGTCAAATGTCAGATGTTGACATTGCCTAACCTCCATGAACATATTCTTGAGCACACAGGTATTGTGGATGCTTGTACACAAAGTAGTTCCATAAGAAAGGTATCAAAATTTGTAAAACATTTGTTTTTAGCACACCTGAGCAGGAAATGCTCATGAAGAGGTCTTTTGATCACACTATCCGGCGTCCATCGTGCGTTGTCCGTCCTGTGTAAACAATTTTAAAACTAAATCTCCTTCCATACTGCTAGGCCAATTGCAACTACTTTTGGCAGAATTTTCCTATGGTAGTGCCCTTTAAAAATTGCTAAAATAATTGAAATCCATTGAAAACTCTGGTTGGCATGGCAACAAAACTGAATTTTCTTTAAAAATATCTCCTCCTGACCCCAAAGGCATAGAGCCTTGATATTTTACATGAAGCATCAGTACATTGACCTCTTTTGTAATTGCTAAAATTTTTACCCTCGGGTCCCTAGGGATGGAGCCCCAGGGGAGCTTATATAGAAATAAAGAAGGATTTTTAAAATGACATCTCCTTCCAAGCGGCTTGGCCAATTTCAACCAAAGAATTGAAATCCATTGAAAGCTATGTTTGCAATGACAACAAGAGTAAAATAGAATAATAAAAAAAACTTTAGAATTCTTTCCATTTACAGGGGAATTCCAAACTACAATCACAAGAAAGGCACAATAACATTTATAAGGACCCCAAAACGAGTAGAAAATGGAACAGTGGAAGTAAGTTACAATTCCATATTGACTTGTATTGTTCTTCTATCAGGATTTTGATGCTTTTTATGAAGAAATTTTGGAGCATTGAAATCCTCATTAATGCAACTTCATGTTTTGAAATAATGAACTTTGTGTTTTGAGATAATGATTTACCCTTTCCTGTACAAACCCGGGATTATATGTCCCTGTGATTTTATATGTCAGAAATCATTGATGAAACAGGAGAAATTCCTTGTAACAAGCCATTTCTCCTTTTCCCTCAATATTTTCTACCACATAGGATGGTTTCATTTCAATTTGCATCCAATTTGCTATGATGTCTGCAACCTCTTTAAATTCAGACCAGTCTAAATTTAAATAAGAAAACAGGAAAGGGTTAAAATGTTACACTGTTCTATATTTCAGCTGCTCAAAACTTGAACAAATAACTACTCCTTAGAAAGTGACAAATCATTTTGTTTTAATATTTAATTAATCCATTCCCACCCAATCTTGCTACGTGCCTCAAGAAAAAGGCTTGTGAAACATTGTGGAAAACAAAGAAATTGCTTGTATCAAACCATTTCTCTATTTCCAGCTATGTTCCCCATAACAACAAAAACCCACCCAAAAGATTTTTAACCTACTAGAAAGTGTCATCTGCAACATTTTTGAATTTGAACCAGTCTAAAATTTTGTAAAGGGGGCATAGGTTTATGTCAATTGTAAGACTTTTTATGTGTCTAAGCCGTGGCCTAATAGTTGATTGATGGATTGACTATTCAAATTTCTTATTTAGACATGGCCGCCATCATAGTGCAGTTGGTAGCACATCAGACTCCATATCTTCAATCATGGGGTGTCATGGGTTTGATCCCCGACAGCGGCACATATCTTTTCTGACATTTGACTCTCACCAATGGAGGGATAATCGTAAACCTAAGTGGGATAGCAGCTGGAGGCTAGAAAAGGATGTAATGGTGGTACTGGTGTGAGATATACCAGGAATCCATTGTTAGGTGCTCTAGTTGCTGAAAAAGTATAATAAATACAGCGTATTTATGCTTTCTTTAGTTATTATGCTTATTTGTACCTCGAACAGTTGACTTTTCAATTTTTGTCCTAAACCCTATGGGTTGCAAACTTATGTTGTTTGATATCTCGGATAAGTACAGGAAATGTGGAAAGTGGAGTTGGTTTGACTAGGGACCATTCAATTAGCCTTCAATATGCTTGTCTGTACACCCAATCACTGTAGTATTTAGAAAGATAGATTCTGTATTCAAATCTTTTACTATCATGTCTTAGAATTGTAAGAATAATATATGTTTTAACCAATTCCCACACAAAGCCTTCTTTTTATGTCCCTCAAGAAAAAAGCCTTCTAGAACATTGTTGAAAATGAGGAATTGCTTATGGGTTGCAAACTTATGTTGTTTGATATCTCGGATAAGTACAGGAAATGTGGAAAGTGGAGTTGGTTTGACTAGGGACCATTCAATTAGCCTTCAATATGCTTGTCTGTACACCCAATCACTGTAGTATTTAGAAAGATAGATTCTGTATTCAAATCTTTTACTATCATGTCTTAGAATTGTAAGAATAATATATGTTTTAACCAATTCCCACACAAAGCCTTCTTTTTATGTCCCTCAAGAAAAAAGCCTTCTAGAACATTGTTGAAAATGAGGAATTGCTTGTATCAAACACTTTCCTCATTATTCACTATGTTTTCTATCCCAAAGACAAAAAAAGAAAATAAATAAAATACTGTAAACTTGAAATTGTCGTCTGCAGCTTCTTTCAATTTGGACCAGTCTAAAATTAACATCGTGGGAATAGGTTAAAGAATTGATATGACTTATGCATTATCAAAATTTTCAAAGACATAATTTTGCATTTTTGTTCTACTTTTAGGAGAAAGATTCCTTTGAAGCGTTTTCAGGATCTGGTCAAAGCCTACGCAAACCCAAAGGAAGAAGATGAAGCTTGTACAAAGAATTAAAAAATGAATTATTTATTGTTCTCGTGAACGTTTTTTATTAAGTGACTTGAAACTATGATATATCTTAACTATTTATGCAATTTATGCTGCCACTATAAATTGATGGTTTAATGTGTTAAAGTACCTGAAAGATAGACATAAAGTTTAGATGTTATGTAGGTAGGTAAGATCGGGCTGATTTCCATTCATGATATATATCGTTGAACTTTGAAAAATTATTCATCTAGAGTGTAACTTTCCACCGATTGATTCTTGTGCAACCCTTGTCAGATTCCTAAGTTATGTAAATTCAGGCAATTCATGTACAATGATGCAGGCCCTGAAGTGCCTCTATTTAGATCAACCCTAGGTATTGCTATAGTCACTTTGTCAACTGTGTCTGCCTTTTCCTTTAAAACATGACATTTTGTAATATCTCTGGTATTACATAACAGATTCTTTTGAAACTAGAAATAAATGTTTACTATCAAAGAGCAATCTGTACCAATAAGGGGGTAAATGCTATCTTCATTTTTAATAAATTGTACCGCTTTATTACTAAGAAATTTTACCAATTATCAAGCACTTGAACAGCCAAGCGTTGATATCTACATACGGTGCTCTTCTAAAAATAAATACTTTTAACAACTGTTGAATTTTTTTAATGGAAGCAAGTTATTGAGCAACTATCTAATAGTGTATATTTAGCAACAAAATAAGTATGTTTGCATAGATTTAGGTAACTGATCAAACACAAGGGGGATATCCAAGATTTTGAAAATTATACACATGTTAAAAGCATGTATCAATAAGCAACAAAGATAAGTGAGGCAAGGGGCATGGAGGAAAGAATCCCCCCCTTTTGTTTTGAAATCTCTGAAAATATTGGTGAGTTACAAAACCAAATACCTTAACTTGAAAAAGCTATAGTTAGGATGTCTTGATCATTTAACTAATTATACATTAGTAACATTGTGAAACTAGTTGGCCTTAGCGTCAGCATAGGCGTAATAATTTTAGTTAAACCTTATGTGCAAGTGTCATATCTCTGTTTCTACTAATTCTATTGCTCTGGAACTTTGCATATGCTCTCATGGCAATAATAGTTTTCTAGACACTTTTTCAATACTCTGACATTCATTTTAATGGGAATTATTATCCTTTATGGACTATTACATTCTTGGTTAAACCTTACATGCAACTGTCATATGTCTTAATTACTCTCTTTCTTCTAATGTTTTTGCTTTGAAACATTGTACATGCTTTTGTAACCATCTAATCATCCTCTTCACAAAGACTCATTACAATTACATTTATTACAGTGGAGTTTCTACCCGTTTTAGACTTAGAATTTCTTGGTTCAATCTTGCTGCAACTCAAATATCTACTAATGCTATTGCTTTGAAAATTTGCATACGTTTTTGTGATCATCATGTCATCTTCTAGATACAGTTTTTATGCCCCCACCGCTTAATGTGGGGGGGATATAGATTTGTCTATCCGTCAGTACTTCCGTACTTCCATTCGTCCTGAAATCGTCCAGGGCATATCTCTGAAAGTTTAATAGCTATCAACTTGAAATTTCAAAGATAGACCTCATTGAGGAGAAGTGCAGTGCACAAGAACCAAAACCTTTGCTTGCATAATTTTGGAGTTTTTCCCCTTTGTTATTTTAAAGACTTACATTTTGTCTGGGGCATATCTCTGAAAGTATAATAGCTATCAACTTGAAACTTCACAGGTGGATAGACCTCATTTAGGAGAATTGCAGAGCACAAGAAGCACAACTCTTGCTTGCATATTGTTGGAGTTATTGCCCTTTGTTTTTTTATAGACTTACATTTTGTCCGGAGCACATCTCTGAAAGTATAATAGCTATCAACCTGAAACTTCACAGGTGGATAGACCTCATTGAGGAGAATTGCAGAGCACAAGAACTCCAACTCTTGCTCGCATAATTTTGGAGTAATTGCCCATTGTTATTTTAAAGACTAACATTTTTTCTGGGGCATATCTCTGAAAGTTTAATAGCTATTAACTTGAAATTTCACAGGTGGATAGACCTCATTCAGGAGAATTGCAGTGCTCAAGAACCCATACTCTTGTTTGCATAATTTTGGAGTCATTGCCCATTGCTATTTCAAAGACTAACATTTTTTTCGGAGCATATCTCTGAAAATATAATAGCTATAAACTTGAAACTTCATAGATGGATAGACCTCATTGAGGAGAAGTGCAGTGCACAAGAACCCCAACTCTTGTTTGCAAAATTTTGGAGTTATTGCCCTTTGTTATTTAAAAGACTAACATTTTGTCTGGGGCATATCTCTGAAAGTATAATAGCTATCAACTTGAAACTTCACTGGGGGATAGACCTCATTGAGTAGAATTGCAGTGCACAAGAACCGCAACTCTTGCTTGCATATTGTTGGAGTTATTTTCCTTTGTTATTATCAAAGTTACCGTTGGGGGCATCTGTGTCCTGTGGACAAAGCTCTTGTTGCAATTAAATTTATTATTGTTGAGTTTTAACTCTTTTCGGACTTAGAAATTCTTAGTTCAACCGTTAGTGCAACTGTCAATGTATCTTAAAAACTCGCTTTTGCTATTGCTTTGAAACTTTGCAAATGTTTATGAGACAGTTATATCAGCCTCTAGACATAACTCTTATTTAATATTCTGACATTAATTTCATAGGAATTTTAACCCGTTGCAGACAGAATTTCTTCGTCAAACCTTATGTGCAACTGTCATTTATCTTTATAACTCGCTTTCTTTTGCTTTGAAACTTTGAACAGTTGTTTGTGACCAGCATATCATCTTCTAGGTATAGGTTTATTACTATGACATTCATTTTGATGGAATTTTAACCATTTTTAGACCCAGAAATTCTTGTCTGACTTAAAATTTATTTTTTTATCTCCATTACTACTTAGGTATTATGCTTAATGTCGATATTGAATTGCTCTTACTATCCAGCACTCAGAATAGTCGAGCGTCCTCTGACAGCTCTTGTTTATTAGGCTCATGCAGAATGTTGGCTTGAAACAGGTCTCTTCATAAAGGAAAATCTGACTGTACTAATATAATAGTGCTGTTAAAGGGTAACTGGTTGCCTGTAAACTCTGTGGAAGAATTGAAGGGTTTTGTTATAACAGCTCTTTGTGAGTAAAAGTGAAATGATTGCTGAGGTTCCTATAGTTGTTTTGAAGTTCAATTTATTTTGGCTGAATATGGTTGTAAAGAATGTAGAACTCAAAGGAATCTTTGCATTCTCAACTCTTTTCCAGATCACTTACTTGTAGATTGGTCGAAGTTGAATCTATGCATAGGCTTGTGATTCAAATTTAAAAGAAGAATAGATTATTTTTTTGCTCAGCTGTTTAAGGGGAAATTGAGATATATTTGTCATAACTTTTTGATTTTTGCATTAAATCATTTTTAAACTGTTCCAAATTCAATTAAGTTGCAGACTATTCAAAATGCAATTAAATTGAATAAAAAAAAGTGTCGTTTCGGATAGGAAACATTGTGATGTATGCCTTAATATAATTCTTGAGGGCGTCCAAAGTCGGGATCGTGTAGTGAAGGGCTAAACCTTTCTTATTAAGAAAGAAAGACACTTGAAACGTATTTGTGACCAATTAATAAAAAAGACACCATTCTGAAAGAAGAAAAAGGAGAAAAAATGTCGATTCTTCAAAGTTTTACAATTTGTAAAACTTATTGCACTTCCGAGATATGTCGAACCTTGCATATGACAGTTTCACTGAATGTGAAATATAATTATCAGATGGTCCTTGTTGGTGTGACAGAGCACATACGAGGTTCAGGTGACATTTTCAATAATTTTACATATACACAAAGTAAATACTCCACGAACATTCTATAATAACTGTGTGGCTGTCCGTACTACTCATTGTCTGCAATTCACGCACGTGACTTTGACAGAAATATCACGCACGGGCTCATACATAGTTGAATCCTGTAAATTGTAACTCCAATTTGTCAAGATTTTTGTTGCAAATAACCAGATATTGTTTGTAAAAGGAACTTTTTATCTACAAATCTAATATTTGTGCATAATCTCAGTTGCAATTAAGCACAGATTGCTGTTATTAGAGTTGCCATCAAGAGGATTTCACTGAAATAATTTTTTTATGTCCCTACAATGATTGCCGGCATATTATTTTGCCTTTTAACTTAACCTGAGATAAATTCTCAATAACTTAATAACTATTTAGGATACAGTGCGAAAATTTGGTATGTCGTTAAGTTTAGTTGCAATACATCTCTTAACAGATCAAGGTAGGTTCAATCACCACGGTCAAATTTCTGAAATAATATGCTATCGCAGGGCAAACATATCTTTTTTCAGTATCAAAAAAAAATAACCGATCATTTATGAACCCATTCCCGCACAATTCTGCTTATTAATGCCCGCTAAAAAGCTTTAGAAAATATTGTGGAAAAAAAGAAATTGGTTGTTACAAGCAATTTATTCTTTTCCCGTGACATTGTGTATAAAATCACTTGGACGTAAACTACCTGCATTCTACCCCTTTCTAGTACAACTACTATCAAGTCAGGATCAAAAGAAGTTTCTCGCTTTAAGTTACACTGGCAAGCGAGTAATTATCATGGCGTTGTGCAAGTCGCGTGTCCGTCCGTGCGTTCGTCTGAAACATTCATCAAAATCGACTTTTCAGCAAATACTTTGAAGCGTCGCTGGTCTCCGCCACTGACTCCGCTGGCCATGCCCTCTGACAGGAAGCTCCAATTCGATAATAAATAGCAATATTTTGTGAAAAAAAAGATAAAAGCATTGGTTGGCGACCTTAACCACGTTAAAGTCGCCAAACTAACAAAATTGCCCCACGTATATGTAGGCCGATGTTGTAATTAAAAGTCCTCTTCGTTGATTGACAACTGCGATTGGGTGGTTGTAATCTTTTGTCAGATTACATAAACTGAATTCGATCGTTTGAAAATATGTCTTGTGGGCAAGAATGTTTTTATTTATAGTAAACATTGGAAAGGTTTTCTGTTTTAAGATGTTTTATTCGATTCTCACAAAATTTTGCAGGGACAATCTTGGGTAAACCTTTACATGATAAAATTCTATCAATCTTGATTGAAACCGCTGACTTCGAAAACCTGTCAGTAAAACTGACAACAATTTCAGGTTGATGAAATTTTAAAAGTCTTTGACTTATCTTTGTCTTTCTGTTTAGAAAACGTTGAAAATAAGGGGTTGTTCTCCCCACGATGTTTCCCTGAGCACTATTTGTTCGTTCGTTAAGCAGCAAAGTGAATGTGTTGAGCGGTAATTGGGATTCTTTTTCAGCCGCCTGATAAGCAAAAGTAATCAGGCTGTGATTGATACGTAATCTATCATGAGAATTAACAGATCGATAATCACTCCTACTGAGCTCCGACTGGAAGTTTAGCTATGATATTAAACTGCGTTATTTCGCAAGATTTATATACAGTACCATGTAAAAATAAGTTGAATCGGGACATACACGTCGTAACCACCGATTGAATCGCTTTAGTTACATAATAATCGCCAGCAAAATGTTTCACATAAATATCGGCCAAAGACGGGGTTCAAAGTTTGATTCTTTGACTTACAGTCGCGATCCTTCAATTTCGTCCTTTTTCGGTTTGTCGAAAATTGTATTTCCATAAACGTTTTAAAAAAATAGAAAAAACGAACGAAAAAACAAACAAACAAACAAGATAAAACAACAACAGCAAACAACACAAAAACAATCACAATAAACCATACAATACGTCATATTTGTATGGTATGGTGTACGCCCGTTCATTATTGTCTTTAAAACATTTGAGATATTTTAGTGTGGATGTGTGTTAATGCTGCGCGTATGACCGCCCGTCAGTTATTCAGTCGGTCCATCCATTCCGACCGTCTATATTTTTGAGCTTTGCTATTTTTCAGGCTGTAACTTCATCCGTATTTTATTGATATGATACGTCAAAGGATATTCTCACACAGGAGAAGTGTTACTACAAAAACACCAAAACCTGAAATCACGCGTCTGTGTGGTTTTTGAATTATAACTCTTTATCCGGCGCAAAATTTATATTTAGTATAAAACGGTAACCGATATACAACTCGGTATGTTTATATCTCTTATTGAGGAGAACATAAATCAATTCTTGCTTGCCTTACTAAAGATTTATTTTGTGTTGTTGTTGTTGCTATTCCAAGAATGCAGCCAGCGGTTTTAAAATCTGCATGACTTTTCTCTCTCGAAGGAGTATGGTCATGTCTGCATGGTTCTTAATCAACAGAACGCTGGCCCTGCCTATGGTCAGGAGAATGTAACAAAAAAGTAAATGGTTGGCAACTATAATGTTGTAACTACAGTTTGAATAAATTGTAGTTACGAAGTTTAAGCCGCAGATTCAGCAAGATATTTATTATCAATATTGAGCAATGTTGGAGTTCAATGTTCACTTCCGTTCTAATTAAATGAGTTGATCGGTATAATGATTCTTTGATTGACATATCCGATCCGTCAATTACCTTATCTGGTTGTACGATTATCATATACCTGTGTATACCGTATTATCACATGAGTGGTCGATTTTTATTTTTAAATGAAAAAAGTCAAAAATTTAAAACACATCAATTTCTGATTTACATCAAAATGATTATTACTCTTTGTCTTACACATGTTTTAGTCTCTATTCTATGAACAGATGCATACACGATCGTGTATATACATCGTGCATATGTATATATGCAATATTAATAAAAGTCTAAGCGATTATTTAGCTCCACTGGCTGAAAGCCAGCGAGCTATTGTTATGGTGTTGTGTCCGTCGTGCATCCGTCCGACCGTGCGCCCGTTCGCAAACTTTTACCTTAGAAAATCTTCTCCTCAGAAAGAACCGAACACAATTCAACCAAGTTCACAGAAATGATCTTTGGGTGACCATTTATCAGATTCCGTCAAAGAATTAAGATCGGATGAAAAACATGGCTTTAATTGGCGTTTAAATTTCCGTTTATGGTGAAACCTTTTAAAAACTTCTTCTCAGACACCAATCGATAGATTTCAGCCAAATTTTACAGGAATGGTCAATGGGTGACCCTGTATTAGATTCCTTCAAAGAATAAAGATCGGAAGACAAACATGGCTTTTTTGGCCGGGATTTATTTCAATATTATAGTGAAATATTTGATTTGCTAATTAACTAACAATTTTGATGGAAAAGAAGAATTATTTTGATGCCGCACATGTCTGTTACGAGCCCGATTTTGGAAAACAGAATTCAACACAACTAGAAAATCGGCGTCTTTCTTGCTTTTGGACCAGTCTTCATTTTTTTCGTCTGGTAATGTGCTATAAAAACTATGTAAGTCTACAAAGTTTGCTTCATTTGAAGCCATAGAGAAAAGCAACGATGTGGGTAAGAATCGTGGTCGTTTTGAAAAGGGGTTGAGTTATATATGAACACAGTTTTAAAGTCAATGATAATATGTTTGTTTGACCTTGGTCTTCTAATATAAAACAATCTGTAAGCAGATTTTTAGTAAATTATAAATACAAGATTCTGTTGACTATAAAGCTAGTTCTCTTTAAATACACGCTAAAAGTAGATTGAATTCGCCAAATTTGTACATTCTTAAATCAATATCACATGATAAAAATTTAGACTCGCCTAGAATCAAAGAAGATGCAGACGAACATTTTAAGTAGATGGAATTCTAAATATCTGTATTTTGGAATAGAAATCATCTTTGATAATGAAGAAACTGCTTATAACAAGCAATTTCTTCATCACCCATAATACTTTCCAATGCCTTTTTTCTTGAGGGGCGTTAAAAAGTAGAATTGTATGGGAATTTGTTAATTAAAAAAACAAAGACCTACCCAATTTGAAAATCAATTTAGGCAACAAAAACACGTGTGATTTAGTCTCAATCAGAAATATAGGATTTTATTATGCAATAATTTTGGACAGAGTCAATAGCTTTGTCGAATGTTTTTTCAATTTTAGTTTCTTCTATCAAATTCCTGCACGTTGATTAAACGATAAATCCATTTCATACATTGGTGATAAGAATAAGAATTAGAACTGACACAAAGTAGTTCCATGAAATCTGTTGTTTACTTGTACAATTTACTTTTAAGGTTATATGATTTGATTGAGAAATGAGAATAGATTTTGTTTTCATCCGGATATGGCCCTAAAAACTTAATCACACTGTATTAATTCGCGAAGAAAACAAAACAAATATTCTCGACAATTCTTTTGTAGTCGAAGTTGAAAAAGTCTGCCAATCAAAAACGCTTGATTTTTTATTGACGAAATTAGAATTAGATTATTTGGTAACATCGTAAATTATAAAAAATGTTAAGGGATTGTTTTTTTCATGAAAATATGAAACTAAAAACATTTTCTTATTTCCCTGTGACTCCGCTACGCGACTTCATAGAGTCTATCAGGTATTAGTTTTATACCTCTCTAAAAAGAACAAAAACAAAATAAAAAAAAAAATCTCAATTCTTCTTATTTTCTTTTAAGCAGACCGACATTGGACCTTTTTGCTAGACGACTTTATTTCCGACTTGTCCTAATTTAAAGAGGGCGATTTGTCGAGGAATGAATTTTCTTCATAATCTGGAGGTCGATCGGTCTAACATTTCATGAATTAACAAAGGCTTTTTAGATAGCAAAGCGTCAGCTTTGAAAGCTTAAGTTAACAGACAAAATTTTGAGGTCGTCTCAAAGTACAACGAGTTCAAACTGCCAATGGAGGCTTAACCACTGAATCAATTGAATGCCTACGCCATAAAAAGTAGTTCTTATGTATTACAGGAATATTGCAAACTCTTTCAAAAGCATACTATCTAATCCATTCCCACTCAATGCCGCTTTTTAAGCATCTCAAGAAAAAAAACTTTGCTTGTTGCAAGCAATGTCTTTATTGTCCACAATGTTTTTTACCCAACAAGTGAACTTTTTTTCTCTATTCAACCAACTTGAAATCGTTGTCTCCAAATTAAACCAGTCTAAGATTTTTTCATGTTGTAATGGGTTAACTCCAGGGTTACTTTAACCTCGTTTATTTATCATGATAACCTTTAGCAAAAAAAGATTACTTAACAAAACTATGCTTTGCTAGCTTTAAGTACTTTCAGTACTTTGATTTAGTTGATAAAATTACTTGACATTCGCGGATCCTGATTTTTTTCTCCGGGGATGGGGGTGTTGTGTTGTGTTGTGAGGTCTAATAAAAATGTACTCATTTTGTAATATTCATTAGTTGGTGGGCAAATACAATGTGTAATTACAGCATGAACAAATCTATAGTTATGAAATTTCGGTTTTCCACTGACACTATGATACTTTGTTTTCCGGATTTTCGAATTGTTTAAGTATATTTTGCCGGAATTCCAGTGTATATGTGTGTGAAGGGGGGGGGGGGGCTCTATTCCTGGTCCTCCCCTGTATCCGTCCTTGATTGATAATCTTGAGCATCCATGTTCTTTTTCTGTAAAGACAACTAACTGACCTTAAATAACAAATGTACAAAAATAAATTAAGATATTTACAAGGCGTCGTTGCTTTGGTAATAATTAACGAATAAATTATACAAAGATGTTAAAGAAATATGTTTAAGCAATGGATACAAGGTAGGTCATATCTTATTATTGACGAAATGCGGCTGTCAATAAAATAATCAGTCGACCAATGAAATCAGTCATTGAGACCTACAAAAGTTTTGATCTCCAACAATGCCGCCATTTTTGTTTACCTTTTGTGTTAGTTTGGCAACTGAAAAGTTGTGACTACAGCTTACCCAAGCTGTAGTTACGACGTTTAGGTCGTAAACCAACAATTCTACTTTTACTACATGCTACTGGCCATACATTTATCAAATAACGCCGTTTTAAATCGAAGCGGGACATCCTGTCGGAGTCATTGGGCGGGGCTAAAAATTTAGTGGGCGGGGCCAGCAATTGATCAATAGAGTCTTCGCTGAGGATACTAATGGTTTGTTCTAGTCTCTTAGTGTTTGCGAGCGCAAAGTTCTGTAGATTGGAATTTTCCCATTTTCATATAATTCCGCCCAAGAAATATATTATGAAGTAAAAGATTACGAGGAAATGAGAAATTAATTGTAACAAATAATATCTAGGGTTGTTTTTTTTTTGGGGGGGGGGTTGTTTGTGTGTGTTTTTTTTTTTTTTTGTTTTTGTTTTTTTTTTTTGGGGGGTCGTTCCTTTGTTTGTTTTTTTTGTTGTTTTTTTTTCTCTCATAACGTTTTCTACACTATGTGGCATTTATTTTTTTAATTTTAATCCACTTTGAAATTTGTCTGCAACTTCTTTGAATTTGGACCACTCTTAGCTTTTGTCGTTTTGTAATGTTTTAACCACAGTGCTACGTTTCGTTAAAATTTATCAAAGCTCCATCAGATAAATTGACATTTTGCTCTTGGTTTTAGCCCAGAAAGTCACATGGCCTATACTCCCAGGTTATATCATAAGTATATTGTCCATTCCACATGTTTCTTGCGATCTTTCTCTTCTTGATTTGTGTTATAGAGTACCTGAACCTATTACCAGACACCAAAATTTAGATTACCAGACGCTTACATTTAGATTGGTCCAAATTCAAAGAAGTTGCAGATGTGCTAAAATTTGAAAATGTGCAAAGAAGGGTAGGAAAACATTGTGAGATAATGGAAAATTTCTTGTTACAAGCGATTTCTCCTTTTCCAAAAAGTTTTCCATAGTCATATTTCTTAATGGCGTCAGAAAGCGGTAGTGTGTGGTATTGGGTTAACAAAGAACAAGCTATCTGAACATCGCTCAAATAAATGCACTAGATTTTGATTCACGTATTTGTTAGTCACGGCCAAATCGTCAGTGGAGGACAAAAGATTGGTTAAAACTGTATTTAACCCGTTTCAACTAAATTAGGCTTTTTGACGCCCTCAAGAATCAGGCTTTGGAAAACATCGTGGAAAATGAAGAAAGTGCTTATGACAAGGAATTTCTTCATAATCATCATAATTTTCTGCCACAAAAGACAGAGATTTTTTAAAGTTATATAAATTTGAAATTATTGTCTACATCTTCTTTCAAATTGGGGCAGCCTAAAGGTAATGGGAAATACACTTGGGTCATCAGCCGATAAAATCCTATTTGCGACGAAAGTTTCTTAACATCTCTAATAAATTTCTCCGTGAACCAAACTTAAACACATACCATATTATCATTGGCTTATTTCAGAAAAAAATAAGATAACGGGAAGTTACTGATAACGCAATGATTCGAACAGAATAGAATCATCATTAATAAATCAAGTTATTTTGTAGATAATATGAAATCCGCCATTTTTCGCGATATGTTATCTAAGAATAAGTGGTGACAACCCCACGGCACCTATTCCACATAATTAATCATCTGGAATCCGGACGATATCAAAATATCATAAAGAATATTACGATATCAGCAATTTGGTTGTAGTAAACTATCTGGTAGGCGGTGGTATTTCGAGAGCACGTACCGGACGAAGTTCGTGTTAACCAAGTTATCTGATAAATCTACAAATTTAATATTTTCGTGAAAAATAGCATGTTATAAAATATACGTCATTGTTTCGACATTTTCCGGTTTTATGCTTCATCAGCTTGGCCAGATGTATCCGAAATCCGTTAGCATTATATGTTTGTATACGGGAACAACTTCCGGTTATAATTGGGATCTCCCGGCGAACCCCTCATGAAGGTTCCAGATTAAAACCACAAGCTATTCCCAGTGGTTAGCGCAAACCAATTGTAAGTGCACGTATATATAGGCACTGAAATAGTTTTGTACGAACCTTTCAGTTTGTGAATGGCCGAGAAATGCTCTGAATTTTAAGACCTTTGTATTTAAGCCGTTGGATGTAAAAAAGCATACAATATATAAAAATAATCTCGTGTTAAAATGATACACAATTATTGTTTAAATGTGTATAGAATCATTTATCATCTACGGTAATTTTACTTAGTAAGAATGCACTGAAGCCATTACAGAAGGTATTAACACAATTGACCTATCGCAGGCCCCGCCCACTTACTCCTTTTTTCCTACAGGAAGTCCTGCTTCGATTTTAAACGGCGTTATTTTGCGAATACTATGGTCAGTAACATGAAACAAAACAGCAGAATTTTTGGCTGTAGACATAAACGTCGTAACTACAGCTTGAATGCACAAATGACGGCCATTGTCGGAGTTTAAACCTCAATTACGGACTGAATGTATAATTTGATTGGTCGATATATTCCTTGATTGACAGCCGCAATTGGTCATTTTTTCCCGATAACCAGAATTATTACTGGCCTATTTTAGAGAAAAAATATATACAATAATTCAGCTCTCTACGGCAAAGATTAAACTCATGATAAACAGATTTGTTACAAGAGGTGAGAATGATTGACTTCCAAAAAAATAAAAAAAAGGACATCTCTTTGCTAGTCAACACAGTGATCGATATGCGGCTCTGGCAATACCAAATAGAAAACCCAATGGGTGATGTGTCGATAGTACCCTTTTTGATTTTGCATAGTCAAACAAGGAGTTCAATTAGAAAAAAAATACTACTTATAATCAATTAGTTTGGCGGATGTTTTATACTAAAGAGTTTCCAGCAATGAATTTTGCATTTTCTATATTTGGCCCCCAAAGATGGCATATTTCGACATACAGGACGCATTTTCGATGTTAAATGTAAAAAGTATGAGCGAAATGTTTCTGCACGAAATTTAGAAAGCCAACAGACATTTCTAGTGTAACTGCTGACTTAATTTTGCTAAAACATTCCCAGGAGAGATAATGTAACTCCGTAACTCGGTGGAGAGAAATCAAAGAAAAGGCGAGATGGTTTAGAAAGAATAGATGAGCACAATTCGTGGCCCAATACAACGAATCCAAAGAACTCGGTATCTATTCTAACATTTGAAATCACCATGGAGGAGAACTTTCCTCAAAACGTTTAGAAAAGATCGTATTTTTTAATAAACGTAAAAATTGTCGTTGCTCCTAGAAAAAGTCGGTTTGCGCTAAAAAGTACAACCTCTTCTAGAATAGACAATGAAAACTAGGCAACGGCGAAAAATAAATGCTTCTGAAGGTATAAATATAAATTATGGCTAAATATCACATAATTATTCTGAGTATCTTTACACACGTGTCACTCTGCCATGTGTTTCTTACGTTCACTCTCTTTTAACTTAGCAGGTGGTAACGTCCCTCCAAACGGAGAAAATGGTCTCATTTGTGCGTTTTCCGGAAGTCCTGATGGCGCGCGCCACATTTTCTTTCCTAGTTCACTATTGGTTGGTTTCTGAATGCTAGTAAAAGATGAGTTTATTGATTGGCTGATAGCTGGGTCTGGTCTAGCTCGAATAGGAACAGATTTCCCGCCAGGCGACTGTCGTCTTGGTGAGTTCAGATCTTGGAGGGTTTTGCGAATATCTTTGTCTTGTTTAACTGAAATTAGATTAAGAAAATATTAATTTTGTTGATTGATGTGAATTATGATAGATTCATATGCATATATATAATTTCCGAACAAAGAAAATCTAAGCGCTCTATGCGCAACTCATCTGTAAATCGCAGTAGAGGCATCAACATGCAAAGTCAATCGACAAACTCAAAACACATTTGGCCACTAAAAACCAACGAGAAGCGTAAAATAAATCTGTATTAGTTGTGAAGCAATGGTAAGGGAAATCCTCACCTGCAAGATTACTTTTATATGCAATCCCATTGTCAAATACCAGCAAATTTATTTATGAATAAGATAAATTGCACATTAAATCATGAAGGGAAATGAAAAATAAGTTGAAATCAATTGAAAAATCGAGTGCCATTTAAATACGCATAAAAATTCACCTCCGTAATTATGTTTATAGTTATAAAGATTCTCAATCTGCTCAACACATAATAGCATATCCTTAGTAATGACTTACTAAGCGAAATGAGATTATCCGAGAAAAGCGAAAAGTATCGACCCTGGTCAGCCTGCGCGGAATGCGCAGGTAGACCGGGGGGGGACTTTTTGCTTTCAATAGATTTCCTGAATCTATCATGACCATCCTACATTACCATTTATCAGTGACGTCAGTTGACCTCTGCTTGATCTTATCACTTTCAGAATATTTGATTTCCTGGACCGTCGAGGTGTCCCCTTTCGCTGAACGAATGAAACATGTATGCAACTTTTTCCCGCAATACCCGCATATTTCTTGATGTTCTAAATTAATCATTCAGTGCATTAATTTTGCCGGCTTCTATCTTAACCCATTACCAGACGGCATAATTTTAGACTGGCCAAAATTGAAAGAAGTTGCACACGACAATTCAAAGTTAATGATTTTTTTCAACTTTCTTGGTAGAAAACATTGTGGAAAATGAAGAAATTGCTTGTAGCATGTAATTTCTTCATTTTCCACAATGTTTTCAAAGCTTTTTTCCTTGTAGGCGTCTGAAGGCGTCACTTAGTGGGAAGGGGTTAAGACAATAGGTAGACATACTTACTATCGTCAATGACTTCGGATTTGTAATCGAAAATACTAAATGCAATTTTTATATGAAAACTACGTAGGTTTGTTCTATTCTGAATGACGGATCGGGATTGACTATCATATAATCAGTGAACCAATCAAATTATTTATGTAGGCCGGGATTGAACTTTGAGGTCCGACATTGTATGACATTTTGTTAGTTTGACAGCTTAAAGGTCGTAACTACGACTCTTTCAAGTTACGACGTTGAGGTCGCCAACCAACCATTTTACCCTTTTATTTCACGTTACTGGCCAAATATTTTGCAAAACAACGTCGTATATCGAAGTCAATTACAAACAAGCTTGCTCGGAGCATAACTTTTATGTTAATTTTTGATATTTTGCCACACTTAATCGGCGTCATGAGAAGAGCCTTGAGACCTTTTAAGCAAACTTTTGGATAGCTTCTAGTTAAATGTCGCAGGTCAAGGCCAAATGTTGTTGTTGAAATTGTTGAAATTGTTTAGTTTCTAGTTAACTAGTTGATGCCATTAAGTCCTCTAGATTAATCAAGAGGGAAATGGTTGTTAGTAATCATGGGTTATAAATATTGACGTAAATATGGGCAATTTATTACCGAATCTTATCAAGGAATGCTAGGTATCAAAATGCCGCAAATGTTGACATTTACCTATGTAAACAGCCATTCACGTGTGCTCGGTATGATTAAACCAGTTAGTGATGACATATATGTTAAACCCGTCCAAATTCAAGGAGAGGATTATTGATATAAGTTGTTGTATGGAATTTCATGTGACTAAACGAAAGGGGGCAATATGGGAATTGACCAATCGCTAGCCCCGTCCACTTACTCCGTTTGCACTACCCACTGACTCCAAGATTTCATAGAAGTTATAGTCAGTCAGTAGTTAAATTACAAGCATTTTGATTTTAGAATTACCAGATGTTCCTACTTCGTCTGACGCGTCACATTACGTATAGATAGTTTCAATCTCTAACAGGTGACCTTTAAACTTATACGACGGCTTTAATTCAAAGAAACTGATCAATCGCGGTTATCTCACAAACAATAAGTCGACCAATCAAATGATTTGTGTAGACCGGCATTGAGTTTTGTACTCCTACATTAGCCGCCATCTTTGTTCATCTTTTTCGTGGGTTTTTGCGACTTAAACTCGTAACTACAGCTTTTTAAACTGTAGTTACGACGCTTAGATCGCCAAATAACTTTCCACTTTTTTGTTATATGCTACTGACCATAAATTAAAATCGAAGCGGGACTTCCTGTTGGAATCAGATGACGTAATAAAGCTGTTTTAATGACACATAAGATAGAAGAAGAACGAGAAGGATCAGTAGAAGAAGACTAAGAATAAAAGAGAGAATTAAGCTTAGGTCACATAAAAATCGGTGTCGCCGAGACGTCGGCAATTCCTATTTTTTCATCGGCCGATTGATTTAAAATAGCGTCGGACCGATGACCGATGACGCACCACCTGTATTGTCGATTAAACAAAGCATGCTGCCGATATGTCAGCGATAAGTCGACGACTATAACTGCTGACACGCCGGAGAGATGTCGATGAGAAGTCGCCGAAGTTTAAAAAATAATTCAAAATACGCCTTCATTGTAAAAAAATGGACGGAGCCCGTCAGAAGATCGACCGTAGCTCGGCCGATCGAAAGCAATTAGTCGCCGATGTAATTCCAACTTCCACAAATCCGTATGACTGCACCGCTTAGTCGATAGATTTTAACTTGGAAAACCCAGCTGTCAAATCGGCTGATGCACCAATCAGTCGCCGACGTGTCGCCGAGTACTCGCCAATTTTATCATAGATTAAAAAATAAAATAAAATAAATAAAAATAACTAATCGGTAACGCTTCGCCGACGCGTCGAAACTTTTTTTATGTGACAGTAGCTTAAGAAAAAGGAATGAATGGTTGGTTGACTAGCTAAACGTTGTAATAAGTTGAATAAGTTGTAGTTTTATTACATTTAAGTCGCCATAACAACGAAATTTCTCCAATGCCGACCAATGTCGGGATGTAATTATTCACTTTCGGCTTTAATGTATGATTTCGATTGGTCGATCGTTTTTTGGTTGTCGTCGCGATCCGTTATTAATGCGGATTTTCATACTTTTCAACCAAAATTTTATCGTAAAAACATTTTTGATTTTTCTTATGTTTTCGTTTTAGCTGAGGGCCTAAAATACCTGGTTGAACTATGTCTGTACTTAAAATACAAAATTATTAGCTAGCTAATTCAACCTTCAGCGACCCACAGCCCCAGAGCCTTTCACTGTAATTTTAACTCATTTTTATTCTGTGTTCGAGTCCATTGAACCCGACAACTCAAATGCAAATTTATGTTACCATGTTATAATCTACACAAGATGAAATAATAAAGACAAATCTTCCATAGAATATGATTGTTATGACTCGACTTTTGGCTGATTTATCGTTTGATTGAATGGAGTTTAACGCCACTTTTAATAGTATTTCAGTCATATCGTGGTAGCTGGAGCACTTAGTCACGGATACCTAGCTGTTATTTCTCATACCCATACAACCACTACATCCTTTCTGAGCCTCCAGCTGCTCATCCTACCTGGATTTACGATTATCCACCCATCGGTGAGAGACAAATATCGAAAAGGACATTCGCCGCGGAAGGGGATCGACCCCGGGACCCCTTGACTATGAGTCTTATGTGCCACCACTGCGCTATGGCCGCGGCTGACTCGACTTTTGTACGTACATTTACAAAATGTAATATTTACGTAAGCACTTTCAAACTGTCCTTGTTTCACAATTCCATTCAAGGTCATAGACTTGAGTACCAAGTCTTGGCAAATTATTCGAAGTAACAAAAAATTAATTTGACTTTATCAAATGGACCTCAGTTTAATGAAACAGTTAAATGTGTTAATCAAATACCGTTACGACATCGTTACATTTTGTCAAGTGATTTACCTTTTCTTTTGACTGGTCAAAATTGAAAGAGGTCGCAGACGACATTGAAAAGTGGATGTAGTTTGAAATTTACCATCCTATGTGTTAAAAAATATTAGGCGAATAGGAGATCTGAATTATTATTTTTTTTCCCAAGTATAAGATTACAGCGACGTAGAATCGGTGTTGTAAAGGAAAGGGTTAAAGGCTTCTCTTTCTTACATGTCGCGAAGGTAACGTCTGATAAACTACTTAATTTGTCACATATGTTCTTGAAAGTAAGGAAAATTAACCATTTTGAAAAGTACTTCCTTCTTTGAACCTGTGTTCGCGTCTTTATACAATGTAATTAAGATTTCAGGTTCATTCGTATATAAGAAAAATCTTCATTTTTTAAGGATATGATCTAAAATATATGGCTAACACTTCATTGAATGCTACATATACTTTAAACTTAGAATGATCAAATTTATGATTAAGCATATTTCACCACTATAGAAATCCATGTTTCGTATTTGTTCACGTCATTGGGTTAGGTGGGGAATCCAAAACCTTTCAAAATTGAAGACAAAATTATAGGTATTAAATTCAATTAAGCCGCTCCATTCTAAAAAGGGAATGACCTTCGATTGTAAAAATTGTAAATAGATATATACGGATAATAGTGTTTGATAAAGATATTAGTAATAATATGAAAAATGATAGTACGAGAGAAAAAAAGACATGAAAGACAGGCAGAGACATAAAGAATCTCCCTAAAATGCTCTACATATGAAAAATAAATTTACCGCTGAATTAATGGAGAGAGAGAGAGAGAGAGAGAGAGAGAGAGAGAGAGAGAGAGAGAGAGAGAGGGGGGGGTTGAGAGAGAGAGATAGAGAGAAAAGAAAGAGAGATAGAGAGACAAAGAGACAGAGAGGGACCCAAAGAGACAGAGAGAGGGAGACAGAAAGAAAGACGGAGAGAGAGAGAAACAGAGAGACAGAGAGAGAGAGACAGAAAGACACAGAGACACAGAGAGACAGAGACATAGAGAGAGAGGGTGGAGGGAGAAAGAGAGAAAGAGAGAAAATTCTACAGTAAACTGTGTTAGATTTCACGATCTTGCCTTTAGATATATTCGTAATCTCGCCTAACGAAACGTTTATATAGAATTCCAAACCGTTCATCGGCAAAAGAAAATCACTCATACTTCTTCCTATTTAATTATTTCAATTCAATTATCGTCATACTTATTTAATCTATTCCACTCAATCCCTTCTTTTTTCGCATCTCAAGCAATTTCGTCATTATAAACAATGCTTTCTACCCAAAAAGACGAAATAATTCAAATTTCCGGCAGCTTGAAATTGTCGTCTGCAGCTTAATGCTGTTTGCCGAGGTTTCGAATGACTAATTTTAAAAATAAAATAATTTAGAAACAAACCGGACCAGGGGCGGTGGGTTTGGCAGGAACTATCGTATCGTTAATCTTCGACCCTACATACAACAGGACAACCAAGGTATTCCGGAAAACTGATATTCGAGAAAGAGACCGGAACAATCAGAGGTCATTCAGGGTTTGTGCATAAAATACGTATATGACCTGTCAAGCCGATAAAGATCTCATGGAAAGTCTGAAACGTATCGAAACTGGTCAGATTGCGAGGACCACTCTTTTACCATATATGGATCTAGAAGGATCTCTATTTTACTACATAATTATTTTCGAAATGCGATCCCTGGTTAACCTCCTCTGTATCCAATCTGTTTTACAGCAATTTGTTTAAGGCAAATCGGGAGGTCATTTTTACAATGAGGTTGAATCGTCATTCTACACTAGCTGAGTTGGTACAGTACTTGACTTTAAATCTCAAGATCGAGGGTTCGAGCCCTGGGCTGACCAAGCGAGCAAATGATTTGTCTCTCCGATGGGACGTTAAACCGAGGCCTCGTATGATGGTTATTGACATCGAGCACGTTATAAAACTAGCAGTAACTCACAGCGTTATCGCCCGTAATAACTAGCCGTTTTCTGAGGGCGTCGTTCATAAGGGCATGTGCTACGGTAGCGACGATAAATAAACGAGCATACGGACATTCTACATTCAGAAGATCGGTTTAACCCATTCCCACTATATCCCGATTATTTACGCCCCTCAATCGAAACATTTAGAAAACATTGTGGAAAATGAAGAAATTGCTTGTAACAAGCAATTTCTTCATTACATTCAATGATTTTTATCCTTAAATATAAGTATTTTTCAGATATCATCGGCAAAGAAATTGACGTCTATAACTTTTTTTTTTTTATCTTGGACTGGTCTAAAATTTAACTTCTGGTAATGGATTAAAAGCGAAAATAAATCCCAGAAAACCACTTTTCCCAAGACGGTTCACGATTCTTGCAAAAGCGTTCACTTGGTCCATTACTCGCCCCCCTCCCCACCAGAAGAGCCAATCCCTGTAAATACAGTTTCAATTAAATTATTATAATTTGATATTCACCCAATTTGTCGATTCGCCGCGTTTAAAATCGTACTCATGACAAATCAGGGCTGGGGTCAGGTTTACAAAACACAAGAAATCGTTTTCCACCTGAAATTTGTTTCGGCAGAAAGAACGCAAAGCTTAATACCAATTTCAAAACGTTAGCGATCACTTTGTCACTATGACTGCATGTCAAGTCGACCGTTTGACCTATCACTGACTAGACAACAAATTTATAGACGAGTCCTTTTTTCAGTGAGATGGTAATCGATTTTTCATTGAAAATGTCACCCACTAACCGGGAGAAAACATTTTCAAGACAATCTATCCTATTCCATCACTTTTTTTAGTACAAATCTTTCAGTGCTTAAATATCGACATTATGTAAATTCCCGTTAAGAGGTTCAAACAAATTCATACCGAAAATAAAACCACGCCATTTTCCTCGACCTGATTAACCCTAATCATGCTGAACCCGGAGTATTCCTGTTTTGGCAGGAGATATAGAAAGAGAACAGCCTGCATTTAGTTACATTTTGATAATAAAATTGCGATTTTAGCCTATACCACCTGCTTATCCTTTTAAGCCATAATTTAATACAAAATCATTTTTTATTGAACACATTGACCAATAATTCAGTGCTTCCATCCTTTTGATTTTAATGCATTTCTGTTGTGAAATTATAACTTGGCATGACAAGGATTAATTCCTTATTTATTGACGTATCTATTGAGCTATCTGTCTATTTTTACTATTATTATTAATTTGTGTATTCTTTTTTTATTAATTTTAACATTTTTGATGCAAGCATTTGATATCTAATAGCTGACACATCATTAATCATTATCAAAAATAATACGTGACATCGTTTTTCGATTTTTCAATTTTGTTTTCGATTCAACACATATTTAACAAAACCATTTTGCACAATGCAAATATTAATTACCTGATTCAAATGCAGCCAACGGATTGCCTGCATGGAATTTGATAGAACACCCCCCGCTAAATTGAATTAGAATACGGTGAGTAATGTATCCTTATTCATATAACAACATGTGGGATTTTCTTTTGTGTGTGTGTGTGTGTTTTAGTTTTTTGCCACAATTTCAGCAACACTTTTTCTACGATTGCATCTTCAACAAGAATCGTCGTCTAATGATGAACACACGGACCTGTACGAATACGCGTTATTGTATGGTGCACCATTTTGGTCAAAAGGCCAATTAGTATAACGATCGCATTCACCCGTGAATAATGCAGACAGATCGATTAAATTTGAGCGTGCGCGCTTATATTTTGAAATTGCATACGTTATTTAACGAGTGCACTTTCAAAATAAGCGCGTGCACACGTAAAAAGTAAACACCTATAGTGCGTTCACTTTTAATTAAGTCGTACGCGCACATTTCCTACTCTCAAACGCTCAATATTACGCATGTACGCCAAAATTTCATGAGAACACCTGTATAATTTACACGTGCACGCGTTTAATTAGCGAGTACTACCTAAATTGGACGTTTGACCAATTTAGTGCGCCATATTATTGTATGGTTGAACGAGTTGACGTAACGTAATCAATGACAGGACCTCCCCTACCAATTCTCTTTGTGTTGTCTGATATAAGTATTTATTATGACCGTGAGACATACTTTAGAATCGACAAAATTAACAGAAATTACAGGCGGTACTACAAAGAGTAAATAGCGAACTCAGACCGGAAAGAGTAGGAAAATTAAATTTTGGTAAAAGGGCCATACTAAACCTTTTTTCTTTACCCAAAGTATTTTCTATGTCTACACATCTCCAGCGGAAATTGAGGAAAAAATAAGAAATCTATGTTACAGCATAAATGGATGAATTTCTAACAAATGTTACACGATACTTCTCCATCACTAATAACGATACAATTTGAAACATTTTTGTTGGATACGTTGGGCCATAAACTGATTTTGAAAGCGCTTTTCGTTTCCTCTTCGACAGATGATTTAATAGAGGACTTGAGACCTATTCTGACATAATTTATAGAGGGTTCTGTAAACAATTTCAACGAAGATTTCAGGTTATCTGTGGTTATAACAGACACAGGCCAAATTATAGAATTGGTATATTTCAAGCTTGTCATACATTGCAGCGTTTCGCATGCATTCCAAGAAACGTTCATGCTCAGTCGTTCTCCCTCTTGAGTACAAATGCCAATTTAACCTTTTTCTGTTTTGCGAAAAAATATACCTGTCCAAATTCAAAGGTTTTGCAGACGAAAATCAAAAGAGCACTTAATTTGAAAAATAACCATTCAGTTAAGTAGATAATATTATGGAGAAAGAAGAAATTGCTTTTGACAAGCAATTTCTTCTTTTTCTACAATGTTTTCTCAATTATAAAATCACATGGACGTAAAAGGGGGATTGAATAGGAAAGGGTTAACCAAGGTCTTGCGAAAGATTTAAGGAAAATTTCAATTTCGACTGATTTCATTCCAACGCAGTGACTTGTTTCGTTTTAGATCTGGCATGAATTTTGTCATTTGGCAATGGTTAACCCTTTACCAGAAGGCAAAATATTATACAGGTCCGAATTAAACGTAGCTGCAGACAATAATTTATAGCTAATGACATTTTGAAAGTCTTTGACTTTTGACATAAAGAACATTTTGGATAAGAAAGAAATTTCTTGTAACAAGTAATTGCATCATGTTCCGCAAAGTTTTCCAAAGCTTTGTTACTTATGGAGCGTAAGTAATCGGGATTAAGAAGTAATAGGATAAAGCATCTGGAGAATACCTTCTCGTTCAATTTAACCCTTGCCATGCTGAACCCGGAATATTCCGGTTTTAGCAGAAGGTTTAGACCAAGATCAGCCTGCACAAAAGTGCAGTCTGATCTTAGTCTACACCTCCTACTTGTATATTTCCTGCCAGAGTTTTCTATGAAATCAATTTCCAAAAGAAATATTCAGTTTTGAACAAAAAGTTTTATCAATGCTTTCAGCCCTTTGATTTTACAGTAATTCAAAAACGTAACTTATACAGCATGACAAGGGTTAAATTCAATATATATTCGCCACCTCTGAATTAATCTAGGAAAATCAATTTTTCACTGAATTAAGCTGTAAAGTTTTTCCATAAGCTAATTTCCTGGATTTCTAAAGCTTTGTAAATAACCAAACAGGTCACAACACTTTTCCTTCCAACCAGACGAAAAGTTATAACTGACGCCTACACGACCTATCTTCCTGATTAGGATAAACACTGCCTCTAAAGTGGTAAAGGTGCTTCAAGGTCACGGATTCGAGCCCCACCGGCAACGGATTATGTTCATTAGCAAGGCACTGACCCATTTTCCTGCTGAATATTTTATGGCAGGATGTACAGACAAAGATCAGACTGCACACATATTTATTAAATCATTATGTTATTGAATTATTATCATTTATTAAAATACAATCACCACCACCAACAACAACGACAACAATATAACAAGAACACCCCCAAAACAAACAAAACAAACAAACAACAACGACGAAAAAACAAATTCCTTTCGGCCATTTAAACTTAATGCACTTCTGAAATAGATTTTATTCAGGATGTAAAGGGTTCACATCCAGCACCAGTCTACCAAGACGTAATATTTCGTAGTGGTTGGTTTAACCCTTTCCTGTTAAAGCACGGGATTTTACGTCCCTGTGATTTTCAACATGAGAATTCATTGTGGAAAAAGAAGAAATTGCTTGTGACAAACAATTTCTTCTTTTTCCACAACATTTTCTACCCTACTGAATGGTTATTTTTCAAATAAAATCGACTTTAAATTGTCGTCGGCAAAACCTTTGAATTTAAACAAGTCTAAAATTTTGAAAAACAGGAAAGGGTTAAGGTACAGCCTCTCTCTCCGACATGTGAGAACATCTGGATTGTGAATATTCGAGAGTGACTCTATAAGCTTAAAGTTTTCGTCGCAATCAACTAAATGCAAATTAGCATAAACTAAAGACAAGTCACGCACCACTATTATTTTTCGATATTTTGGCCTTTATTTGATTTTATTATCTTACGGCTATAGTGTGTCACCTGGCGAAGTCTCATTTGCGTCTACTCTCGCGTAATGACATTAATCGACATTTATGTTAATAATTTATGTTGGTTTCGCCACTTAACATCACAAGTGCAGCCAATTCGAACAACCATCTTCCCTTTATTGTACATGCTACCAGCCTTATTTAAGGTCGTAACTACAGTCAATCCGACCAACCGTTTTCCTTTTATCTTAAATGTCACAAGCCATATTTAACGTCATAACTTCAGTCAATACGACCAACCATTTTCCTTTTATATTACATGCTACCTGCCTTATTTAACGTCGTGGCTACAGCTAATCCGACCGACCATTTCCCTTTTATAAGCTAGCAAAGCAACAGCTTTGATAGCTTAAGTTAGCAGACACATTTTGAGGTCGTCTCAGGCTCAACGGGTGCAAACTGCCACTGGGGGCTTAACCACTAAATCCATAAAATGCATACGCCATGAAAAGCGGTCCTTATGTATTTCAGGAATATTGCAAACTCTGCATACAAGTTCATCTCCTAGTTATTTTTAGCTCACTTTAGCATATCGTGTACAAAAATGACTCTAATAAAAGCTTTCAAAGAAGTTGCAGACGACAATTTCAAATTCTTGGAATTTCTACATATTCATCTCTCTAGGTAAAAAAAAACAATGTGAAAAATGAAGAAATTGCTTGTAACAAGCATTTTCTTCATTTTCCACATTGATTTCCACAACTATTTTCTTGATGGGCGTAAAAGGGGGGGATTGTGTGGGAATGGTTAACTCCTTGGTTACTTAATCATGATATCGTCTGACATAGAAGATTACTGAACAAAGCAATGCTTCGATAGCTTACAGTACGCTTCAGGACTTTGACTTTACATGTTAATTACAACATTGTTGTAAAATTAAAAACAATGCCGTTTAATATCTAAGTTGACCTTTTAGTTTGAGTTCAGTGGGCTGGTCCAGCGATCCGTAATTTGAAACAAGCTGGATCCGGACCTACAGTTGCAACAGTAGAAATGGTTACAAAATTGAAAATTAAAAATATACGAGAAATATAAAATAATCCGATTTTTCTAAACGCGCAACTGTACTATTTACCCATTCCTGTTTGACAAAATTTTAGACCAGTCCGAATTAAAAGAATTTGCAGACTACAATTTTAGATTGATTGAATTTCAAAATCCTTTGGTTTAGGGGTAAAACACATTGTGGAAAATGAAGAAATTGATTATAACAAGCAATTTCTGCATTTCCCATAATGCTTTCCCGAGGATTTTTCTTAAGGGACCTAAGAAAGCGGGATTGTGTGGGAATGGTTTAACGATCTTTACGTGATGGGGGAATGTTCCATATAATAAATTTGGTCGACATTTGGACAAGAATGTAATAATGAATGACACATTTTATGCAAATAACCCTATAAAAAGGTTTAATTTGGAAATGGATTGATTTTCAAATATGAATTTGAACGTAAGCCAAAGTGCCATTGTTCAAAAAATCCAAATTAAATCGGACTGGTTGTGAAATATTATGTGTGAGGCAAAAGATCTTAGATCATTAAAAGACACATCATGCGAAAATTGGGCCCTGAAATATGGGTCAACCCAAGGTCATTCCATCCCAGAACATTTGGGTTTCGTGCACTCAATGAATAAGAACGGAATTGGAATACGCTTGAAGCCGTCGATCCGCTGTCAATCAAAGAATCAATCGACTAATCAAATAGTTTATCTAGCCCAGATGTAAACTTTGAACTCCAACATTTGTCAACATTTATGTGGTATACAGCTGTTGGTTCTGAGACCTAAACGTCGTAATTACAGCCTATTAAAGCTGTAGTTATGACGTTTAGGTCGCAAATCAACCATTTTACGTTTTGTTACATTAACTGGTCATGAGTTTTGCAAAAAAAAAAAAAAAAAAGAAAAAGAATTTTAATTTCGAAGTGTAGCTTCCCATGGAGTCAGTGCGCGTAGCGAGCGAAGTAAGTAGGCGTAGCCAGCGATCCACCAATTGACCAATCGCTGGCCCAGCCTGCTTGCTACATTGGCCCAGCCCGTCGACTCCGATAGGAAATGTAAACCGCGCTTTTTACGAAAATCTGTAGTCATTAGCACGAAACATGATTGAAATGGAATGGTTAGTTACGAATAAGCTGTAGTTACGATTTCTAAGTCGCCAAAACAGCGAAAACGCTTCACAAAAAAGTGGCCAATGTCGGAGTCCAAATTCTACTTCCAATCAAAATGAAAGATTTGATTGGCCGTGTTTTCTTTGATTGACAACCCCAGTTCAGACAACCCTCAATCAAATAACCAGTCGAACAATGAAATTATTCGTATAGACCAGAAATGAGGTTTGAACCACGACATTAGCCGCCAATTTTGTTTACCTTTTTGTTGGTTTGGCGACTTCAACATCGTTAATACAGCTTATTCAGGCTCTAGTTACGTAGTTTAAATCGAAAAACAACTTTCTACATTTTTGTTACACGACACCGGTCATAAATTTTGTAAAATAACGCCGGTTAAAATTGAAGCGGGACATCCTGTCAGCGATTGGCCAATTGTTCAACTGACCCGCCATTCAAAACATCCTGGGATGTGGGAATACTATCGATACTGGGTAGACGGCGCTTATTGCTTACACTGACCAGAGTCGGATAGAGTAGAATTCGTGTATGTAAAATTCTTTACAACTTAATGTATGTAATATCGTGGGATAGCAGCTGGGGGCTAGGATAGCATGTACTGGAAGTACTGGTACGAGATACGCCTGGAATCCACTGTTAGGAGCTTCAGTCGCCGCGATATGACTGAAAAATTGTCAAAAAGGCGTTAAACTCCAATCAAACAAACACAAATACCTGAGTATTTGCTTTAAGCTTATGTGTAATTATTTAAAATGTCACGAGTAGATTTGCTAAAGGTCGTCACGCAAAATACTACATCTTGAGAAATAGAAAAACAATAGAAACGATTTTAACGACCGTATATGCTAGGGACAGGGACAGAAAGATATAGTAACTAGTATGAGTTCTGCCTGATAAGTTTTTTGTACCTATATCTGCAGAATTGTGTAGAATAAATGTAGGTCTATTTCGTACTAGATTTGCTAGATTCAATTTGACCTGGACAAAAGGGTGTGAAGTTAGTGGCTAATGTCTATTTAATGTCCAAAGTTGTCCACGGCGTCAATATTAACATTTATACTTTACTAGTATAAATACTTAGCTGATATGTTTTTGGAGATACGACCCATATACCATTCAGTCAATTATCGTATATTTGTGCAGAGATCCTGTAAAATATTTCTCTTGAAGGAACAATTTGACCCTTGACATGTTTAGGTACCTTTGTCAGATCACTTTCATGTTGCTCATAATAGTGATCTAATTGTAATCCCCGTTTCAAAAAATATTAAAGTTTGTTTTCTCTTTTATTGTTATATAAAAAAAAAACTTTACAATGAAATTTAACTTTTCGATTCTGAATTCATCATATCCTGACGATATAACTTGAACTGGAGGACTTGTCTTCTAGATCTATAAAATGTGGTTGGATTAAAACCATCCTCACACTTTGATGCTTTTTGAGCCTCTTAAAAATACGGTTGGGAAAACAATGTAAAATAAAGAAATTGCTTGTAAAAGCAATTTCTTCACTATACCCAATGTTTTCTACACAGAAAGTTGAAGAAATACAAAAAAAAATAACAATAATAATAATAATAATAATAAACTATAAATTGTAAGAAGAAATACAAAACAATCATAAACTATAAATTGTCATCTGCTACTCTCTTCAATTTGGACCAGTCTAAACTTTCACCATCTGGAAATTGGTTAAAAAGAAATTAAAGATCCAATGACATGGAAATACGCACTTTCTGTTCACTTTCCCAAATAGTTGCTATGTAAAACCGGCCAGTAAAAGTTTCAAGAAATATATTAAATGGACATCTCCGAAGAAAAAAAACCAATTCATACCAAATAAGGAGATTCAGGAAACTTTTTAACTTTGATAAGAAATATGAGAAATGTGCGTGTCATAGTTTACGAATTATTCAAATAACTTCGCCGTCAAGGTCGCTGAATGACTTTCTAATAAAAGGAAATCTAAACCTATAGATTTCGATACATTATAGATCGTTTCCCTTCATAACCTGGTAAAAGAAATGTGCCATGCCACATCTATTTGTACGTATTTTCTAACAGTATACATATAGAACTATACATTTATCTTTAACCCATTATCACATGACAAAATTGCCTACTAGTCTAAACTGAAAGATGATGACAATTTCAAGTTTGTGAAATTAAAAAAAATCGTTGTCTTAAAGATGAAAAACATTGGGGACATTGAAGAAATTTGTTGTTACAACCAATTTCTTAAATGTCCACACTTCAAATCTTCTTTGGGAATCTAAGAAAGCCGGATTGTGTGACAATGTGTTAAAATAACCTGCATTAACGTTTTATACGTAACTATCCTAGCGATTTGTATTTTCGTGCATGGCTTATCAAAATTCTGATTTTTGTGGCATTTATAGTATACCATCTGGTAGACTTGTGATTATTGAAGTTGTAATTCAACCCATTACTAGACGAATCCTTTAGACAGGTCTAAATTAAAAGGAGTTGCAGACGATAATATAATGTTTATGAAAATATTACATTTGTTCAACTTTCTTCGCAGAAATAATTGTAGTAAATGCAGCATTTTCTCCACTTTACATAATGTTTTCCCAAGTGTTTTTCTTTAGGGGAGTGAAAAAGAATCATTTTGTTGGAATAGGTTAATCGGATTATTTACTCGTTTGCATTCATATACTCAGTTCCAAAAATAAAGGTCCTCTTCTTTTTTTTTATATTTCACTGAATATAATAATCTTATGAAACTAAGTATATAATATTCGTAGTTCAGTCAGAAGCCGAGCAAGGGCCTGTCTTTTCAAGTTTGATTGTATTTTAATGAAAGGGTTTGGGCAAGCTTATTCTCGGATTTTTTTTTTCTTTTTTTGATAAAATATCAGAGTGCTGCCCCTATTGAATGTAGAAAACATATTTTTTTCTTTTTCATAAAAAATAGCCATAACGACCGATTATTGTGACCTATTTTTGAGCTTTTGCGGTTTCACTTCAATGGCATTAAGTTAAAAAAAAAACAATACAACACGTATTATTTGGCACTTTCTTGTTAAAATCACCCCCAAAATAGGATGCAATCTGAAAATGTAAATACAATGGCGGTTAAATAGCATTTATATATGGTAGACGTAGAGTGCCAGAATGGGTTATAAAAGGGCGTTTTATTTTGGACCCCTAACTAGTATTTCATTCGTTCAAACTGGACTTTCTATTCGACATTTGTAATCTCAAATTCATAAAAATAAACCCCAGACTGTTTAATATTCAGAGTCTCTAACAAGTGTATCTTAACCTTGACTCTAACAGAACATTGGCCCTGTTTGGATTTAATTTGAAGTGCAAACACTTTCGCCGGTTTAATGTATACTGCACGAACCTTGATAACAACCACTCCTATTTCGTACATGTGGATTGTACAAACAAAGAGATACTGTCAATCTTGCTCGAGCGATCACCTCTATAAAGCGACCAAAATCGAAATATGCTTATTCGAAATTAAAAGCTAGCTTCAAGAATGGTCGTATTTTCTAAAAACATATACCTAAATACTCATTAGAATCATCTCAGTAGTGACACGATTCTAATGAGCCCACACAACATGGCGTTTGAGAATCATAGAATAACTTATGTACTCAATCGAATCAACCCTTCATATAATTCTCCAAAATATGTTTTCAGCGACCATTCTCTTGAGCGACCACTTTTTGGTCGTTCCATGAGAAGTCGCTTAATGTAAGATTGATCGTATTGAACGTATCGTCAGTTGGCTAAAACAATCGTAAAATTGCATAGATAAGTTGTAGTTACGACATTTTTGATGATCGACGACGATATAAGCTCTTCGATCGGGGGTGATTGATGTAACGTGCGAATATATTTAATACCTTTAGCTATGCCGAGAAAGGATTTAAAAGTAACGAGCACCAGAAGCCGAGAGTCAAGATCACGTTTAATTAGATTGAAAAGAACTTCGTCGGTATAATTCTAAAACATTGTAACTGCAATTTCAATAAAGCAATAAAAAGAAAACCCGCGGACTTATTATTCTTCACTCTACTACAGTGCTATAAAAGCTAGACTGCATCAGGTGAGACAGCGTTGGTAAAATCTTGTATACCAACATGGCGCTTTGTAAGATTTAACTTACATCAAATATAAGTGTGCATTTGACAACCAAACAGCGAACCGCCTTGACAGAACCAAAGCTCTGATAGCGATGCTTGCTGTCATGTTACGATTGACGATGAAAAGATGACAAGACTTTATAATGATTTTTAGAAGTGGCAAGCAAGTCCTGACCTTTTATCTAAAAATCAATTAACATATGAGAAAAGAAATAACCTTATTTCACGCGATCGATGGATAGCTTTCATTTCATTTTTTTATCGTTCTATAACTTATTACTAAAACTATGTTTTCCATGATGTAAAAAATAAGAAAGTATCATGTCTGATACGGTAAGCAATCAGTTCTAGATTGAATTCTTTAGCACTTTATATTGGTATGATATGTAAAAGACTTCTTGGAGATTCTACATCTATATTTAACATTATTCTATATGAAGAATGAAATTACATCTTCAAACAATGCTTACTCTTACTTGTATATTTGACTGGATCCAAAATCGGATTTTTGAACTAACATGTAACCCTTAGCCGCCGTCATGGCACAGTTGGTAGCGCATCAGACCCCTAAATCGTCAATTATGGGGGTGTCATGGGTAAGATCCCTGGAGGCGGCACATAGCCTTTTCCGACATTTGTCTCTAACCAAAGGGTGGAAAATCGTAAATCTAAGTGCATGGTATAGCAGCTGGGGGCTAGGAAAGGATGTGGTAATGGTGCGAGATATACCAGGAATCCATTTGTAGGTGCTATAGCCGTCGCGATATAAACGAAAATTTGTTAAAATTGTTAAACCCCATGTAAACAAACAAACACTTAACCCTTGTCATACTGACGCCGTAGTATTCCTATAAGTATGTTTGTGTGTGTGTGTGTGTTTGTAGATTTTATCCGTATAGTCTTACATATAACGTTACACGTGTTGTCAAAATGTCGGCGGTTGGCGACTAAAATACTGTAACTACAGTTCATTTAACCCTTTCATATTCAATTTCTGGTATTTACGTCCCTATGATTTTATGACTGAAAAAACATTGTAGAAAAAGAAGAAATTGCTTTTAACAAGCAATTTCTTCTTTTTTGTACAATATTTTCTACTCTTCAGAATGGTTATTTTTAAAATTAACCCAACTTTAAATATTAGTCTGCAAACCCTTTGAATCTGGCCAGGTCTAAAATTTGGCAACAGAGTTAAGGGTTAAGCTGCCAATATTAACGCTATACAACAGTTGGCTACAATGTCATCTGAACGACCTTTCTTCAACTAGTCAAAAGAAATTCTCGCAGAACGACCACCAATAACAGCAACAATATTATAATTAGATGTGTGATGTACCGCAAAACATGTCAAAGAAAGATATACGTTTATGTTCTACAAGAAATATGCAGAATTGAACACTGTAAAACTGTTGAATCAAGGGGTAAAATCTCTTGAAGTGAAGCATCATAATACAAAGTTTACAAAGTTTATTTAGATACACCAAGGTCACCGGTCCATTATATACAACACATACATTTAACATCACAGAACCATGACAGAGTTGCATACAATATGGTTCTTAGCAATAAACGTGTATACATCAGTTTTATTGCTGTTAATGTTGTTTGTTGTTGTTGTTTTTGCAGAGACAAGATAATGCGGAGACCTTCAAAAATTACAAACTATTTACACTACTAAATTATTTCTAGATTAAAATAGAACTATGATTATAATTCGATATAATAATATGGGGATACTATATTTCTTACCAGACGGCAAACTTTAAGACTGGTCCAAATTGAAAGGAGTTACAGACGATTACTTAAGATTGTATGAAATTTTAGGTTTTCTTCACTTTTCTGGGTAAAAAACATTGTGGAAAATGAAGAATTTCGCTTGTTACAATAAGCGTCAATAAACGTCACTGTGTGTATTTCATGTTTCATAAGATCTTAAAGGATAAGTGAATATTTGTCAAACCATTTTGAGAGTTAAGTTGATAAACAAGTCTCTCAAAAGAGCAGTAAACACTTTGTAAACAGTTTATCTACAAAGCCGGCCAGGTTGCTAAGTACCAATAAGTATGAATTAACTTAAATAAATGACATGCAGTTTTACTTTTCAATTGCAAAAGATCGGTGAAAGAAACGCCTTTTCTAAATATGAGTTCTGGTGTTGACCCATTCCTTATCAATCCCGTTTTTTTACGAACCACAAGAAAAGCTCGAGGAAAACCTTGTTTGATTTGATTGCTTTCTAGAGGACTGCAAAGTTTGCTATTCAAAAAGAAAATTAAAAGACAGAGAGAGAGAGAGAGAGAGAAAGAGAGAGAGAGAAAGAGAAAAAGGAGGAGGTTGGAGAGATAGAGAGAGAGAGAGAGCGCGTCATCAAGTTGAAATTGTCGTTTGTAACTTCCTTGGATTAGGACAAGTCAAAAAAGTTTGCCGTCAAGTAATGGGTTAATGAAAATAAAAGTAAAAGCAAAACCGTCTTCTGATGGAGAATTAGAACAAAAGAAATTATAACAGAGTTTACCTATGTTTTACGATTTTTCGATTAAAAAGATGCATTAGTTATAACAACTTTTCAGGCGACAACATTTTAGACTTGGCCCAATTCAAAGAAATTGTAGACGACAATTTTTACTTGAAATAGTTTTTGTCTTTTCTGGTAGAAAACATTGTGGATAATGAAGAAATTGCTTGTGGCATGCAATTTCTTCACTTTCCACATTGTTTTCTAAAGATTTTCTTTGGGAGCGTAGAAAAGCGGGATTGTGTGGAAAATCGGTTGAGGTTCCTTATTGCTTGCCATTAGTACAAAAAAGAAACGCTCACGCCACGATCTGCTTCTGTGAAACGAAAGTGAACTTTGAGACGGGGGAAAAGGGCGTATGCAGGGCGTGTTTGTCTGCTGTAATTATCAAATCGTTTCAAATAGAAGTGGCTTATTATCTCAAGGGGTTACACTCCAAACACAAACAAAACAGGAAAAAACGAAACAGTGGTTTTTGACACATATCTCAACAAATTAGTGCTTATGGGCACTTCAATCGTTCTCAAAATGCAGACCAAATTCTATAGTTTGTGTTATTTTAAGAGGTATAAAACAAAAACCAGAAAAGCTTGGATACTTTAATGATCTGAATGTTCTCTCTCTAATATTTAACCCATTCCCATACAATGCTACTTATATATATATATATTACACGCCCCAAGATAAATGTTTTGGGAAATATTTTGGAAAATGAAGAAATTGCTTGTAACAAGCAATTTCTTCATCATCCATAATGTTTTCTATCACAAAAGACAAAGAATTTTAAAATGTCATCAACTATGAGTTGTGGTCTCTAACTTCTTTGAATTTGGACTAGTCTAAAGTTTTGTCTTGCGGAATGAGTAATGAAGAGAAGCAAGAAATTGATATTTTAACCCTTGACCGTATTATCCCGCATTTACAGGAAAAGGAGAAATTTACAGTAACAATCAATTTCTCTCTTTCTCATACTGCTTTTAACAAATATGATATGAGCATTTCATTTTTAATCCACTTTGAGTTGCCAGCTGCAACATTTTTTGAATATAGATGGGTCGAATTTTTTCAATATCAAGGATTTTCGTTGTTTTTTTTCGACTTAAACGTCGTAAGTGCAGTTTATTCAAGCTGTAGTAACGACGTTTAGATAGCCAACCAGCTATTTCATTTTTTTTTTGTTACATCTAAGTGACAATTAACTTTATAAAACAACGCTGGCTTATATAGATATCGAACATCCTGTCGGGGTTTAGAGGGCGTTCCAACGATGACACATTACTATTTTGAAGTGTGAACAGGATCTACCTGGTTTGCAATTTTTCTTTGTCGATCCTTATTTAGACTTTTCTCATCAGTACCAACAGCATAGAAGGTTGATGAGATTAATCATTTTTAACCCGCTAGCAGACGACAATTAAATATACTACTCTAAAGAATTTATATACGACAATTTAAGTTGAAGGTAGAAAAAATGGGGAAAATGAAGAAATCGTTTGTGACAAGCAATTACTTTATTTGTCGCTTTCTTATTGAGGGGCGTGAAAAAGGGGAATTGTGGCAGAATGACTTTTATAAGAACGTTTTAACTTTTGTTAAAAATCTTATGAATTCGGAAAGGGGTATATAATCTTAGTCACTTTGCTATTTTACGAGTGGTCGGTTAATAAAGGAGAGACTGACAGTGTTAGGAAAAGAGCTATGGGTGATGTTAATGATAAAATATTGACATAAAAATCCACCATTAAGTTTTCGAAAAGGATTAAGTGAAACTAAAAATTTATAACACGAGTGACAAGTACATTTCGTTCGTTAGAGATGTGTTGTAAATCTCAGGCTTACGATACTACATGATTCTTTATTTAAGTCTCCTCATTTTTATTAAACATGTTAAAAGGAGGCACTAATCATCAGTTCGAAAAGTTTCATTTCGTAAATGTTTATTCTTTCTGGGTAATTTCAAGATCACATTTCCTAGTACGTTCGGCTTACTTTGCTTTTGTAACAACTGGAGTTGATCCGGGTAATTTCGTATATGCTGGGAAAGCCGTACACACTTAAGTAAATGGCGTTATTTTCTCGTGATTCTTTAATATATTTTTTCCACTCTTAAAATTTACCCGTGTTTTAGGCTCACATTCCGAAAATAATAAATAAACTCACAGGGGGAAATCTTGATAAAAAACATCTCTTATTGCCGTACTATTTTTGTTGTTTCCAAGTTTTATGCTTCGTGGAATAAATATTTACTGAAGATACAGGACAACTACATTCATAGGACAATTCAAAATCAAAGTGGCTTATTCAAGTAGGTCCTCTTTTGCAGTTGGCTGTCTTATAAACATCTATCCATCAGATGGACCATTTGTCTTTGTAGACAAATTGATCCATCCGGTACCATGAACCTTGAAAGTGACAGCCACCACGAGTCATAATAGGCTAAAATGAATTTCAATTCAATAACCAGATTTTTGAGAATGAAATATATACATTTCATTTATTTAGTACAAATATTTCCTTTTGTGGCTCCCATACACACGTTTTGGCTCATTTTGACCCCCTAAAATTGGCTGTTTGCTGGGTCATGCAGGTGTAGCTCTCTACCAGTATATAGTAATTTGTCACAGGGATGTGTTGAAATACTTGTATATTTGTTTACTTCGACGATGTATGTGATGTACAAGTTTATGTCTTTACCCATTAACACAAGAGAAAGTTTTGGACTGCAGTCCAAGTCGAAATAACTTGGAGACGACAATTTCAAGTTTATCAAATATAGAAAAAAATCTTCGTCTCTTGTGACTGAAAACATTGTGGACAAAGACCGGTGAGGCAGGTTTGATTGAATTTCTATTTGGATGGGTCAACAATTTAGTTGCATGGGCCCTGAGCCTGAGAGGTCAGAAGTTTTTATACAATAGATAGGTTACTAATTTCGATGACATGTCTCGGTAACTTCGGAATGTGTTGATTTACTGATATCAGTCTATGAAAGGCTTACAAAAGACCCGTTCTTAAGGCAGATTCTTATCCATAACTGTATCAACATCATTATAACAAAAACTGATAAAAGACACCGACTGAAGGACGTTTTGGCGACGCCAACCCTTAATGATTATAGTTGCTTTTCGATAAAATAACTAATATCATGGGAAATAGGGGAAAACTTATTCCAGACGTTTATGTTTACACGATATACGAGGGTGAGTCAATAAGTAGCCAGCCTGACCTACTTTCGGTCGAGATCGATCTCTTCTTTTTCGATGTAGTTGCCCTCCAGAATGAGACATTTAGACCAACGGTGTTCCAGTGCCATCAGTCCAGAACTAAAGAAGTCAGGCTCCTTTCCATTGACCCACTCCTCAACTGCCGCCACGACTTCTTCATCGGACCGGAAATGACGTCCACGGATATCTTTTTTCAAGTTTGGGAATAGGAAGACGTCACTAGGCGCTAAGTCTGGAGAATAGGCAGGATGTGGTATTAATTCATACCCATTTCGCTCAACAGCATCCATTTCAACTTTGCAAGTGTGGACTCTTGCGTTATCCTGTTGGAGCAGAACCCCTTTAGAGAGTTTACCTCGGCGTTTTTCACGAATTGCAGTTCTCAGTTGGTCGAGCAAGTTTACAAAGTACGCACCAGTTATTGTACTTTTCTGTGGTAGAAAGTCTAACATGATAACGTCTTTTGTGTCCCAAAATACAGTGGCCATCACCTTGCTAGCAGAAGGTTGCGTCTTGAACTTTTTTGGCCTTGGAGACCCAGGCCCTACCTATTGACGACTCTGAGATTTATTCTCTGGTTCATAATAATGGACCCAAGTCTCATCTACAGTTACAAGACGCAAAAAAATCTTCTTCCTTCGACTTAAACCGCTTCAACAAGGCGCTAGATACTCATACCCTGGTTGCCATTTGCTCGTTGCTAAAGGATTTGGGGACCCAACGAGCTGTTAGCTTGCGCATACCTAAGCGATAGTGCAAGATGGTTGAAACGCTACCATGTGATATGCCTAATGCCTTCGCTATTTCTTCCACTTGAATTCGCCTATCAGAGTATACTAGGTCCTGCACCTTTTTACTTATTTCTTCATCGGTGGCATCTAGTGGGCGTCCGGACCTGGTATTATCTTCTAAAGACGTTCTACCACGTTTAAATTCACCGACCCAGAATTTAACCTGAGCATACGATGGTGCAGAAGACCCATATTCTTCGACCAACTCGCCATGGATTTCCTTACCCCTTTTCCCTTTCAAATACAAGTACCGAATTACTGCATGGTACTCCAATTTAGACGAAAAACACGCCGTTGCATTACTAGCCATGTTTGACATTCAGTATCTTCGATAAAGAGCCGATACGGGTGTAATTTTGCCCCGAGGCCTAAAACATGCATTGCAACAAAGCGGGGAAATTGTTGCCGTTTCGGTCAATCGGAAATGGGATAGGCTGGTTATTTATTGACTCACCCTCGTACCAATATACCGATTATAATGTAGGGGGTTTATGTCCAAATTGATAGCTGAAGTCATATGGGTAAGGGCCTCAGTCTGAAGTCTAATCTGAATGGTCGCCCTATAAGAATGTCTGATTGCTGTGACGATTTTTTTTTTCAAGGAAAAAATCCAACACCAGTACGACCCATCGATATTAGTCCTTGAATCTGATTCCCACATGATCTCGATTTTGGGCGCCCGAAAAAACAAAAACAACAACAACACTTTGGAAAACATGATTAATGAGGAAATTGCTTGTTACAAACAATTTCTTCATTTTCCACTATGTCACACCCGTAAGTCAAGGGTTTATAAAAAACAAATCATAGCCTAATATTCTCGTCTGCAGCATCCTTCCATTTTGACCTGTCAAACGTTTTATCGTCTTGAAATGCATCAATCTTCACGTGGCGGTTATGTGCCGTGACCGGGGGTCATATTTATTGGAACATCTAGAAACCCTTTTGCGTATGACGACAACATCATATTAACCCATTAGCTTTTTGAAGCTCCAAGAAAAGAAACTTTAGAAGAAATTATTGAAAATGAAAAACATTCTTGTTTCAAGCAATTTCTCCATTATACACAATGGTTTTCGCCCTAAAAGGCGAAAAACATCTACAGATTCACCTATTAAAATTTGTCGACTGCAACGTCTTTAAATTTGGACCAGTCTAAAATGTTCTCGCCTGGTAGTGGGTTAAATAGATTTCTCCGTCTGGCCAGTGAAAGGACTTATCGTTAAAATCAATGATATCGATTAGGCAGGCCAGGCTTATCTTGGTCAGTTTGTTTGCCTTTGAAGTCCCATGCTGGACTTTAATAATAATTGATCCTTTACAATGCAAACACAGGATAAAAATCGAGGTTTCACTGCATTTTTAAAGGCATTTATTCTTTACAAGGAGATATTCCTAGTGTCTTTTTTGCATAACTTGCGAACGTAGGTAAGATGAAAAAGCTTGTCAAAATACAAATATAGCCTATAAAGGCAGGCTTTAGTAATAAGCATTTCTTGTTCTATTTCAAATCGCTTCCCAAACCAATCAGAAAATTCCCTTTAGCAGCCTCTAGACGAGAGCAGCTGTTGGTCCTGAGCAGTCACGTAGCTTGAGCAGCAAATTTTAGCAGAGATTTGGCCGAATTCTCTTTCTAAATGTCATCAAAGGCTTGCAATCATATATAGATGCAGATTGAATAAGGCTGTAATAACAACTGCTATGTCGCACACAGGGTATGAGTTATGTGAATGAATTTAAATCTGGTATAACCTGATTGATTTTAGTGAAGCATCAATCTTTCGAGGGGATCAAATTTTGACAACCATACTGTGTTCAGTCGACATTCTTTATCTTTGGAATTGTACCACAATCCGTCAAAGTAATTAGTCAAGAGAGTAGCCACTGTGGTCTAATTGCGAGTTCATTTAAACATTTCACAACTAGAACTTTGATTGGGCGAGACTTATGTCGTTATAAAATTAATACAATTTTTGCCACCTTTAACAGTATTTTTGTCATATCGCGGTGGCTGGAGCATCTAACCGTGGATTCCTGGTATTTCTAACACAAGTACTAACACTAAATCCTTTCCGAGCCTCTAGGTATTCATCCCACATAGGCCTGCGATTATCTACCCTTTGATAGGAGACAAATGTCGGAAAGGATATTTGCCGCGACGGGGATCGAACCTTAGACTCCATGACAAGGACTCCTACGCGCTACGACTCCGCTATTACCTGGTCCTGGTTCGTTACTGACGATGTAATTTACAAATAATCTAAACAATATCGTCTTCATAAAAATGAAATTCATTAACTATCAATGTTATTGAACTGGTTATTTTCTTACCCTAGTCTAACGTTAAGGTACAAAGCATAGACGGATTTATAGGAAAGTTTTTTTTACAGTATGCTAAAGATATCTGTTCACCTAAAAATAGGCATTTGTTAATCATTTTACAAATACAAACAGCGATCGACATTGGATGACCCCCGCCTCTACTTTACCGTTGGACCAGACGGTCCCCATTTTTGCAAGACGCTACACAAATACATTAATCTTTAAAAATGTACCAAATCACACCAGCCCAGTCAACCATAATCTATATATTCAATTGAGAAAAAATCAAACTCCGTTGACGTAGTTGGGTGAGCAAAATGTCGTAACTACGGCTTGAATAAAGCCGTTGTTACGACATTTCGCACTCCCAACGACGACATAATTTTATCTGATTCATCTAAATAAACATAATATCGTCCGTTAGCCTCCAAAAGCGGTTATTCAAGCAGAAGTTATGACTTTATCGAAAGGTTTTTAACCTATTCCAATACAACAGAATTTTAGACTGATCCAAATTTAAAGAAGCTTCAGACGACTATTTCAAGTTGATCGATTTTTTTTTTTTTTTTCGTCTTTTTGAATAGAAAACATTGTAGAAATGAAGAAATTGCTTGGAAAAGCAATTTTTCGTTTCTACAAAGTTTCCAAAGCTTTTTTCTTTAAGGGCGTAAAAAGGGAGAATTGTGTGGGTGTGGGTTATCTCAACTTTGTATTAATTGTATAACCTAAGCCATTAGTACGAGGTATATAGATCCTGAAATCAATTTGTAATATTTGTTAACAAAGGAAATTCGCAAGTAATGGACAACGACTGTCATTAAAAATCATATATTTAGATCTGAAATGAACTTTGAACTACGACATGTTGTTTTGGCGACTTAAATATCGCAACAATAACAACAGCCACAGCCACCACCACCACAACAACCACCATGACCACCTCACCGATAAAAGCGTCTCTTGCACAAATTATGAAAAAAAACCTAGACTCTCCGTTTTCAATTTTCTGACCGTTATGCTTTCAGACATTTGAAAGAAAGTGATTAAGCAGATTTCGTAATTAGAATAACTTCTCATAACTTTTAAAAAGAATAGAAAATATTACGCGTTACGAAACACTAAATAAGTCGACGAAATATAACCCGAATGGAACAGGAATTCAGCGGATAAATACGTTATCTGTTTATTGCATCGAAAATTGCCCTTTTTTATGATTTCCATGGCGTATCAATTATGTCATTGGCTCCCGCTAGCGATTCAGTCATTATCGACATTACCCGAAGACTAACGACCTCATCCGATAAATTCCGATGTTTCAACGTAAGACATAGGGCATATATATCAAATTAAATTAGATTTATAGCGAATTAAGTAGCTTTAACACGACAAAAGAATATTTATCGTGAAAAAAGACATTAATTACTATTGGAAAAGCGTAGGATTTTTGGTACAAAATTTTAAGGAAAACATTCCAAGAGCCGCTGTAAAGCTTATTCGATTGTTTGACACTACGGAAGTATAATCAGAACCTAGACAGGAACACGGGCAAATCGAATGTTGTGATCAAAAGTCCGTTTTTTGCAAGATTTTCTCTGTCAAAACCATCCCGATATTTTCAGAGGTATTTTTTGCTGAATATTCAATTGGTTTTATATTCAAGGTGACTTTTACCCATCAATGAGTAATATTTAAATATCAGTCAGATTTACACGTTTAAAAATTGATTTTATTTTGTACGATTCACATACCATCTTAACATGCGATCTTCACATGAACTCTCAAGAAATTGATCAAAGAAGCAAGAGAAAAAGAGTCGTTGGATTGACCATATGCCCTACGGGTAGAATTTTCTGCGTAGATCACTTAGATCATAAAAAGAAAGTTAAGTTTTCATCTTAAGACTTAAGAACAACGTGCTTAACCCATTTCCAAACAATCCCCTTTTAACCCCTCCCCAGGAATAGTATGGAAAACATGAACAATTTAGAAATTCCTTATTGTCTTCTGCAACTACTTTGAATTTAGACCAATCTAAATGATTTCGTTTGGTAATGGATTAACTTTAATATAGTTTGTGAAAATAAAAGAAACAACCCCCTCCCCCACCCCCAAAAATAATAATAAGCTGAGTTGAAAAACAATAACTCTCACCTTTATTATCTAAATTGTTTGAATATGCCTGAACTGTATAAGTTAACAATTTTCCATTGAGTTTGTTTCATACGAGATGAGTAAAGATATTAGTTCAGATTTTTATATGCACTGTGAAGAAAAAGCAATTGTTTTGGGTTTCACGCCACTTTTAACAGTATGTAATCAGTTAGGTCATGGTAATATACCAAACCCGTGCAAATAACGTTTTATAGTTCACCTTACCACTACGCATAGGAGCCCTAAATATCAATAAAAAACAAAACAAAGACAAATAACAGGAATAATACCAACAACACAAAAAGGGTCTATGCGATAAACGCAAGTGTAACGGTATAAATCGAATGTAAATGCAATATCTTCTTAAATTTCACAATTGAACGGACTTGAATAAAAACAGAAATTGCGGTAGGTACAAAGAAAATGCAAATGTTATTGTCGTCTAGTTTAATATGCTGAAAGCTTTAACATCAAAATGGCATTGCAATGAAATTAGATCGATACATTTCTCTTCTAAATGAATTTACTAACAAAACTATTTCAGAAAATTGTGAATTTTATAGATTGACAACGTCCTTACGGTCGATCTGATTCCGATTGTAATATTTTTATGTCGTATTTCCTATAATATATCTTGCTGTATTTTACGATATTTCATAGAAATCAGACTAACCGAAACTGAAATCTCAATATCTCGTCAAAAGTTAGCGCACGTCTAAATTAGAATACTTCGACAACAGAATATGTATCATGATAAAAGGGACCGTCTCGAAAGGACGAAAAAACATCGAAATTGGTCAGAAAGCACTTACTGCGACCACCTGCAAGTATCGAAACTTTCCGTTTCATTAACCTTGTCATGCCAAACAAAATCCTTACCTTGAATTGGAATTTAAATCAAAGGCCCGAAGACACCGGAAGCACTAGTTGTGGGTCAAAATTCACTTTAAAAATTAGTTTTGTAAACAATGCTGGGTTGAAGGGGATAAACAGGAGGTATGAACTAAGATAGGACTGCACTAAAGTACAGGCTGATCTATGTCTATACCTTCTGTCCGAATAGGAATATTTCGGGTCCAGCACGACAAGGGTTAAAAAAAAGCCTGAATCTAGAATCCTTGAGTGAGCGGGGCCAGCCTCAATTGATCCCAGGACCAGGAAGCGTCCCTGAAGCAAAGATGTCCAAGACATTTTAAGCCACAATGTTATCCGCTGACCATGCTTTGGATTGACCATATCGCTGGCCCCGCTCACTCATTCCGTTAGCCCCGCCCATTTAATCAGACAGGAAGTTCCACTTCGAATTTAAAAGGCATTATATTGTAAAATTTATGGCCAGTAGCATGTAACAATAAAGAGGAATGGCTGGTCGGCGACAGACGACATAAACGTCGTAACTACAGCTTGAATAAGCTGTAGTTACGAAGTTTAAGTCGCCAAACTAATGAAAATGCTTCACTCTCATGGCGCGATTTGTCAAATTGATTTTTAAATTTGATATTTTGGTGGACACGTGCCTTTGATGGAGGTTTGTTTGTGTCTAGTCTCAGCTCGTGTAGTTCATTGTCATTACAAATACTAGACGATTTCTCAGATGCGATCAAATCCACTTTACTTGTGGTACGGCCGCGATTCGGACCTTCGACCAAAGCCCGATCATGGGGTCGGCGTCTAACCACATGACCCCCCACGAAGGCTGATTTAACTATCACTTGTTTTACAAGGACATGGAAAGATAGGATGGTTTTAACATTGACATAACTAGAGAAATCGGAGTAAATATTTAATATACAAAACAATTTGTAAATCGATCGTTTGCCGTAATTTCAATAGAAAAACATAAAGTTCTAACAATTAGCCCTATCAATTTAATTCTCGACTGCGGGCTGTAAATTCACGTCGGTGTCTCAATGATGATCCATTTGATACCGATAACAGATAGTCATCTTTTATTTCCATGAAAGATAATTCATTCAATTAATTGTTATGCCTAGATCAATTGAAGTTGCAAGCTTAACTTTTATCACGTAGATCTCTTTGTATCATCAGAGCAATGGTTTGTATTTTCAGAGGCCATAGGTTCGTCGTACAGTATGAGGATTTAGGCTCAAATGGAAAGAAGTTGCAGACGACAAAAAGGTGGTTTAAATTAAAAAGTATGTATCATATGAGATAGAAAACTTTGCAAGAAAAGAAGAAATTGCTTGATACAAACATTTCTTTCCTTTCTCGACAATACTTTCCAAGCTATATTTCTTCAACGCTTGAAAATGCATATGTGGTAATGGGTTAAAAATAAGCCCCGTCTTCATATAACCACGGGTTTGGGTCAAAAGTAAATATAGTTAAATATATATGATAGATATTATCAATTTGGTCATTGACAATAAAATTGATAGAGTTTGATAGATGTTAAAGACTGGTCAATATATAGAATCATGAATACTGTCAATAATATTGATAAAATATAGACTGTTCCTTGGCGATATGACTGATAGCGTCTGTGTGATGTTGAAGAATTATTAAGAAATCGAATTAATCATAGTATCAATAATAAGTATAAGGCAAGGACAGTTAATTGTCAATACTACTGATCAATATAACTGATAGCATGTGGGCGAAATCGAAGATTATTCAATAATTTGAATTAATAAAACTGTTAATGATATTGACAGTGCTTAGGCTCTCCGTTGACCATGTCGCTGATAGCATGTGGGCGGTACTGAAGAGATATTGTAAATTATATTGAAACATTACAAAATGTAATTGTGATACATCAAATTCTTTTTCATCACTCAATAACTTTTTAACAATAATGACATGACAGAGGCGTTTTTTTTCCAAGTCAGTATAGTTTGCTCATTGCAAACCTTCTAATTCTTTCATTAATTCTGAAATTAGACGAAAATTGTGTTTCGTGCGGTTGTTTTTATTTCTCAAATTAGTTTTGATATTTTCGCCCTCAAGTACTCTTGTTTCTAGTACGAATGAATCCGATCAGAATCCATAGACGATTTCTTTCAACCCCCTTTCTTTTCTGTTTCTTTAGCTCGACCATAAAAAACATAAAATGCCTCTTTCTTCTTAATTTTTTATCTCGGACAATTGAAATGTGAAATTAGGAAAACTTTTAAAGCATAATCAAAATTGGAAGCACCGAAGTATTAACCCATCACCATGCGGCAAATCTTTTAGACAGATCCGAATTGAAAGAAGATGCAGATGACAATTTAATTTTGTTGATGACATTTCATTTTTAGTTTTTTGAGATAGACAACACTGGATAATGAAGTAATTGCTTTTAATGGGCAATTTCTTGATTTTCCACCTTTTCCATTTTTTTATTTTGGGGCGTCAAAAAGCGTGGTTGTGTAGGAACGGGTTAAGGCATTATTGTCAATGTTTTTGAAGTTTACATTAAAGGGTATTTAAGTTTTAATATTTACAAAAGAGCTGTAGGGCTGGGTTAGAATAAACAATCGAATCACTAAACGGATAGGTACATTCTGCAAATTTGCGAACATTTTAGATTAATTGATTGATTGATTACTTTGATGGATGGGTTTTTACTTCGTTTAGAATAATATTTCAGTTGACCAATCGCGGCTGTCAATCAAGGAATATATCGACCTATCACATCATTCATTCGGTCCAGAATTAGCCACTATTTGTGTGAAACATTTTGTTGGTTTGGCGACTCAAACGTCGTAACTATAGCTTATGCATTTAGTATAGGTCGCCAACGAACAATACTCCCTTTATGGTATATACTAATGGCCACAAATTTTGCAAAATAACGTCGTTTAAAATCGAAACGGGACTTCCTGTCGGAGTCAATTGCTGGGACCAACGAAGCAAGTTGGAAGGCCAGGGATTGGTCAGTTATATCATGACGAGGTTAATCTTTTTCCATGTGCTTAAGGATTGAAAACATTGTGGATAATGAACCAATTGCTTGTTGCAAACAATTTGTTCATTAACAACAATACATTGTATTTTCTAAAGCTTTTTCCCCAAGTGGCCTCAAAAAGCGTGATTATGTGGGAATGGGTAAATAGGGATTATATGTTGACATGATATTGATACTGTTTTGATGGCCAACTCACTTAAGTGACCATATTCATTACCTTTATGTGCAAAAATGTATTGATCACGCGCGGAAAATATACCACTTGGTAAAGGTTTCATTTGCATGAAGGCTGGAATGATTTACCTTTTCTCATTTTCACATGATCCCGCTTTCTGTGGAAAAGTAATAAATTGCTTGTTACAAGCAATTTCTTAATTTCCAACATAGTTTCCTTGACAATAGTTTTAGAAATTTCATCAACTAGAAATCATCGTCTGCACTTTCCTTTCAAATTGCGCCTGTGAAAAATATTGAAGTTTTGAAATGGGTTAAAACGCAGATTTCCTATATAATTGAAAGATTTCCTTTACAAAAAATTTCCCTTCAAAACTTAATTTATTTAGACCCACGTGTTATGAGGGAAGTTGTTTGACGTTTATTCGTGCGTACATGTGCTAATCTCTGTAATCTTTTAATCCTCTCTAACACTATAATAATAAATTCTATTGACTCAATTGTTTGTAATATACGTTTAATTTAGTATGCTCTAAAATCGATGTATCTATTTGATTATAAATAAGGAGCTGTAAATCATTAAAAAACAGTTGGTCATTTCATAATAAATAGATGTCCTTAAACTATGGTGACCAATCGCTGTTCCGCCTACTGACTCGACTGGCAACACCCTTCGACTCTTACAATAAACAGCGTTATATATTCTTTATTTCTCCGCCACTGGGGCGAGCTTTTCACATAAAACAATGAACAAAAGCATACACAAACTTAAATCAAACAATTGCACAAATACGTACGTACGCACATACACACACACACACGCCGATTCATACAAATATACTACATAGTTTTACTATGTTAATTGTAACTTATATGTAACAAAAATAATATGGATAGATGGCGATCTAAACGTCGAAACTACAACTTGAATACGACGTTTAAGTCGCCAAATCAACTGAAATGCTTCAAAAAATGTCTGCTAATGTTAGAGTTCAAATTTCACTTCAAATCAAGAAGAATGATTTGATTTGCAAAGCATATTATAATCCAAACTCGCCAAGAGGTTATTTCTTTGGACCAAACATATCATAACCCTACCTTGTCACGAGGGTATGTCTTCGGACCAAACATATTATAACCCAACCTCGTCACGAGGTTATGTCAACGGACGAAACATTTTATAACCCAAACCTCGTCACAAAGATATGTCTTCGGACCAAACATATCATAACCCAGCATTGTCAACGAGGTATGTCTTTGGACCGTATATTTATAACCCAGCCTCGCCAGGAGGTTATATCATCGGACGACACATATTATAACCCAACCTCGTCACGAGGTAATGTCGACGGACGAAACATGTCATAACCCAAACCTCGTCACGAAGATATGTCTTCGGACCAAACATACAATAACTTAATTCTAAGCCAGTTATTTCAACAAATACTAACAAGCAATTTTTCCATTTTCCACAATGTTTTCTATCTAGAAAGTTGAAAAAATCTAAAGTTTCATAAACTTTGAAACGTTGGTTACAACTTCCTACAATTTGGAAAAGTGTATAAATGTCTTGTGTGGTAATGGTTTAAAATAAACACTATATACAAAAGCACACAAATGGTCTGAAGGAATGACTCTACTGCATACAATTGACTGGATATTACCCAATTTAACACAATATTAGTTTTATCTTTATAATGATACATGCTTAAAGCTAAACCCTTTGCCATGCCATCACAGGCTCTTACCCATTGTCAAACGACAGACTTTCAGGATTGAATATATTCAAGAACGATGCAAACGTCATTTTTTGTTTATTAGAATGCAAAAATTCTATGTTTTTGGGATTGAAAACATAGTGGATAATGAAGAAATAGCTTGTTACAAGCAATTTCTTCATTTTTCACAATGTTTTCTACAGCTGCTATAGTAAGGGGAATAAAAACCAGGTTTGTGTGGGAATGGGTCAACTGTAATGATAATGTAGTGGAAAAGGTAGATTTTGTGTATGACAATCAAGTTCCCCCCCCCCCCATACACACACACAAAAATCTTCGTTCTACTCTAAAGGATAATCATTTTTCAATTTACATTCACTTTGAAATGTTGTCTGCAGTCCTAACTTGGACAGGTCTGAACTTTTGTACCGGTTTGTATGACGTTTGTAACGATTGTAGTGGCAAAAACCTAATACAGACTTCGACTTAGAATAACACAACTGTGTGAAGAATTTACAGATCTCTTGCAACGCCCACTGACCTCCAACCGACAGTTCAAATAAGAAATTCAGCGGTGTTATTTAGCAATGATCACGGTTAGTAACTTGTGCAAAAATGATTGGTTAGCGACATATACGACATAACTGCAGCTTGAATAGAATACAAATTTAGATGATAACATTTAAGAGATAAACGAAGTACTTTTCTTTCATTTGACTTAGGTTTGAAAAAATAACAGTCTTAAAATCCGATTACTACCACTATTTTCGATAGAACTATGCAAAATAGATTTTAAGAAAAAAAGTTCATTTTTTTCACTGTGTTTAGAATTTTATAAACCAACCAGAATTCACACAGTTTCATAGCGGAAAGTTAAGTCATAACTTTTGAGTTTATTGTATGTTAGTTAACACAATAGCAGAATTAGATTCAAATGCGTATTTAAATAGACAACAGTTTCAATATCGTAAAAAACAGTGTTCCAACTGTCTTTGTACAATGACCAAATACGAGGCGATAACGTTTCAGACTCGTACAAATTAAAAGAAGTTGCAGACGAGTTGTAAAAAGCAATCTTTTAATTATCCTCAAAGTTTTCTAAAATAGCAATAAGTAAACCATTGACAAATCGCGACAGTCGACCAATAAATCATTCATTAGAGTCAAAGGGCGGGCCAAACGAATAAGTGGGAGGTGTCAACGACTGGTCAATTGTGACGTCATCAAATATTGTTTATTTTCCAACGTCACAAAGTAACGTTTTTTGGCATGTTATCCAGAAAAAATAGATCAAATTGTTTACGAGTAAAATATACTATGAAGAATTATGAGTGAAACGTGAAAAAATGACAAACTTACGGTTCATATTCAGCGTCATTGTCTTCATGTCTTTGAAGTTTCTTGTCGTACTCAAAGGTTGTCGTAAAACCTTGGGTCGAATCACTTCTACCATGTTACTATCCAATTTATTTCCGCTATTACCACTTTCATTTGAAGCACCAGGTGTCCTTTCAGGCACCGAAAATGCCGATACGGGCGTAAGAATTTCAAGTCTATTTCCGGAAATAGAGTCACTTCGAGACGATTCCAAGAACTGTTGAGTTTCATTTTTACTGGAAGAAGGTGTAAGTGTCTGTGGATAAGATTTCCCGCACACTTCCAGACCGTCAAAACTGTCCTGGTGATTTTGACGGTTTGGGTGCCGCAAGTTAATTGTTGGCTCAGTACCGGATTTTCGGTACTGGATCCGCCCACTTGCTGATGGATTCGTGAATGCCGTCAATGCAGGTCGGCGGGGATTTGTCTTTGGAATAATTTGGGACTCAGTTTGTAAGTTCGTTGAAAGTGCCGATACATGGGGAGTAGACTCAAGACCCGTACTTTTTATTTCATTGTTATTATCACAGTTATCACTATCATTTACATCGAGCGAATTTTGTCCGAGAGATCGGGGACAGATATCTGGAACAAGACAGTCATTATTAGGAGTTTCTACGTTATTCGCCGACCCGGTGCCTAGACCGGGTTCCAGACTCTCTCTTTTATCACTAATGATTCCCTGTCTGTCGGTAGTTTCCGTCAGCATAGAAACACCATCATCTTCTTGGGAGTATGTCTTGTTTGTAGCACTTTGAATAGATGGGGGCGGGGATCGGGGGTCAGCCCGTTCATCACTGCTGTACCCGGAACTTGATCTGTCCCACGTGGTACTGCTCTTCGGGGATGGGGAGCGTATATTCCTATCGAGGGATTTTGACACGGAAGGTTCCGCGGACATGTTGTTTGTCATGGCATTTAAATCCCGTGAGCACCAAGTTTTAATTTCCTCACCACCATGTTTAACTCCACCATTTTGCCCCGTGTTAGCACATTCAGTATTTGACCTCACCTGATCCAAGCTATTGGCACTAACTTTAATATCATTATCTTTACATAAAACCGATTTGGCTTGGCGCCCTAAACTCGTATTAACGTTTGGACAACCTTTAGTCGGAGTAGCAAAATACGTCTTAAGTCGATCGACGTTTATATTGAGTTTGGTGACACTTAAATGCGGCTGCGATTCACTGAATTCGACACTATTTACCCTTGTCGAGTTTAATCCCGTGTGTACACAATCATCTTTATTTTCCTTATAATCAAATGGCGCGGAATTATCTTGAACAAGTTTGGGGACATCTTGATCACGTTTTGTGAAAGCATTTCCGAGTTTAATCGAGTCAATTCCGATTTTTGTTTGTTTGACACTATTCGGTTGAGGAGGAAGGATTCGTTTCGGTTTTATCAGTATTCCTTTTAAAGTTGTGTTTGTATTGGCCAGGTTAGCGGGTATGGGCAATTTTCGCTGAGTGGGGAATGACCCGCCCTCATTCATTCCCAATTTTTCACGCGGACTTAAAATTACTGATTGCTCGTCAAATCCTTTTAAATTTTTATCTAAAGAATCCACATTACTTTCCACCCCTGTGAGCTCTTTAATTTCACCCTTATCTCCATTTTCATCCGAACTCTCCCGACTACGTTCGGAATCCTGCGGGTCAGGTAATGGAATATCCCGTTCCCTGTCCGGAATAACGATCGCTGGTCGGGCGATAACCAAGCCGTGGAATCCCCCGGAGGTTTGTAACGCCTGACCCGGGCCGCTCATGTCATACACCGTCCATTCCTGACCGATAAATCTAGAAATGTAGACTGCTTTTCTGTTAGTTAGCAGAAGTTAACCATTGCTGTAAGATAAAAGGGCAGATCGATAATTTAATAATCAATACGTTTTGAAAACGGCTTTATACAGCACGACCCTGTACTTAGATAGACTGCTTCCTCAGTCCACGCTATCCCTTTACCACGTGTTAATGGATTGGTTATTGGAAATTTATACGACAGAGAAAATAAATGTAATATAGCCTTTTTGACATAAAATAGCGAATAACATATTCTCTTTCACATTTACACTAGTTCTTTTTCGGCTAAGGTTTATTTTTTTCAAAATTTCCCATGCTGACGTCGACGCGAAAAATTCCTTCAAATGAACAAATAAACTAATGACGGATTACTTGCCCCGCCCACAAACCTTCGACATCGCATTTTGACATATTTTACAAAGAAAATATTTGCATTATTTACGGTCAGAAACATAAAAAGATAATAAATAAATAAAAGACATGCTTGTGTGAAAAGCTGTAGCTAGGACGTTTGGGTCGCTTTATTCTGTCCTGATTATTTTAATAGCTGTAATTTCCTACTTGTGAACACATTGTGGGAAAAGAAGAAATTGCTTGTAACAAGCAATTTCTCTTTTTCCCACAATATTTTCTACCACATAGGATGTTTTCATTTCAAATTGCATCTAATTTTGATTGTCGTCTACAACCTCTTTCAATACGGACCAGTCTAATATCTCTAAAAAAGGGAAAGGGTTAACCAAAAAAAAAAATATCCTAATTCATAGTTCTCGTCCGGTTTCAATGAATTAGTTAAATGAATTATTTGATTCATCTACCAATTTTTTGATTGACACATGCGGTCCTTCAATTGGGAAACACTGGAAAGGAAGCCCAACCTTGAATCTTGTAGAACTAAATTGCTCGCTTTAAACCATTACCCGACGTTAATATTTTAGACTGGTCCAAATTGAAAGAAGCTGCAGATGACATTTAAATTTAGCAAAGAATTGAAAAAAAAGTACCAAAATAGGATAGAAAACATTGTGAGAAAAGGAGGATCTACCTGTTACAAATAATTTCTCCTTTTCAAAGACAATTTTCAATGATTTAATTTTTAGGAGAGTCTGAAAACGTCATAGTTTGGTAATGGGTTAAAGTCACTACAGGTACAAATATGTATGAACAGTGAAGAGAGTAGGGACCATCTCATTCACCCATTTCAAGACAGCAAAATCTTAGACTGGTCCAAATTGAAAGATATTGCAGACGACAAAGTTTATTTGATGAAATTTTGGAATCCTCCCCCCCCCCCAATTTCTCAGTAGAAAACATTGATAATAATGAAGAAATTGCTTAAGAGCAAGTTCTTCATTTTCCACAATGTTTTCCGAAGTTATTTTTCCTAGGAGCGTCATTGTACTGTTTTGGAATGGGTTAAATGTTGACCCTGATCAGATAGCACAGGTTGCATGGCCAAATAGATTAGATACTTTTCCCTTTAATAAGTTCTTTGCTGCATGAAAATTGCCGTTTATCTTTCAATGTTTTTAACTGGTGGATCGCTCGCCACGACCTTTGAACTCCTATAAGGCAGTTTGACCGATATTCTAACTCATTACTAGTCTGCAAGGTTTTAGACTAGCCAAAAAACGAAGGGATTTGCAGACGACAATTTAATTCAAAGATTTTGAACATTAAGAACATTTCCCACTTTGTTTGTATAATACATTGTGGGAAATGAAAAAAATGCTTGTTGAAAGCAATTTCTTCATTTTACACACTGTTTTCTCTTTTTTGATCGGGCGTCAAGAAGAGCCATGGATTAAACAAAAATAGAAATGTAACGACAATCGTTGTTGGGCGCTCTATAACTCGTTATTAAAGCCGTAGTTAAGTCGTCTACCACAAAACTGATTAAACCAAACATCAGGGGCAGTCATTTATTTCCAGTATGAAACACTGATTTAATTGGCCAATCGGTTTTTAGATTGACTCAGGCAATCCATAGACGAATTTCGCACAAAAATTCTGCTCGGAAATATTTGGTGAAAAGTAGAATTTGCTGTCTTATCAAATAATAATAACAAACGCAGTAACTTTAGCTCCAGCAGCAACAGAAGATGATAAACGTGCGTTTCATGGTTGCGACATTTTAACAGAATTCTGGACGTATTTACGAACAACGAGAAATAGCGGGAAAATAGAAACAATCGGATCATGATTTAGATTAGGAAAGAATTCAAGTGATTCGTATAACCTGATTTCTTCCGACAAACTCGATCATTTTCTTCATTGTCCTTTTTTGTCGGCCTATTTTTACGCACTTCAAACGATCGCAGTTGTCATCTATTACTTAAAACAATCTAGTGGAAAAAGACGAAATTCCTTGTGATAAGAAGGTTCTATCTTTTCCACCATGTTTTCTTTCATATAGGATAGGTAAATTTTTAACTATATTTATTTTATAAATTCGTCTAATATCCTTTTGGTTTTGAAAAACAGTAAAGGGTTACACCAAGTTGTGCTGATCTCTCACAAATAATGCCTGCTACATTAACAGACATAATCGACAGTCTATATGGGGAAAAAAGACGCATGAAAGATACCGTAGTTAGATGAACTCTTTTTCTAATGACGCATGGTGAGGTATTCAAAGTTAAGTTGTGCGAAAGGTCCAATTATAAACGAGGCAAAATTGGTCTAATTAAAGAAAAATCTACAAGGTGACGCAGTTAGATGTAATTTATATAGATACACATTTAGTGTTTTTGTGACCAAAACCTCGCAACTCTGCTTGTTGTAGCTGCAGTTACTATGTTTTTCCCGCTCACCGACGATTTATATAGAATGACCAAGTAAGAAGGGCGTACAATTTTTTTTCACCAAACTCTTTGTTGTTGGTACTCTTTATGAGCCCTTTCACTGATTATTCCAGTGGAGTATCAAAAACATGAAATTTGAAAATATATAAAAGTGTAAGTTTTTCATTACTATGTCTGATATTGAACCATAATATTACGTGTATTCATAAACGTGACACAGTAGCTAGTCGTCTTTTGCGCACATCATATCGTAAATAAAGCTTAAATAAATCTGTATTCGCGATATTGTGTTCCCCCGTCGACGTGATATTTTCATTGCTGTCAAATCGACGATAACGCTGACGGATGTTTGGTAGCGATTTAGAAAAGAGGTAATAAAAAAATAAAAACAAACAAACAAACAAAAAAACATACACTAAAAGATGGCACAGAAAGTGCGACATCCGTCAGGCGAAAAGTATCCCCGGGGGAGATCTGCAGACAAAATCAATTGAGAAAAGATTGAATCCAACAGAGGTCAAACAGGGATCGCATCCGGAAATAACTCTTAAAGGAGATTAGAATGGTTATCCTTGATACAGAAAATTATCGGAGAGGGAAGTTTTGACATAGGTCAGCCTGCAAAATTTGCTCATTCGAATCAAAGTCGCTACTTTTTGCACCACGAGGGGAGGGGGTCCTTGCTTGCTTGACGGGTCACATATTAGCTTTAGTGGTCCTTTTCTTATCAAGACTGGTCCTTTTAGACTTTGGAATGTTAACCCAATTACCAGACGACACAATGTTAGACTGATCAAAATTAAAAGAAGTTGCAATCGACAAATTGTTGTTGATGGACTTTTGAAACCTAATATTTTTTGAGAAGAAAACATTGTCGATAATGAAGTTGCTGGTCACAACCGACTTCTCCATTTTCCACATTATTTTCCTTTTTTCTAGAGGGCTGTGAAAAAGCGGGATCGTGTGGGAATGCATGGATAAAAAGTTCAAACAATGAGAAAATATTAGGAGTTGAAAATGCATTTCCCTTTTTTAACCATAATGTTTCGTCGAAGAGCAATAAAATCAAGACCGTGAAATCAAGTAATTTCTACTGAAATAGATTTATGAATTATAAAAGTCCAAAAAGAGCTCTTTTAGATACTTTAGTTTAGATTCATTTTGCATTTCTAATATGAACTGTATTTTGCATTTCTAATGTGCAGTGTATAATCTAATGAAAAGATCTTGAATTTAAAAAGACTCAAGTGCATAGATTAAAAGATAAAGTTCAAAAGCTGAAAACGTAAACGAAATCGACCCCGTTAGATGAAAAAGGGAACTGACTGATCAGGAGCAATAAACAAACAAACAAAAAAAGTAAACCGTAAGTTGGCGATCAAAACGTCCTAACGTCACATTGAATATGCTGAGATGACGACGTTGAAACCGTGAAACCAACAAAAGTGCTTAACATGTATGTTTGAGTTCAAAGTTCACTGAAACTCTACACGAATTTTGACTGGCCAATCGGTTTTTTTATTGATCCGTCAACAGCCGATCTGTCAGCATATTTCATAACTACTTACTTCGACACGAAATTTATTTCCGTTTTCATTTTAGATGACTGTTTTAATGCGGATTTACGCCGTGTTGAATATAATTCCAGTAATCCTATGTCACAGAAAGATTGTCACTGGTATAAAGTATCCCCAAAATTTTCAACAGAGGGCCACGAAGAAAATGAACCGTGACCAAAATAAAATGTTTACTTGATACTGATTGCGTTACTGTTTGACTCAAATCAGCCAAAGAGTTTAGTAGAAAATCGGCGGTCAAGAAAAGAGTGATTTATGTTCATTCTGTCAACAGTTTTGAATTATCCATCTCTGAAGTAGCTCTTGTTAATAGTTTTTGCTTATTTTAGGGACCTCGATACAGTGGCTCTTGGCTTGGTCAGAAACGTGAAGCTCTTATTAAAGTTTAATATAGAGTAAGCTGCAATGATTCTTAAACTTTACCCTACTTGCACATATGAAGAATAACGTTGATGAACAAATTATGGGAAAGGAGAAATTCTTTGTACTATTTTTCATTTTCTTACATTAGTTTCTGCCCTAAAAGGTACATATACGATTTTCCTTCACAACTTATTTCAATTGTGACCTGTCTAAAATCTTGTCATTTTGTAATCGGTTAAAATCGCAGACTTTGGCAGGTGGAGCTTTTATAAAGGTGGCTGGTAAAGTAGCTGTGACCGCGGTTTCATAATACCCCTAGATTCAGGATTTAAGCCGTCATTGCGCAGTCGATAGCGCATCAGACTCCCAATCTTCAACAATGGATGTCATGGATTCGATCTCCGTCATTTGTCCCTCACCAATGGGTGGATAATCGTAAACTTAAGTGGGATAGTAGCTTGAGGCTAGGAAAGGATGTAGTGGTAGAACTGATGTGAAAAATACCAGGAATCCATTAGGTGCTCCAGGTGCCGCGATATGACTGAAATACTGTTAAAAGTAGCTTTAACCCCGACAAATGCCGGAGAGGATATGTGCCTTCGCCGGGAATCGAATCCATCACATCCCATAATTGAAGCTTGGATGTCTATTTATGATTAAAATTTAATGAACAAAGGTTTACTGTTTTTGCGATGATCTCCGGTACCCATTTCGACATGACCATATTACTGCAGTGCTATCCGGGTATCGAATTCATTGTTTACCATTATAATATACCCTCTTTTATATAAAGATAATTGATCAAAATCTTTGTGTAATAACAAACCAGCTGAATTTGATATTTTGCCAATACCTATTTAACTTTGGTAAAATCTCCGAAGCGACACACACACAAAAAAAGATAAAAATACAGCGAAGTTGTGCTATTCGTATAAACTAGTAATAGGTTGTAGTTAAGGTCATTTAAACAAAGAATTTCGTATTAACCCATTCGAACATGAGAAAGTTTTAGACTGGTCCAAATTGGTCCAATTTGTAAGAAGATGCAGACCTTTGTTTCTTAAGCCTTTTTCCTGTGTGGGAATAAAACTGCGGGATTGCGTGGATAGGGGTTAATACATATTATAGTGAGAATCAAGAATTTTGGAAAATGCACGGAAACAGATAGGGAACACTTTACGATTTTTCCTAGAATCATCCAGTGTCATTGATTTTGGTCATAGTTACTCCGGGAAACGGAATCGGCTGAGCAATGTTTCTAATTGCTTATCTTATTTGGATATGACGAATCAACCATCTATTTAAAACAAGAGGACCATGATGGTCCTACATCGATCTCCTTGGTAAAATAACTGAAGGTTTTATGATATATACAAAATATCAAAGCCCTACGCCTAATTATTTTGGAGAGGAAGCTTTTTAAAGATTTTCTCCTTTAATCCTAGATATATTGAAGATCCCCCCATACTGCGCTAGTTTCCAGAATACGATAATTCTTATAAGTATTTTGGTAGAGGGTCAATAGGCATCGATACATAACAAATATCAAAGCTTCAGGTTTTATGGTTTGGGAGAAAATGGTTTTCAAAGATTCCTTCTTTATTACTATGTAAAATCAGGGATCAAAAATAAAATGGCTAACTTTCAGAGTGCGGTGAATCTTTGAAGTATTTTGGTAGGAATCAATAGATGATAACTCATACCAAATATCAAAGCTCTAGGATTTATGGTTTTTCAGGAGAAGCTTTTCAATGATTTCCTTCTTTATCACTATATGATATCAGGGAACACAAAAGAAATGGGCTAATTTTCAGAGTACCAAAATTCCTTGAAGTATTTTGGTAGAGGGTCAATAGATGATAATTTATACCAAATATCAAAGCTCTATGTCTTATGGATTGGGAGAAGAAGATTTCAAAATATTTCCTGCTTTATTTCTTTGTTTAATCAGGTATTACAAAGAAAATGGCTAATTTTCATTCTACGGCAATTTATGTTGGTAGAGGATCAATAGATGATTTATACCAAATATCAAAGCTCTTGGCCTTATACCTTTAAATAATGTACTCTATTTCGATATTTCGGCTAATAGTGAATTCAGTATGGCCGCACAGTAAGAATGTAAAGATGTAGATGTGACATTTCCATGAGTTATTTCTTGAAAAAGGCATTAGCCGAAATATCGAAATAGAGTACATTATTTAAAGGTGTTACTTCGATTCCCTTTGGAGTATTTCTTGGCCTTATAGTTTTGGTGGAGAAGATCTCAAAAGATTCCTTTCTTTATTTCTATGTAAAATCAGGGATCGCATACAATTGGCTAATTTTCGGAGTACAGTAATTCTTTGAAGTATTTTGGTAGAGGATCAATAGAAGGTGTTTTACACAAAATATCAAAGCTCCTGGCCTTATGGTTTAGGAGAAGAAGATTTTTAAAGTTTTTTCAACTGGTTGCCATGGCAACCAAAGTTCTTCATGGATTTTAATTCTTTGAAGTATTTTGAAACAGCGTGTCCTAAGGATTATTTCTGTGAAGTTTCGTTAAGATTCCATGGTTTATGTAGGCGGAGAAGAATTTTTTGAAAATAGTGATAGGACGGACGGACAGATGGACAGACGGACGGACGGACGGACGCCGGGCGATGACTGATCACAATATCTCATCCAGAGCACTTAAAAGACATTTAAGACAAACCCTTTTCCGTTTTTTTTCTTTTCTTTTCTTTTTTAATTTTAGATGGGTCCGAATTGAAAGAAGTTGCAGAAGACAATGAAAATTGAATGCAAGTAGAAATGAAACCGTCCTATGTGGTAGAAAATATCATAAGAAAAAGAGAGAGTGTTTGTTTTTCCTCAAGTATTAAATCACAGTGACGTAACATCCCGGGTCTGTACAGGAAAGGGTTTAAGATAGAAGGATATCTTATACTTGACACGGTTTATGTTTTATTTGTTCTCAATAATGTGCGTACACAAATTTAAGTTTATACTGGATTTTGAGAGGAGAAAACGCCCCCATTCAAAAGGTCATCAATTCATCCTTTTGATTTTATGTGTACGGTAAACTTTGACCTCAAATTAATTTTACTTAGCCCGGTCCTGTTCAATCCCTGCTTTTTCCTCCCCTGTATTTATATACCTGAGGAAACATTGTACAAAGGGAAGAAATTGCTTATAATAAGCAATTTCTTCTTTTTCCATTTTTTTCTATCCTACTGAATGGCTGTATTTTAAATAAAATTGACTTTGAAACGTAGTCTTCAAAACCTTTTACTTTGGACAGGTCTTGAATTTTGCAAGACAGTAAACGGTTAAAGCATTCTTTTCAACAAAGGGATAGAATCTAATATCTTTCTTTCCACAAAAATGATCAGATGTAAGGTGCGAGAATCCCCTTTAAAGTATGACCACCAATTGTAAATACTAAATAGAGATGACGGCCCTTGAAGGAACTAATTTCACATATTACATATCCCTATATCTGCCGTATATTTGACGTATGTCTGTTTTCAAAATTTTAGACTTGTCCAAATTCAAGCAATTTTTTTCTTTTTCTACAATGTTTTCTCAATTACAAAGTGGGGGGACGTAAAAACCAGGGATTAACCAGGAAAGGGTTAACCAATGTTATACGGAAGACAAAGGTTCTGTGAGTGTGTGTGTGTTTGAAGGATTTATAGACCCTCCCATTCAGTAGGTTGGTGAACACTGTCGGATCTTTATAAATTTAGACACTTACGACAGTGTTGCATCGAGTCCTCGATATATTATATTTAAAATGATAGGGAAAGGTCATTACGGGTCATATGCCTCCAGCGCTTCTATGCACAGACTGTACCACTTTAGCTCTTGTACGTGTCTAATGTAAGCTTCAGTACGCAGAGGTACTTCTGCCTTTGTTACCAGTTCTTCTCTGGTTATGTGGGAGATAGCAAGTACATGTAACTCTGAAATATCTAGCCTCTCTAGGGATTCGAACCCTTGGAATGAAAGTCCTGCTTTTCATTAACCCATTCTCACACAATGAAGCTTTTTGGCACCCCAAAGAAAATAACTGAGAAAACATTTTGTAAAATGAAGAAATTGCTTGCCACAAGCAATTTCTTCATTATTCACAATGTGTTCTACCCAGAAAGTTGAAAAATGTTGAGTTTCATAAAGTTCATCACGCAGTATGCAACTCCTTTGAATTTGGACTATTTTGAAATGTTGCCATCTGGTTATGGGTTAATGGGCGACTGGACCAATCCCACCGCGTCATGAATGCCTTAATAAGTAGAAACTTTACAAGATGTGATACAGTGTCCTACGGAAGTCCATGCTCTTAATTAATCTCGGTTGTCCCCGACAGTTTGGTTCTTCTCTACTAAGATGAATTTGAGAAATGTCATTTATGGTACGCTGTTTTAATTGACAAATCGCTGGACACGCCCTCTGACTCCGCTGGAAACGCCCACTGATTCCTACAGGAAGTCTACTTCAATATTAAACAGCCTTATTTGCAAATCCAATATTTTGTACCGTTTTACAAAATAAAGAAGCTGAAATCGTTTGTTGAAGATCTGAATATCGTACCTATAGATTGAATAAGCCGAATAAGCTGTATTTACGACGTTTTAGTCGGCAAACCAACAAGAATGCTTCTCGTAAATGTCGGCCAATATCAGTGTTAAAAGTTCACGGCCGGTCTAAATGAATTATATGATTGGTTGAATTACTCTAAGATTGGCAGCCGCGGTTGGTCAACGTAACAAAGAGATCGAATCAGTCTAAAAATCAAAGTTAAGAATCATTTAGTTACTTTAGACGCCTGAAAATGTGTATTTATGAATTAAATACCTATGCAAAAGATGACTTTCATCTAAATTTTCTTTGCTTATATTTCAATTTTAAAGAAACTCAAATCGAAGTGACCATGACAAAATTCAATATCGGCTATTTGTTTTAAAGCAAATACATTAACCCTTTCCGGTTTAATCCGTTGTTTGAGTGTCTCTGTGATTTACAGTTGAGAAAATATCGTGGGAAAAGAGGAAATTGCTTGTCACAAGCAATTTCTTCTTTTCCCACAATATTTTCTATCCTGTATGTTGGTTACTTTTCAAATTACACCCATTTTTAATTGTCGCCGTACTTTATATTTATAACCAAATGGTCATTAGTATATCTATGTTCAGATTAACCCTTTTCAAGCTGAATTTGAATCCTATATAGAATTGCTTTAAAAATCAAAGGGCTGACAGCAGTGGAACGTCTTAATGATAGTCAATATTTCTTTTGAAAATTAGTCATGTAAACAAACCCTGGTATAAAAAGGGGACAAACAGGAGGTGTAGACCAAGATCAGATCGGACTCAGCATGACAAGGGTTAAGTATATTTGGTACATCTTGTAAATTCATTATCAGCTTGTGACAGAGAAAACTGTGTTCCTAATGAGGAAACAATCGGTTGTCATCTCTACTATGTTTCAAAAGACAATTTTAACAACAACAAAAAAATCTACACCTGAATGCGAAAGATAGTACGTGATTTAATGATATAGCAGGGTTTATTTACAAGGTCATCATTAAAACAAGGGTGGGGCTCAAGGGTGTCGACAATCTATATCTGGATCACGTCTAATAAACTCATTAAAAGACGGATTTGTTTAAACAGCTTGTAGTGAAATCATTAATGTTAAATCGTAAAATTGAACTTTTCCAAATACCTACATAACGGTGACAGCAAATTTGTATTCGGCTCTTCCAATTTATTTGGCCGCCGTGATAGCGCAGTTGGTAGCGCACCAGACTCCCAATCTTTGATCATGGGGTGACATGTGTTCGATACCCTGCAGCGGCACATATCTTTTCCGGCATTTGTCTATTAGGTGAATAATCGTAAATCTAAGTAGGATAGCAGCGGGAAGCTAGGAAAGGATGAAATGGTGGTTCTGGTGCGAGCTATACCAGGAATCCATTGTAAGGTGCTCCATTCGCCGTGGTATGACTAGATAACTGCTAAAAGCTGCGTTAAACCCCATTGAAACAAATTCCCACTTTATCAGGACAGCTTAAAAACTGCATGTTAAATGCCAAAATCAGTGGCCGCGGGCATAGCGCAGTTTATAGCGCGTCGGACTCTTGATCAAGAGGTCAAGAGTTCGATCCCAAGTCATGGTAAATATCCTTTCAGTCAGATGTCTCCCATCAATTGATGGGCAATCGTAAACCTAAGTCGGTGAGCAACTGAAGGCTCGGAAAGGATTTAGTGGTAGTACTTGTGTGCGAAATACTAGGAATCCATGGTTAGGCTCCAGCCGCCGCGATATGACTGAGTTACTGTTACAAGTGGCGTTCAACCCCATAAACAAACAATACCAATGATTAGATCGGAAATCCGTTGTATTCAGTGATTTCAGGGCGAGCTAAATGCACGGCAAACATTCACATTACATATTTTCATAATTGACCAATCGCGTGGTCAAATAATACTTCGATCAATTAAATCATTCATTTATACCGGAAATTAACTTTGAACTCCAACATTCTCCGCCATTTATATGAAACATATTGTTGGTTTGGCGTCTTAAACGTCACACCTACAGCTTGTTTAAGCTGTAGGTACGACGTTTAGGTTGTCAATCAACTATTCTACTTTTTATGTAACAAACTACTAGCCATATATATCGTTTTGAAAATAACGCCGTTAAGTAACGAAACTGAACTTCCTTTCGGAGCCAACGGTCGTGGCAAACGGAGTAAGAGGGCAAAGTCAACGATTTGTCAATTCTGAGCACATGCCTACAAGGCGTCTGATACTCAGAATGGACAAAATGGAGAGACTGGATTAAAAACTGTTCGAAAAACATCCGGCTTGAAATAGCAACAACAACGACCCCCCCCCCCCAAAAAAAAAAAAAAAAACCCCAACAACAACAACAACAAAAAACCACTTACACCTCCACCACCAATTACAAAAAAAAGCAAACTCGTAACTGCAACTCGAGTCAGGCTGTAGTTACGAGGTTTAAGGTTTAAACACCGATATAAACGGACGCTTCTGCCTTCGTAATTTCTTTTCGTTCTCCAAATGTATGTTAAGTTATACGATACGTATTTACTAGCATAATCTAATGTTTCTTTCTACGATGTTTTAAATCCAGTCTGAGATGAACGACTTCCTATCAAACTTCATTTCAACGAATCCGAGTTTCTTGCTTACTTCAATTATTGCAACTTTAAATATAAATCAAATACATTTAAATAGAAGATTTATCTCATTCGTGAGAAAAATCAACTTCAAAGCGTTTATATAAACGTTTCTCAAACAGTCACATAATCCAGTTTTCATGGGAAAAATCGTCGTGGGAAAAGTAGGCCGTAAGTCAAGGAACCAACCGTCCAATTAAATCATTTATTCGGCCCGGACCTGAGATTTCAACTCAAACATTGACCGTCGTTTCTTTTAACCCTTTTTATTCGTTTGGCGACTTACAGGTCATAACCACAGCTTATTCAAGCTGTGATTACGACGTTTTGGTCACCAACCAACCATTCTACTTAACTGTAACATGCTACTGGTCATCATTTTTGCAACATACGCTTTTAAAAATCGAAGCGGAATTTCCTGTCGAAGTCAATGGGTGGGGCTAAAGGAGTAAGTGGGCGGGGCAAGCCATTGGTCAGTTAATTCATCGTAACAGTGTAGGCGTTTATGCTTACTGTGACCGGTCGTCCAGCATCAATCTATACATTGCTCAATGTTAGTTGGTACCTGTCCTTAACCAATTCCCACACAACCCCACATTTCCCCGCCCCTAACGAAAAATGTTTTGGACAACATAGAAGAGAATGAAGAAATTGCTTGTAACAAGCAATCTCTTCATTGTCCACAATGTTTCCTACCCTAAAAGGTCTAAATTCAACCGACTTGAAATTGCCGTCTTTACCTTCATTCAATCTGGACCAGTCTTCAATTTTGTCGTGTGGGAAAGTGTTAACAAATTATCCTTCATTGATGCTTTTTGGCGACCTGGTAAAGTTAGATCACGGAAAACTTTGTGAGAAAAGGAGAAATTACTTGTAATAAGCAATTTCTCCTTTTCTCTGAATGTTTCTTTTACCTTATTTGGCACTTATTTTCCAATTTTCACCCAATTTGAAATGCTGTCAGCGACTTTTCAATTTGCTCTGATCTAAAATGTTGTAGTCTGGTAATGGGTTTAAAAAGTACGTAATAACTGGTAAAATAACATAACATATCGTCTACGTGTGTAACTTCAGCATAAAACAGTTGTAGTTACGATGTTTTGATCGCCCATTATCGAAGCGATGATTTTCCGTCGAGCTACAGAGTCATATCAAAACGCACATTACTACTGATGCCAACAACGCTTTATAAAACGTGTCACTTAAACGTAAAGCATGTTTTCGAAGGAAGAAAAATGTTTTTCCAAATAAAAAAAAAAAACTTACCCGTTTGTAAATCTGATTTAAAATTCCAAAGTCGGAGCATGTAAATAATTATTGTGTTTAGTAAATATCATTTAAAACTTCATCGCACAAACCAGTGTCGTGAACAAATAGATTTTATTGGAGTTTTAAAGTTATGACGTCCCTTTATCCGGGCTTTGACCGATTTAAAGTTTGGAAAAACGTATTTTTCGCAGACCTAATATGTATGAAGTATATAGACAGTTACAAAGGTTGATTTCCATGTCTCAGTAAGGCTGTGTTGACAAGGTTTTGGTAGTCGAAAATATCTAGTTCTCTTCGATATGATTCCCATCATTTTATTGAATTTTATACAAATCAAAGCAGAAATTGGTTTTCTTTAAACAGCGTAAGACATACCGTTTAAAACTTATTCCTTCTTACCTTAGATTTGTATCTAAATAAGAACAATAAAGAAATTAAAAAAAAACAAACAAAAAAAAAAACAAACCAATCGATGACCCCGCCCACTGACTCATTTGGCCTCGCCAATTGACTCCGACAGGAGGTCCTGCTTCTATTTTTAATGGAGTTATTTTGGAAAATTTACAGACAGTAGCATGTTACAAATAAGTAGAATGGTTGTTTAGCGACCTAAACGTCGTAACTACAGCTTGAGTACGATGTATAAGGCGCCAAACCAACAAAAATTATTCACCAAAATGGCGGCCAATGTTTGAGATTAAACTGAACTTCCAGTCTACATGAATGATTTCATTGGTTGACTGATATTTTGATTGACAGCCGCGACTGGGCAATTATGCTGATAATAAACAATGAGTGAAATGTAAAAATAGGACCCAAGTGATTTATTTGAGAAGGACATTCTGTAGTTGCCACCTTAAATTCAGTCTGTTAAGGCTAATGTTTAGTATGAAAGTCAATTGCCTCAAAGTGATAAAATGAAAGTGGGAGGCAATAATATTTAAAATGATAAAACTCCAAACTGTTTTTTTTTTTTTTTTTTTTTTATTTTTTTAAGAACATCAAATTTTCTCTCTACAAAGTTGATGTAATAAATGACAAGTCAAGCTAAAACTTACAAGCAAACGAACACACACACACACAAAACCCGACCGTTTTGGGGCATTCGCACATTTTTTCATGAAAGTCGATGTTTCTCTCTCTTTGTTTTTTGTTTTTTTTATTTTGGCAAAAAGTATGACTCATACTGTGTATAATTTTGGTAAACCATATTATTTCAACCTTTTATCCACAGTCTTTAATTTTCGCCTTAGGTTAAATTGCATTTCTATGTGTGACATTAATAATCTTTGAATTGAATAAAACCAGATGAAAAGAAGAAAATTCGATAGCCAGGTAAGCCTTAATTAGTTCATAACTTAGCCATTAATAATGGAAAAATATATTATTTAGTTCATACTAATTCATTTTAATTTGATTGTGACGAAAGCTTATAGAGTCCCTCTCGAAAACTCGTAATCTAGGTTCTTTCTCGTGCCTACAAGAGAGGCAGTTGCTGAGAGGCACTGCTACCACATTTTACAGCTTGTTAGGCTGGGGGTGAGTATTACATGTAGGTGTATTGCCCATGAACACAACCTGGTGACGGCGGGGCTCGAATTCGTGACCTTCAGATTACGAATCAAGCACCTATACCACTCCGCCATCGAGGTTAATAACATATATGATAGAAACGTGTTGAATTGTTTATCAGGTTTAGGGATTCGCTTCACTTTCAACAGTTATTCAGTTATATTGGTTTGCAAGCTACGTGTTTGACTCCCGATATATTTCGTTGTGACGGAGACTGCTAGACATATAAATCTATCGCAATTAATTCGTATTAGAGTGTTTTTGTGTTCGTGGAGGCACGGAATTAAAAAAACTAATCATGCTTCTGTCTGAATCTTCAATTCAGTTTGATATGGTATTTTTTCATACCTCCATTGAGATCCTGAAAAGATGTACGATAACCTAAGATTTTTAATCCATTCCAACCAATCCTGCTTTTTGATGCCCAAAGTAAAAAGCTTTGCAAACTTTGCGGAAAATGAAGAAATTACTTGTTGCAAGCAATTTCTTCAGTATCCACAACGTTTTCAACCCCCAAGGTTAAAGGTTTTCACATTTCATGAACTTGTAATTATCCGCAACTTCTTTCATATTGGGCCATTCATTAATCGTTTGGAAATAGGTAAATGAATTTCTCTTTGTTCAAAAGTTGGAATAATACCGCAAGGTGAGTGTAAGAAACAAATTTATTCAGCCATCAGAATAATCACATGTTGATGGACACTAGTAAATTAGAATAACCAAAAAAGGGATCTAAACAAACGACGCTATTTTTTGTTAAGGGTTGATGCTTTATGCCGTCTGAATCTGGTTGAATGTGCTCTTAAAGCAAGTAGTAGGATTATCGGTCTAGGAGATTATCCCAAAATCTCATAAATTTCAATCGACAACACTACATGTAGTTCGATATCCCTTTTCAACTTGTACAAAGTACACATAAGTGGACTGTGATTAAATGGTAGCCGATGAATATTTTTTTAGAGAAAGGGCGTGGTAGATTTATCTCAAAGGGAGTACAAACGATACATCCAAATACTAGTTTTCAAATACTCGAAACTGCTGTTTTAATACTTTAAATGAAAACCATTTTCTTCTTTTTATACAATGTTTCGACGTAAAAGGTATTCATTTAAGGTTTTTATTTACGATTACTATTTATTTACGATTTGGAAAATATACTTAAAGTGTCTAATTTCGATCATTGTAACAAGCAATTTCTTCATTTTCCACAATGTTTTCTGTTCAAAAAGTAAGAGAAAAAAAAAAAAAAAAAGAATTTCATAAAAAAAAATGTAGTTTGCAACACCTTTGAAATTGGACAAGTCTAAATTTTTGTTGTATGGTGATGTTGTATGGTGATGGGTTAAGCCCTATTTTACAAGCGCTATAGTAAAGTATGTATTTCAAAATCCAATCTTGCAAATCTAGATGTTTTGACATGACAATTTGAACCCGTTTTATGTATAGAGTCACATTAAGGTCATCACTCTTTGTTAAGCAATACATCCTAGCCCTTGTCATGCTGAGTTAAGTCCTCTACAAAATTACATCAAAATCATAGGAATCGGAGGTGCCAATAGTGAGTTAATAAATATTTTGAAAAAAAAAGAAAAAAAAAACTACACTGTAAAGATAACGTTGGCTAAACCCTTTCCTGGTTAATCCCTGGTTTTTACGTCCCAGTTTGTTTTCATATTTGAGAAAAAAATGTTGCAACTAGCAATTTCTTCCTTTTCCACAATATTTTCTGTCCTACTGAATGATTAATTTCCGGATAAATTTGACTTTGAATTGTCGTCTGCAAAATCTTTGAAATTGGACCAGTCTAGAATTTTATAAAATGTGAAAGGGTTAAAAGGACAGGTAGATAGTGTAGCGTAGGAAATTTAGAATCCGTTGCGACGCCGCAAAATGGATAATTCGGGCAGTCACGTGGTTGCATACCTCTTTGACTTAAACGGAAAAAAAATATTAAAAAACAAATCCATCAAAGATTCTTGCTTGGATCAATGTGCAGTTTAATGTGCATGAAAAAATATCGACACTCTTTGTCAGTTTCATTTAAAACTTGTTCATTTCAATCCTCCATTTTACAACATTAGATAAGATAGGCATGGACAAAATTCGGCCCTGCACCCTAACAAATAAAAAATAAAACGGGGCTAGTTGTCCAAATCGCCAATCGGTATGTAAATAAAATTGATATTGAAGATTATGCCCATATTTTTGAGCATATTTTGAGAATAGAGTAATAGATTTGACATTATATGTTTATGTTCCACAGTTTTCTAATAACCTTTTTTGTCTTTCTTTCTTTTCTTTTCTATTTGAAGTGTTTTGTATATATTGCGTGAACTTGAAAGAATCAATTATCTTGCCTAAGAAAAAAACTCACATCATTGTCAGTACATCAATATGGGCGTTTCGGGACCCCTTGTTTTCTCCTAATTGATTTGGACAACTCCCAATATTCAACAAAGAGTTGATGAATGTCTCAATAAGATCTATTTTGAACGGTAAACAACAGTCCTGTCGAGTTATTATCTACAATTGCGTTTTATAATCAAAAATAGATTATTGTTAAAGTTCAAATAATATAAACGGAAGGCCCACACTCGTAAGAAAAGGGGTTTTATGGTTTGTGGGTGGTTAAATCTGCTTCGATGGGTGAGTGGTATAGGTGCTTGACTCGTGATTTGAAGGTCACGGGTTCTAGCCCCACTGTCACCGGGATGTGTTCATGAGCAAGACACTTAATATCCAGCCTAAGTCTACCCAGCTGTTGAAGTGGGAAACTGTTGGGTTAAACCACTGCCTCTCTTTCAGGGACGTGGAAACATCTGGTTGGTGTGTTCGAAAGCGACTCTGTAAGCTTAAAGCTTTCGTCGCAATCGAACTGAAATAAATTAGTATAAACTATATCTGCTTCGAATAACCTCCAGTTTTATGCTTCGTTTCTGCTATGATGGATCGATTTGCTTGTGCATACTAAAAATAATGTAGAATTCCCACCCAATCTTTTGTTGCTTGAACTCATTGGAATCGTCTCATTGAGACGATTCTTATGAGTTAGATAAAATAAGATTTAGTAACGGTATTTTAATGAATCCTTCAACTTCTCAAAAGCTTATGCTTTTTGGAAAGGTAATTTTGATAATTATCGATTAATAAAAGTGGTGGCTTAATAGAGATGGTCACTTAAGCAAGATTGGCATTACCTCCTGTGTATAACAATTTCAAGTACGGGGCACACAACTTCCTTGCTAAACATACATTACTGAGCGGAAACTCTGTCAAACAATGACTAAAAATTACAGGTTCCATCTGAGGACAATCACAGACAATATTTCGGAAATAAATATTTGATGAGGTAGAATTTCCATTCTATATCAAAAAGATGGATAATAGTGGATAGCAGCTGGAGGCTAGGAAGGATGTATGGGGTAGCACTGGTGTGGGAAATACCAGGAATCCATTGTTAGGTGCTCCAGGTCCCGCGATATGACTGAAATACTGTTATAAGTGGCTTTAAACCCCATTCAATCAAGTAATCAATCTATATTAAAAAAAACTACAATGAGCAAAACGTCTCGAGCTTGTCAAGGGAACATTTATACTGAGATGCAAATATAAATGACACAAGCATTTCTAAACTTTGGAAATTTATTTTTCATCGCGCATGATATTTCAAGATGCATGTAACAGATGAATCATGCAGAATATACAGGAGAAGTGATTGATCCTATACCCGTACCTTGATATCTAAATTTTAAGCGATTTTCAAAATTTAACTACCTCATATGTCGTATGCAACTTCTTTGAATTTGCATTTTGTCGTTTGATATGGTTTAAGGGAAAACTTATTTCTTAATGGATACGCTTTGCGTTTAGTTCGTGCAGGAACGTAGTAATTTTATCGAACAGTTTGATAATAATATGAGACTTTTGAGTGAATTGTTTAAGATCTTTACGTCAAGGCTAATCTATCCTTTCGTTTGTAGCACGATTTTAAGATAAAAACGAATATGTAACAATGAGAGGAGCTCTAGAAACAGGAAAAAATGAGAATTTATATATTTTTATTTGTATTTAAAAAGGAAAGAAATGAGATACTGAAAACGAAGAATACACCGTCTATTTCAGCAACCAATTATTTGTCTTCTTCAAACCAATACAGCACTTTCCTTCCAACGTTTTCACATCTTTCAAGAAAAAAGACGAGGGAACACACTGGGGAAAAGAGGTAATTGTTTCTTAAAACATTCTATGCAATTCCTGCAATGTTTTCTTCCGAAAAAGACAAAGATTTTTCAAATTTAACTAAAAAAATATCCGCAAATACTTTTGATTTTGACCACTCTAGAATTTTGTTGTAGGAGGGTAAAAGAAAAAGCGTTCCTGTTTTCATACTGAAAACGTGAAGATGATAAACGTTATTATATATTTATATCAGTGAAAAGGACACACAGGTTGTATCTAACTCATTGCCAGGTGACAATTAAAAATCCGTGTCTCTTAGGAGAGAAAATTTTGTAGACAATGAAGCGATTTCTTCATTTTCCTCAATGTTTTCTAATTTTTTTCTCGGTGGGGTCAAAAAGAATTCGTGTGAGAATAGGTTAATCGCTTCGTAATTTTCCTTTTGTGTGACTAAGTAAATAATACTGTCAGATTGAATTAGTAAAGCGAAAGTGGACTGTGGCAATGTCCGATCAGAAATTATGTTAACGTGAGTGTCTTTTGACCGGCGGTTGGAACTGAAACATTCCATATATACTAGCCAAAGCCTTAACCGACATCTGTTAAATTTTAGGATTAAAATCATGATACGTAACGTGTTTCTATCAAATTTGATGTACGATGTCATCATATTCATTTCGATTTATTGTCATTCAGCTTATAATTTATTCATTTTGTTCTAATGAGCAAAACGGAAAACAATTCGCCGGTGGACGAGCATGATGTCGTTTATGTAGCCCTATTTAAGCTGTGTTTACGACCTTTTGCCTGCCCATCGGCAAACTGTAACTTGAGCTATGCGCTTGGTGTAATTCAAATTTCACAGGCGACATGCTGCAACAATCATGATCACAAAGGAACATCAAAGCGTACCGATATAATTCAGTTTGCAACAACCAAAACAACAGCAGCAGCAGCAACAACAACAACCAGGATTGAAGTTTAACTATCTTTGGAGCAATCGCCTCGCCTCTCGCGACTGGGACTCTCTTGTTAACCTTTTCCGTAAGCTTATATAATTTTCTATATAAAATTCTTGATACGTCATTGATCATGGAATTCCAGTGAACAAATATTCGAAAAAGAGATCGTTCATAGAAGAGGCCAACTTAGTTTGGTATTTAAAAATGATTGAACTAGAATAAAAACAGAACCAGCAAAAAGCGTAAGATTTCGAATCTTATACGAGCCTTTTTTAACAAAAGCATATTCAAGAGGGATGTGTTTATAGTTGCCTATCGTTGCATAAAACCATTCTCTTGGCTTAAATCTTAACCTTTACGGGGGAAGGAAAAATATCTTTGTTGGACTCCCTATTCCCTATGTACGAAAGTAATTTTTGAAGGTGCAAATTATCCAAACTTTTTCGTAATTACGAAATAATTTGGATTATTTGCATTTTCTAAAGAATTTAACCACTTTAGGGGTTCCGGAATAATGTTATCCCTATAGAAATATGATTTTGCCGTTCTTTTGTGGAAAATCGTGAAAATATCGGTAATCATGTGATAACAAATTAACCGCAGTGTACGCAACATGCTTGACATAATCCTACTGGGGATTTGAATTGTTAAATATTAGTAATGAAATCATTTCTTCGTCGTTCTGTTAACAATTCCTAACTTTGCTTAATGCCACATGTAATATTTTGATACTGTTTATGTATTTCAAGTCTAGGTGACAATTCGTGTCCTGAAGAATAATAAGAGAGATGTCAGTTTTTAAAAACTTCAAATGTTCACGTTTTAGCCACACCATTTAACCCATTACCAGACGACAAAATTTTAGACTAACCCAAATCGAAAGAAGTTGCAGACGACAATTTAAAGTTTATGAAATTCTGGATTTTTCAACTTTCTCAGTAAAAAACATTGTGAAAAATGAAGAAATTCCTTGTAACAAGCAATTTCTTTATTTTTCTCTATGTTTTCCATTTTTTTCCTTGTGGGCGTCTAAAGGCGTCACTGAGTGGGAATGGGTTAATCTACATGTATCTTTGAATGTGAAAAGGTTGACAGAAATGAATTTAACCCTTGTGAAGCCGAGTGTGGAATACTACTGTTCTCGCATGAGGTATAGACAAAGATCAGTCTGTACATAAGTGCAGTCTAATCATTGTCTACACCACCTGCTTTTTTAAAACGCCTAATCTATAACCAGAACAAAAACGTCAAGACAGATCGATTTCAAAGAAGCTGAGCGCATGATTTATGGTAAAAAATGTGTCAAATAATGCAGAAAAATTGGGCCTAGGGTGAATTTGCTTGCTACAAGCAAATTTTTGACGAATTGTTTTTAACAGTTAGTCTTCTCCAGAACTGACCAATCGCAGCTGTCAATCAAATAATTAGTAGACAAATCAAATCATACATTTAGACCAGAAGTGGGTTTTGAACTCCAACATTGACCACCGTTTTTATTAAGCTTTTTTATTGGTTTGGCGACTGAAACATCGTAACTACAGCATATTTAAGCTGTAGTAACGACATTTAGGTTACAAACTAACCATTCTACTTCTGTATTAGATGCTCCTGTTAATATATTTTGCAAAACGACGCCGTTTACAATCGAATCGGAACTTCCAGATGGAGTCAATGGGCGGGCCAACATATTAAGCAGGCGGGGCCAGCGTTTGGTCATTTTTTAAACCGTTATCGGCGACCAGGGGAATTTAATGCCGTGTTTGTACTGGTCTTACAAATAGCCAAATTCTCTTCAGGTGTATTTATAAGTCGCTAAAATCTGAAAAGTTTTGAAGGTTCTTTTAACCCCCCAAACAGGAATATCAATTCAAAAACATATTTTGAATTCATTTATTCACATATCGTGTTCAGTATTTTGGTTCGTTTTAGTATAGAAGGCTAACCACGTTTTCAAGTTGACTGCACGGGCTCGGCTAAAGAGATTAAATCTTGTGGAAGATTTACTTGGCCGGAATTCAAACCACATTTATAATATTTATCAGTTTAGGTAATAGATTCAAAAGGAACCTAAAATATAAACACCCTTTCGCCAAATTTAACAAGGGCAGGAGAAAATGGTCCAATGCAGATGGTATTGTATCGTATCAAGACCCGACATGAATTTACCAATCGCTGGCCCCGCCAAATTACTAAGTTCGCGCCACCCATTGACTCCAACAGGAAGTCCCGCTTCGATATTAAACAGCGTTTTTTTGCATATTTTATGCCAGAATCATGTTATAAAAGCAGACAGGTTGGTTGGCTACCTAAACTCCATAACTACGGCTAAAATAAGCTGTAGTTTTGAATAAGCTGTAATTACAACGTTTAAGTCGCAAAACCAGCAAAAATGGCGGCCAATGTCGGCGTTTAACGTTTACTTCCGGACCATACAAATGATTTGGTTTGTTTGTCTGCTTCTTTGATTGACAGCCGCGATTGGTTAATTCTTAACCGAAACAAACTTCTTTTTCTTCCTTTTTGACATTGTTACATGAAGATAGGGTTACTTTATTAGAAATAGATTCCTTAATAAAGCTCTTTAATGAGCGACCATTTGTTGCGACAGGAAGTTCAACTTCTATCTTTCATTGCGTTACTTTTCAAATTTATGACCAGTAGCATGTTACAAATAAGTAGAATGGTTGGTTGGCGACCTAAACGTCGTAGCTATAGCTTAGATAATCTGTAGTCACGACGTTTATGTCGCCAAACCAACAAAATTTGATGACAAAAATGGCGGCCAATTTGGGAGTTCAAACTGAACCTCCAGTCTAAATGAATGATTTCATTGGTCGACTGATTATTTGATTGACAGTCGCGAATGGTCAATTATTGGGCTTGTCTACCGCTAATACGACCATCGCTAGTACCAACAACAACAACAACAAAGAACGAGAGAAAATTCTTTTCATTAGGGTAGAGAACGGACGGGACATTTTAGTCATATTTTTTGTTCACTGACCTTTAAAATGTTTCCGTGAACATGACGATCGAAATTTCTGATGCCATCTCATTCCTCTTTCAACAATCCTTGAGATTGTCAGTGCTTTGATTTACATTTAAGATTTACGTAAGAAAAGAAAGCGGGTGTAGGCTCTCATGTTTAATATGATGCAGTCTCGTAATTGGTTAAAACGCTGTGTACAAATTCTGAGACAGAATTATAGCTAAAAGCTATTTTTCAATTTTTAAAAGGTTAATTCTTTAGGTAAATAAACTAGAAATATTAAATGTATCTATAAATAAATATTGAATAGTTGACATATTTTAAAGGTCAACATGGCAAAATTTTGCGAAAACGGAAAAAATATCTTTCGTTCTTTTATTTTGAACAATATTTACAATAGTTTTCCATTTACAATCTGAAATAAGAATCTATACCGAAAACATATTTTCCTCTGCCTTGAAGGAAAACTGGCCCTATAAGCAACGTGGTCTGAAAATGGGTAAAACAAATTTTGAAAAGAGAAATTTTGAAACTCCGTTGTGCGGGTTTTAGTCATTGTGTATCACTCACCTTAAATCTACACTACACATTAGGGAAAACAAACAAACAAACAACAAAGAGAAAGAATTTCAAAAGCATCTTTTTAGCGTCAAGGTTTTAGCATCAATTATATGACTCGTTAATAATTTGTGAACAAATGAAAAGGGGTGTGATTTAGTGAGTAAGTGAGAAAAAGAAAGAAAGAGAACGATAGGAAGAATTGAAAGAGAAAGAAAGAGAGAGAGAGAGAGCTACATGTAGTGACACCTACCTACCAATCTGACCAGGATCGCGGACATCTCTTCACTTTGCTGGGATGGTTAGTTATACAGCGACGAGCAAATTAACTTGTTCTGAAAACTTCATTCGAAAACAGTGTTGCTGCAGATTATACGAAAACTTAATTAAAGCTGAATCACCAAATTTTGAAAGTTGGCTGACAAATTATGACCATCGCAAATAATGAAGTATAAGACTAGTTTAATTAACCATTCGCCAGTGTCAATAAAAATCGATTAACCAATCATATTATTAATGTAGACCGGAAGTGCTTTTTAAACTCTCACATTTATGTCAAATATTTTAACTAGTTTGACGATTTAAACGTCGAAACTACAGCTTATTCAAGCTCTCTTTACGATGTTATAGTCGAAAACAAACAAGTTGTATTTTATTACCTGACCCAATAATCTAATTACAGTTTCATCTATCAAGACTCAAGCGTTTTCGTTTTCCTGATTTTTATTTTTCATATTTCCATGAAAAAAAATAAGCTCGCATCTATTTTGGTTGCTTTCTCACAAAGTAGACCAATAAAATTTAACTTAAAACTTGTAATACGTCTTTGTTTTCCTTGTTGACATAAATTATAAGAAATGAAGATATATTTTTGTTTGTTTGTTTGTTTGTTTGTTTGTTTGTTTTTCATTAAGGTATGAACCTAGAATCTTTGGCTCATACCTCAATGAAAACAGAAATATATCCTTCCTTAGTTAAATAGTTTAAAATATAATATTATTCATCACATCTGTCGAATTTCAATGTCGGAGGAGAGTAGGAGTTGCCAGCTATCCGTCAATTGTTACAGCGATGTATATTTCCTAGTTGTGTTTGGCTAAAGGAAATTAAGGATTTACCTTCTTAACCCTTTCCCGTACAACAAAATTTTAGACTGCTCCAATTTGGAAGAGCCTCAGACAACAAATCAAAGTGCATTTGAATTGAAAAATAACCACTGTAAAGGGTAGAAAACATTGTAGGGAACGACGAAATTGCTTGTAACAAGCAATTTCTTCTTTCCCTGCAATGTTTTCCTCAATATAAATCCTATGGGTCGTGAAAACAGGTGAGTATACGGGAAAGGGTTAATGTGTTTGTTGTATTTTCCCAGTCCAGACAGCGAATGATTTCTTTGGAAAAATATTCAGCACTGGTGACTTTTTCTGCCCACCAACGAAAAGAAGGTCAGGTGTATTGAAAGATGAAACTATTGTCCAAAATCTGAAATGAATCGCTTAGGCTGTAATCCGTTAAAAGGGAAGTAATTCGTATGATTTCCAAAACGTCATCAAAAGAGTAGCATTCCATTAGTATTTGATGTCGCCACGGTAAGAGATCCATTGATGACCGCTTAATTGAAAAAATCTAAACATGTATATGCTATAATTCGATTATATGAGAGTTCTATAAGATTTGTCAAATGTAATGTATCACCATTCAATTGATCAGTCGAAGTATCAATCAAGGAATATATTCAATCAAATCATTCATTCAGCCCAGAATTGCGATATGAATTTCGACATTGGCCGCCATAAGTGTGAAATATGATTGATGATATGGCGACTTAAACGTCGTAATTACAGCTTATTCAAGCTGTAGTTAGTGCGTTTAGGTCGCCTACCAGCCATTTTTATTACAAACAACACGTCATAAATTTTTGCAAAATAACGAAGTTTAAAATCAAAGCGGGACTTCGGAGTAAGTGGGCGCGGCCATAGGCGGGGCCAGTCATTATGCAATTCCTTCCATGCCCTTTTCAGGCAGTTCACAGCCAAAGCTAAACAACTACTATACGTACAGGTTCCTGAGGTGTTGATCCTACATACAAGCGAGGAGCTATGTCTTTTAACCCTTGTCATGCTGAACCCGGAATATCCCCTCTTTGACAGGAGTGTATAGACGGATAGGCCTAAATATATATATGTGCAGTCCGATCTTAGTCCACACCATATTTTGTCCCTTTTTAAGTCAGAGCTGTTTAAAGGATAATAATCCAAAATAAATGTTAACCATCGGTTAACAATGGCGTTTTCTAGTACTTTTTGATATAAATGTATAGAGAGTTTATACTAACGTGACATGGGCTGAATTACACACAGCTTTGAGTTTGTTCTTCATTCATGTCAGTATGATAGACAATGGCAGCATTTAGGAATACATACAGTTTGGATTAACAGCTGCCCCATACAGGGCGTTCAGTTTATGAATATAGGCCGAAAGCCGCTTCGAATATTTTTTCAAGTTACATCACTGTGACAACACAATTCATTGAATTACGTGATTCTTGAGTATCACCACTACTATGAAGGGGCTTTGAATTATCTCACCAAAGGACATGCTCACATGAACGATGGTTCCTTTCAGGTTTGCAGGGGTTTGGTTCGAATCGACCGCGCCGCTAGTCACAAGGCATTTTCCTTCGACAAGACAGCTTCGAATCACTTCCTGGTAAGAGTTGTGTTGGTGACTAGAAAAGTAAAATAGAAAAAAAGTTGGGGATCTTAAGTTCATTCTCAATAAAAAGCCAATGAGTGGTCTCCACGTGCCAAGTTCAATACTGAAAGTGGGAAGAAAACAGTAGTGTATTAGTAAAAAAATGAATACACCGTTCTATCGATAAGAATAAATGCCAATCAATTATTAGAAGAAAAAATATCAAATTTCTAGATTTTGCAGAACAATAATCTACTTACGTAACATACAAACAGATTCAGTCATGTTATAGCGTAGAAGAAGGCTTGGTTTGATTAATGTTGAGGAACAATGTTAAAGTAAGAGCGGGAATGGCATTTTTGTTATCCCTATACTCCCATTAAATCTTTTACGAACCCCCAAATAATTGACCAATCGCTAGGCCCCGGCTACTTCCATTTTTTGGGCCCTCCGTTGGCTCTGATTGAAATACTACTTCGATTTCACACTTCGGGTTTGTGTGTGTGTGTGTGTGTGTGTGTGTGTGTTTTCAAAATGTATGGCAAGTAGCACGTAACAAAAAAATAGAATGGTTGGTTGGCGACCTAAACGTCGAAACTGATGAATGCATTAGCTTTAAATACGACGTTTAAGTATACTTTGCTTAAATGGCGGCCAACGTTTAAGTTCAAATTCCTCTTCCAATGAAATTGAATGATTTGACTGGTCGGTTTTTCTTTGAAAGCTACGATTGGTCAATTAACAAATAAAACTGAAGGCAGTGTCCGACAGAATTGTGAGACGATAAATTGTAACATGTCGTATATCGGATTGGATATTATATGACAATAAACGGAAAGGAATTCATACTCTGTTAACCCTTTTACATTATGACAAAGATTTAGACTGGTTCAAATTCAGAGAAATTAGATAAGAGATCATCTTGATCTTCGACATTGACCGACATTTTTGTAAAGCATTTTCGCTGGTGTGGTGACTTACATTTTACATCTTATTTAATCTATAGTTACGCCGTTTTGGTCGCCAACCTGTCATTGTATTATTTTGTTACATGGTCCTGACAATAGATTTTGCAAAACAGCGCCGTTTGATATCGAAACAGGTCTTTCTGGTGGAGTCAATGATCACGGCCAGCGGAGTCAGTGGGCGGGGTCAGCGATCCGTCAATAAACCAATATTGTTAGTCACAATTGGAACTGAAATTCTTTACTTTTTTCGTTCAATTCTTCACCTTTTCGTGCAGCGACAATCGCAAAGTCCACGTCGATCTTTTCTATTGTTTAAACTTTAAACAGCGGAAAAACAAATGCGATTCAATGTTTGATTTTGAATAGGAATTCAATTTGCAACTCCAAAAACTTGGCATAATAAAAAAGGAAGATTGTACAATAACCCATAACCAGACGACAAAACAAACTAAAGGGATTGCAGGGAGTTTCCAGGGTATGATAAAACACATATTTATGGGTTAAGCAATAAAATAAGAACAAAAGTATACTATATAATAACATGATTTTGGGAAAACTGTACCAAACATCAATTGACCAATCGCAGCTGTCATTCAAATAACAACTCGACCAACAAAATCAAAATTGAGATTTGACCTCCTACATTGGCCGCCATTTTTGTCCACATTTTTGTTGGTTTTGTTTCAAACTGTAGTTACGATGTTTAGGTCACCAATCAACTATACTCCTTTGTTTGTTACATACTACTGGCTATATTTTTTCAGAATAACGACGTTTAAAAATTGATGCGGGACTTCCTGTCGAGGCTAACGAAGTGAGTAGGCGGGGCCAGCGATTGGTCAATTCATAAAAGAACTGGAATTTTCGCAGATTTGATTCATTAGCTATTTATTAGCTCCGTGCACAAAATTATATTTCGACTGCTTCTATCTCCAGCATTGCAATTCTTAGTGGCATTGCTATCATAAATATCAATTAATCAATTATACTTTGAAACTACAAAGTAATGGTAACAATAATAATAAAAAAAGTAAAAAAAAATCTCGTTTCATTTCTACATTATCAATAGCGATATATAGCTATTAAACCATTCAAAAGAAGAGGAAAATGAGATGAAAATTTATATCTGATATCGGGTTCACCGATAATCTCACTCGACAATATCGAAAGTCGAATAAATATATCAATCTTTCTATGATATTTGTCTGGTAGACATGAATAGAAATTAACGGATCACTGACCTCAGACAGGAAGTTCGCCTCGGATTTCAAAAGGCGTTATTTTGCAAAATTTATGGTCGGTTACATTTAACAACAAAAAAACAAAAAAACAAAAAACAAAGAAAATAAATAAATAGATAACTTGATTTGTGACATATACGCCGTTAGACGCTGTAGTTACCACATTTTAACTCGCCAAGGAAAAATGCTTTACATATATGTTGGTGTTCGAAGTTCTATTACGGTCTAAATGAACAATGTGATTAGTCAATTAATTTTTTGATTGGCTGTGACAATCCGTCAATTGCTTATGTCTAACAGCCTAAAATCAAGTTAAATAATTCTATAAATCTATATAAAAAATCAAAGTTAACACATTTAGCCGTTCTTGGATATATACGAACATGTGTGTGTGTGTGTTTCCGTGTATTTATCGTCGATACCGAAGCATATTCCAATATTAGCGACGCCCCTAGAAGACGGCTAGTTGTTAGAGGGGATAATGCAAGGACATATGACTCAACTGCTGAGAGTCCCGCCTGGTTCTTAAACGTGCTTGATGGAGAGCACCGTCACTGGGAGCCATAGATAGATAGATAGATAGATAGATAGATAGATAGATAGATAGATAGATAGATAGATAGATAGATAGATAGATAGATAGATAGATAGATAGATAGATAGATAGATAGATAGATAGATAGATAGATAGATAGATAGATAGATAGATAGATAGATAGATAGATAGATAGTAAGAGATAAATAGATAGAAAGATAGATAGATAGATAGATAGATAGATAGATAGATGGATAGATAGAGAGAGAGATAAATAGAAAGATATATATATATATATATATATATAGATAGATATATAGATAGATAGATAGATAGATAGATATATAGATAGATAGATAGATAGATAGATAGATAGATAGATAGATAGATAGATAGATAGATAGATAGATAGATAGATAGATAGATAGGAAGATAGATAGATAGATAGATAGAGATAAATAGATAGATAAGTAGATAGATAGATAGTTAGATAGATAGATAGATAGATAGATAGATAGATAGATAGTTAGATAGATAGATAGATAGATAGATAGATAGATAGATAGATAGATAGATAGATAGATAGATAGATAGATAGATAGATAGATAGATAGATAGATATAGATAGATAGATAGATAGATAGATAGATATAGATAGATAGAGAGAGAGAGAGATAGATAGATAGATAGGTAGATAGATAGATAGATAGAGAGAGAGAGAGAGAGAGAGAGAGATAGAAAGGGAGAGAGAGAGAAAGAGAGTGAGAGAGAGAGGGGGAGAGAGAGAGAAAAAGAGAGAGGTTTATTTAAGCATTTTTGTTAGATTGGCGACTTATTATTCAAGTTGTAGTTTCGACGTTTAGCACGCCCACCAACCATTTTATTTATTTTTTGTAACATGCTCCTGACCACGAATTTTGTAAAACTATTCCTTCAAATGACCTTTAGAGGTCAAAGGGCGTGGCCAGCGATCCGTCAGTTTTGTTGCATAAAGTTCAAGATTGTGAACTTTTTACTAGCGATTCATAAATATTGTACCATTCATCTACTAATCAAGAATATAACAAGCAATTTCTCCTTTCTCCACAATATTTTCTACCACAGGGCCGGTTTCATCTCCAATTGCACCCAACTTTCATTATCGTTCGCAACCCCTATCAGTGTGGGCCAGTCGAAAATTTCAAAAAATGGGAAATAGTTAATATAAGTTTGTCTCCAAGAAATTTCAAGACATACTTTTACCAACCACAAGGATTCAATTTGCAAGTTGTTTTTTATCCCGATTCGCAAAAAACTTTAAGCGCAAATATTACTAGTCATAAGGTATTTCACAACGGCTTTTTTAAGCTTACGAACCAACTACTTCGATTCCCGACCTTGATAGACTTGACACGCACAATACAATCCTATTTTTTATCGGTGTATTTGATCAATTTAAAGCCGTTTGTGTAGTTGTAAAAAAAGACAGAAAACTATTTAAACAAAGTGTTCTAAACCCTTTTTATAACGGTTATATTAGTTTATGTCTTAGAATTATACACTTGAATATTGTGCAGCCTGCAGCACTTTACGTCGGTGGGCGACCAAAATCTTGCAACTACAGCTTTATTGAAGCTGTATTTACTAGGTTTTGGCCGTTCACGGACGTCTATTTTCTTCTTTAGACAAGACAAATCAAGGCTGTCTGAAACATAAAATCAAAACAGCACCTATCGTTCGTAACGAAGAAATACTTATTGTTCAAATGCCATTTTCAACACTTCCACTCGTGATCAGCCTGTGTTTTCATGCATAGAGTTTCATCAGTTTTTCATTATACTCACTGAAGCTAGCTGCCAAATCAATGATTCTGTAGAGGATCAAAGGATATTCCAAATACAGTGTGGGGATGCCCAGACTCCTCTATTGACCGGTCACGGCTATCAATGAAAGAATCAATCGATCAATCAAATAATTCATTTAGACTGGAAGTGAACTTTGAGCTCCAACAATGACCGACGTGTATTTTAAGCATTTTTGTTGGTTTGGCCGCTGAAACATTGTACCTAAAGCCTTTTCAATCTTTATTTTCGACGTTTAGGTCGCTAACTAATAATTTTCCGTTTTGTTACATGTTACTAGCAAACAACGCCGTTCAATAACGAAGTGGAACTTTTTGTCGATGTCAGTGGGAGTGGCCAGTGTAGTAAGTGGGCGGGGCTACAGAGCCCTAACACATTCCCGCTTTAACGACCTATACGAAACGAGATTCAACAAACAAGATGGATTTTGTCAGGAGATGATGAGAATATTTTTTTTGTTTTCATGGAGGTATGAACCGAAAAACCTAATCACACTGTATGAATACGCGAAGCATCGAGCGAAAAAAAACAAACCTTTACAAATTATGATACCTTTTTTGTATGGGACTATTTTGTGCGGAAGCATACGAAATAGCTGCGTGCTCAAAATTTTGTTCATGGAGTTATGAATAATCTTTTTCGACCAATCAGAACGCCCATTTTTGATAGACGAAACTAAAGATTAAATTATTAGAGTTTGGTTGTTACAAGCATTTTTTTTTTATTTTCCCTCTTTTTTCTATTCGCAATGAAGAAGGTATTTAGAGTTTAAAGAAAGTTTTTTGTTTTTTTTTTTCATTTCCATCTTGTTTTCTAACTGGAATGAATGAAGTATTTAGAGTTTCAACAAGTTGAAAATGTCGTGTGTTTGGACCCTCCTAAAATTTTGTCGTCTTGAGTTAGACATCAACGACAAAATATAAATAAAAGATACACAATTTATCCATTTAAAACGTATCAAAATCATATTTTTTTCTATAGATTAGACTGATATATGCTAGATCTTGCGCTAAATCTTTCATTTTTTTTCTTTATTTTAGAACGCCGAACCCAAATTGATTTAGCAGACGATAACTATTATTTCCCTTCACACGTTTATTTAATTTACTACAAGTTATTACCCTCTACTCATTTAATGCTTAGTAAATATTATCAAATCTACCATGATCGTTCGTACAAAAAGATCAGAATATTGAATGTCTGCATTTTTTGTTTCTTAAAACAGAAAAGGTGAAACTTTCCTTAAGGGTACCTCATAATTAGAACCTTTCATTGGTTTTGAAATGTAAGACGATTCTTTTTAACCACAATATAATGACAGTCAATCATAGACAATCGCATGCGTTAATCATATATAATCATGGACGGTACCTTCCGTTGTGTAAAATTCGCCTCTCTGTGCATATTTGTTTTGTTAACATTTGTTTCATCAAATGACACGGGTTTGGAAGATGGCACTAAACTATCAAATACTTCACGAGTTACTGTTGAAGAAGAGGTTGATAGGAAAACTAATATCACCGTAGTTAAAGCCGAGGTGCACGTTACAACTAGTTCAGAAGATGTCTCAAATTGTACACTATCGTTATCGGAACCACACATAATTGATCTCATCAATGGTTATTTCGAAAAAGGCACAAAACTACTGCGGTACAACATCCGTATTGACGGTGAAACTGGAAGCCTTCTGGATTTTACTAATGGAACTCAGTTTGAGCCAACGAAATGGATTCTGACTAACAGTCCCGCTGGAACGTCGTTATTGTTACTTAAGGATTATTTTAACGCCATGTCACTGTATACTATGGGATATGGTACTGAGGATGTCACGGTCAGGCTTCAACAGGCTCCTAGTAACTGTCTAGCTAAAATTGATTTGTCGGCTGAAGAGTTTGAAAGACGAATTCGACGCGGAATATTCAGAAGTTTTGGAAACTCAGACAGTATGCTGTCTATAGGTATCAGAGCTTGCACTCGGCATATTGTAAACGTTACTGCAGAGGTTGGAAAAATACAATATCGATGCTGCGAGGAAAAGCTTGATGGCTCTGTGAGGTGTGAAGATGTGAAAGAATCCATTTGGTTGACCCTATTATTTGGTACAATTGTCTTTCTGCAAATACTCATAATATTGTTTAGTCCAAAATTCATCCCATCGACCGCTATTAGAGTGTCAAATGCGTATGTTCCATATGAGCACACACCGAAAAAGGAATCTCTTACGCTGAATGTGATGTTACTAGAACCGGACCAAAATGAAGGAGAAGATTTTATTATAGCAAATCAACATGCCTTTACGTCGATGAAACACTTTAAAAGGGCAATGTACAAACTCGCTCCAGGAAGGGTTTATAAAATGTACGTTGAGAAACTGAACTTGCAGATAAAAGCTAACAATATCATACCCGAAGGCTATGTACCCGTCGGTTTGTTCACTTTCCTCAGTAATTTCATATTTAGCTGTGGAATGCGTCATGACGTTGAAGCATTAAGACCGTGCTGTCAATCAAATATGTTGAACAAGTGTAAGTTAAGGAAAGGGTTTTATGTGCCTTGGTATAAATTTGGGACTTATATCGCATCGGCATTTCTTCCTTTTATTTTATTATCGCCGTGGATTTTCAGAGTTTGGTTCTTTTATGCGGTAGAAGATCAGGTTGTTCGGTCAAAAAGAAACGCAATGATAGCCAGACATTTGAACCTTGCTTCTTCTGGTAGTTTAACTGTAGATAGTTCACCGTTTTCGAAGATGTTTGTTGCAACGTATATCATGGTTGCAGTTGAAATAGTCCTTTACAACTTTATGCCTCGGAGGATTCAGCGCAGGCTCAAGTTTACGATCAAGCAATGCTTTCGGGACATGCAGAACACTAACCCATCCAAGGTATGTTCGCAGTTCATGACATACATATGCCAACCGTTCATCTCTTTCGGGGTTTTTGGATGCTTACTTTTCCCATTTATCTTGGTATTCATGATTCCAACTCTCCTGGTCATTCTGATGTGTCGAACTCTTCCAATAATCGACTTATCGTTTCGAATGTTGACAAATTGTTTATATAATATTTTGAAGGTTTTCTATCCAGAAACACTCGAAGCTCTCAAACCAAGTGAAGACGGTGGTTTTCTGGCTACTGTGTATGATCATTCGGAGAAGATTTTTGGAAAGGTTATTGTCGAAGATGTTGAAAGATACAAGAAAAGGAGAAATAAAATGATATATGCCTTCTCATTGGCCGCATGTTTAGTGACTATGTGGCTGACACTTTTGATCATTACGGAATGCATTACATTCTATGTGGAATGCGCCGTGTACACGCTGACCGGAATAATCTTAAACTCTGGGAGGGTAATGAAGCACGTAACCTTGGTGATGGTCATCGCTTACTATGGGTACGATTGTGCTAGTAGCGTATACGACGTCTACCTGAACTTCAATAAGACAATCAACAAAGAGATTCGAAACAGAGCACCAGAAAAGGAGGTAAAACGAGTAGCCGGATTACCTGAGGATGAACAACCCAATACAGCGTTTCTTGTAGAAATTGAAGAAGAAGGAGCAGAGGCTGGTGACCAAGGTGACAATAATCCCGTTGTGAAAGAAACTTATCTAATGTTTGGCACCGAGCAGTTTGGCTTCTTTCAAGTCGGTGTAGATAAGATGCTTTTCTTTCTTACGAGCGGCGATGTTCCCTATATACCAAGACAGTTTCTGATGGAAGTCGCCCAAGAGCACCACTTCGCATGCCCAAAGAAGCCTCATGTCCTCTACTTTCGCGCACTCTTAGATTTCCTTTCCATATTGCTCTTTCTATTTTTTGTTTTCATCGTTATTTTTGCTTTCGGTCAAGCGAACAACGTTTCTTCAGCTAATCAAGCTTTAGCAGCTCTCGGTGGTGGCTTTCTACCGCTAGTGTTTAGAAAGTTTCTCTTCAAATCGCATGACAGTCCTGAGTTAGACACAAAAAACATTGCTTGGACCACAACATTCAAAGACGCCGTCAAAAAGTCAAGATGTTTTTGGGACGTGGAAGACATTATTATTCAAGAAGATTCGGCAAAAGAAATTCGTTATGATCAAAGAATGGAACAATTTGAGATTTATGATGAAGATGATGACCTTGACATGGGGCTTCTGAATGGACAAAGAAATGACAGCAAGGAGATTGCATTGAAAGTGAGATTAAACACAAGAGGGAAGACACGACTTGAAGACATGCGGCTTGACCTCTTTATCAAAGATGACTTAATAGAAGTAGTTTAACCCATCAGTACACGACCATACGTCGGGTCGGTCGAAATTCAAACAAGATAAGACTTCATTTTAAAGAGATAAAATTGAAAAAAAAGAGTACCATTTTGGCGAAAAGCAATGATAAGAAATAGCCAGTTTCGGGTTTTTTTTTTTTATTCGAATTTTCTTTTAAGATACTCATCGGGTATCTAAATAAAGATTTGCGTGGAAATGAGTTAACAAATCCCGGCTCAAATTCAAACATGAAACCTATTTGTCATATGGTATTATGAAAAGGAGAACAGTAAAAGAGATCTAACCGACGATTTGTTTAGTTGATAGGCGACCTAAACGTCGTTACTAAATCTTCAATAAGCAGTCGTTACCACGTTGTGTTGACGATAAGTTTTCTTTTATCTATAAAAAGAAAAACAGTAACAACAACATATTCTGTGGATGATAATTTAGAAGTTACAACCGACCAAGAAGAATAAACTACTTACACTAATTGGCCTTGCGACCAATTAAAAATCCATCCGCCGCCATATCTTTGATATTCTAAATATAGAAAGCATGAATAGTAGTTGTTGGCAAATAATCGTGGAACACTTAGAGCTATAGTTATTTTTCCATCAAAAACATTTTCATCATAAACTTTCAAGGAAACTATTTTATATCACAATAGTTTTTGAATTACAGCAAATATTGTTTTAAGCGACCACCAGGAAAGTGGTCGCGTAAAAGAGATGTCGCTTGACACAATCCAACACTACAAAATTTTTGACTGGTCCAAATTGAAAGAACTTGCCGATTACAATTTCAAGTTGATCGAATTTTAATTTTCTTTTTTTTTGTCTTTTTAAAAAGAAAAAATGTGGATAATGGAGAAATTGCTTGATAAAGCAATTTCTTAATTTTCCACAATTTTTTTTCAAAGCTTTAATTTCTTGAGTGTGTAAAGAGGAGAGTTTGTGTTTGAATGGGTTGATACATTTTTTTGTGTATAAGATATGAAGGATATACATGTACATGTATTCGTTTGCATATATGAATTCCCTTAATCCTGCATTGTTGAGACTCATTAGAATCGTATCATTGATATGATTCTAATGAGTTGCGACAACGTAGGACTAAGTCGTCACGCAAAATGTCTCACTAAGACGATTGCAATGAGTTTCAACAACATAGGATTTAGTTATTATTTTACTTTTCAGCAAAGTGCCTCAATGAGACAACCCCATAGGATTTATCATTTTATATACTCTTTAGCCAAAAGCCTTCGCCTCTCAAGAACTTTTCTTTTAAAAAATCAATCTAGATATGATCGCTTAATAGACACTGTAGCTTAATAGAAATGGTTGCTTAATGGACATGGTCGCTGAATAGAAGTGGTCGCTCAATAGAAGTGGTCGCTCGGGCAAGATCGACTGTATCATGATTTTGCGATCACGTGTCTTATCGCAGAAAATAGCGACCACACATATAACGCAGTTTACTAGCACTTTTGCTGGATAATAAATGCCTTTCTTCGCCTGTTCGATTTGACTTTTGAGTTTAGTATTAGATTTGTTGGATTGTTAGTTAACCTTTTCCGGTTTTTCAAAAATTTAGACCTATCCTAATTCAAAGGTGTTGCAGACAAAATTCAAGGACAATTTTATTTGAAAAATAACCACACTATAGGGTAGAAAAATATGTGAAATTGCTTGTTTCAAGCCATATCTTCTTATTCCACAATGTTTTTCTCAATAAAAAAACACAGGGACGTAAAAACCAGGGATAGAACAGAAAGGGTCAATACATGAGCTAAAGCCAAATCTGAGACTCCGTGACATTTCCAACCATTTCACATGCACGTGAAGTAAGTGCAGACACAGAGCAGCCTGGGCAGCCAAACAAGGCCTCTAGAATATTCGTTGTTCTAATCAAGAAGCTTTGGAACAGTATCTATCTGTAGAGCGCATAGTGTAGACTCTGATCAGATTCTGTGGGTGTACAGGATGGCCTGAGTATATTTGCATGATAGACAGTGGTTTCTGATACCGTTTTCATTAAAAAACAAAAACCAAGAAAAAACAAAACAACAACAACAATCCCACACATAACCAAAAAAACAAGAGCAACAGCATTTTCACCACTATCACCAACAATAACGACAATAGCATAAATACATTATTTGCGGTCATGAAATTCACATAATACAAGTGACAAGTAAGCCGTTTACCATTGCTATAATCATTAGACTATTTCAGGGTAAATTCAGGGTAGTTTTTTTTTTGGTTTTTTTTTTTTATAGTGATTGGAAACATTGCTCATTTCTTGGATTACGCCACTAATTGTTTTAACAAATAACATCTTATGAACAGTAAAAAACAGATAAACATTTTTTAGGATTACAAGTAATTCCGCTTCTCAGGCATTCATATATGACTGGAAACAGTGACACTTCAGATTTTGAATCCATTTTAATCAAGCCCTCATTTGGATTGCAAATGCCCACTACAAACTCTTACTATATGGGTGAAGCATATCTATTCTGCAAATATAGGGTCCTACAAATCAGATAAATATTACTCATTGCGAATTTCTTAAACTCTATGCTTTAACATACTTGTTTGTCTTTTTCAAAATGCAACCCTTTACGCTGTACGGAACCAAGTAGTGGTAGTACTGGTGTGAGAAATGCCAGGAACCCATTTTTAAGTGCTCCAGCCGCCGCAATATGACTGAAATACTGTGAAACGTGGCGTTAAACTCCATTCAATCAATCAATTAGATAACCCCCTTTATTCAGTTTCCCAGAGAATACAGTAGGGCTTACTCCTATTGTGAAATACCAAGGTCGGTAGTCGCTTTCGAAAATCGAACTAGTGACCAATTGATTGTGAAGCTGACGCTCTATCTCATGGCTACGGACTCCGCATGGACTACTTTCCTTTTCGTCTAGGAAATGCAATACTGTTGTAAGTGCCTCTAAATTTAATTAGATCAATATTGCATTCACCAGGCGTTTTACAATACCAATCCTGATTCACCTCCGCTTGATTCGTTTTCCATATTTCAAATATTTGTTTTGCTGAATTTAAAGTGTTTACTAGACATTAACCCGTCACCAGACGAAAGAAAAAAACTCTGTTACATTCAAAGCAGATACAGACGACACATTACATTTGACAAAACATTCAAAATTGTATTTGAGAAGGTAATAAGCTTTGAACACGCGTTGATCGATCCATTTCCACACAACCCCGCTTTTTGACGACCCTCAAGAACAAGGAGTTTGAAAATATGGTGGAAAATTAATAATTTGCTTGTAGCGAGCAATTTGTTAATTACCCCCTTTTTCTTTCCTGTTTTCAGAAATTAATAGACTTTAACTAATCCCACACACTTCGAATTTTTTCACCTCCGAGCACTTTATAAGAGAGATGTCCTTTTCACATGCTTCAGCAAATAGAGTTTTCATTTGTCCACCAACACAGTCTTTCAGTTTCGTTTTCTAAGACCCTGACTTTCACTTCCAATCTTTATCCAATTGCTTGATCCCGCAATAAACTTTAATATTGGTTAGAATGTTCAAGCGTGCCATGCCCAGGTTTGTCTTTCCATTTCTAAATTGATTTTGATACTGACATGTACATTTGTCATATGATTCAATAAAGTTTGCAAATGCAGTATCGATATTCATTTATACGTATATTTAACACGTTCCCTTTTAACAATATTTCTTTATTTTCCACATTGTTTTCCCAAGCAATTTACTTGAGGGGTGTAAAAGGCTGGAAATCCATGTAGTTGAATAAGCTCAACCCACGACCCAACTCTTTTTTGTGATCTTGAGGTAGTTTCTCTCTCCCCGTTAAGTTGTTTGCCTCCGAGTTACTATGGTAACATATTCTGTCACTGAATCGTCTTTGAATGTTGAAACGTCTAATGTAGTTTTGTCACCGAACAATCCGTAGGACCCTCTTATAGATGGCAAGGAATGGTAAAGGGGTGGATGTTATCTGTTAGACTTATCTAACTTAACCCATTTCCACACACTAATATTCTGGACTGGTCTAAACTGAAGGAAACTGCAGATGACAATTTCAAATTGATAGAATTATAGATTTTTTCATCTTTTTTGATAGCAAACATTGTGGATAGTGATGAAGTTGCTTGGTCCAAGCAATTTCTTCGTTTTACACAATGTTTTTTCAAACCTTTTTTCTTGAGGAGCGTGAAAAGAAGGGATTGATTAGGAATGGAAAGGAATCTAGTTAGAAGGTCTTTGATGGACTTTTTACTGTCCTAGTTTTCAGGGTCTTACTTAACCCTTGTTACGTTGAACCCGTAATATTCCTGCTTTAGCAGTAGATACAGACAAAGATCAGACTGCACAGAGGAAAATATTCGATTTGCCCTACCTTGACCTATTCAAGCCAGAATGTTTATAAAATCAGTTTTCAAAAGAAACATTTTCCAACTACCAGTGTCCGAGGTGCTAGTTTAATGTAATTCAAAAATGATTTTATTGTGCATGAAAGGTTTAAAGATTTGTTTGTTAAACATTTTCCGTATGAATCTCATTTGTATAAGCAGGATGATGCCAGGAAGAAACTGCGATTCATTTTCCTGTCAAATATACTCGGTGTTTTATAGCAAAATTTTATACCTTAAATTTACGGATCGTCGAATTAAATCAATACATCGAGTGACCAATCAAATTATTCATGTAGACCGAGAGTGCCGTGATGACCTCCCACACTTATCCAAGTTGTAGTTATGACGTAAAGATTAATGTTGATTTTTCTTTAATAGCCATAACCATATATTTTGCGTGTTAACGTCCTCTGATACCTCAGTCGAACTGACTTTTCGAAGGTCAGTGGACGTTACAAGGGATTCTTCTTAAAGTTTGTATAGCTTCGTTAACCCATTCTTATGACGCTTTTTAAGCCCCTTTTTGGCGAAATGTGTTGTAACATTTAACAAAAAATGAAATAGTTATTTGGCTATCCTATACGTCGTTGCTACGGTTTGAATAAACAATAGTTTTAAGATACCAAACGAACAGTTAAACCTAATATCAAAGATGGTGTTCTTAGTTCACTTCCGGTCTAAATTAAAGATTTGATTGGTCGATTTGATCTTTAACTTACATCGTGGTCATTCAATTTGTCTTTGTCAGCCCGATTAGCTCAGTTGGTAGAGCACTTGACTTCAAACCTCAAGATCACGGGTTCGAGCCCTGGCTGACCATATCAACTAACTTACTAATTGTCTTTCGGATGAGACGTTAAACCGAGGCCCCGTGTGACGATGCTATCCATCGAGCACGTTAAAGAACCAGGCGGGACTCTCAGTAGTTTCGTCCTGTATCCTTGCACTATCCCCCGTAACAACTAACCGTCTTCTGGGGGCGTCGCTCATATGGGCATGTGCTACGGTAGCGACGATAAATAAACGGAAATACACACACTCAATTTGTCGGTATACCGGAAGATAGCTATTGTCCGCTTGCTGTGGACAAACATAATCGTTAATGAGCAACTACATCTTCAACAGATTATAGTTACAATGTTTTGGTTGCTCATCGACAATACATTTTTTACGCAGGTGTTGGAGAAGTGTTGGAGACGTGTCGGAGATAAACACAACCATTCTATAGCGTTTTGATTTTACTGTTCCATAAAGATTTGAACTGAGAGCTGCTATTTTTCCATCGAAGAGTGTATTTCTTCCCCATTGGGGCTATTGATAGGGCATCCATTCTTTATTAACCCATCCCCACACAATGACGCTTTTTGACGCCCCTATAATTAGGAAACATAGTGGAAAATGTTTAGTAATTTTCTTTGTCAAAGGTTATCATGATAAATGATTTCAACTTGGTGAAATTTAGAAAATGTTTCTTTTGCAGGGTAGAAAGCAAATGCATTGTGGAAATTGAAGAAATTGCTTTTTACAAGCAATTTTTTCATTGTCTACAATATTTTCCTAAAGCTTTTTTCTTGAAATATTTTTAAAGCGGAATTGAGTGGGAATAGGTTACATAGCATGCGTTTGAAGGAGTTCTCTACAATAATGTTATTTCATGTAGCCATACAAAGCAGTGCGCGTAGTGAAGACTCTGATCAGACTCATTTTAAACACAATATGCCAAAGTGAGCCAAAATACCTAGGATATGAACACTCAGCCAGAACTTGCATTTTTCTTGAAATACGTAAAAACTACTTTTTATGGCGTAGGCATTCAATGGATTTAGTGGTTAATATTAACAGGGACTTCAAGCCACGCCATGTAAAGTAAACAAATCCTACATAGAAATAACAGAAATAGGAATCTAAAGTGGCTGTGAGAACGCAAGAATGCAATTCAAATACTAGTTATTTTTCAATTGGTTCTGAACCATGGTTGCCGTCATGTTTGAATTGACTAAGCTCGAGACCAAAATGTTACACTATAAGGGCACGGTCATGCTTAAACAATAAGGAAAACGTAGGTTCAAACGGAAACTTTACACTGAATATGAAACATAATATCCTTCTTGTCTTAAAGCTACAATGCTTAGATTCCATTGTGTATTTCCTATTGAAAACGACTCTAAATCCTTCACATCAAAGTCAAAACCACCAAGCAACATACGACAGAAAACATCCTAGACACTCTGTACTGAGATGACTGACCATTGTCTCTTGATTGCTGTGTTTTTCCAAACGTGTTTCTAGGAGTCGTTCTCTCAAAGTTTCTAAACTGGTTTTCGCCTCTTCGCTCAGTGTTAGCATCTGACGTTTTGTTATCTAGTTCCGACTGAAGAGCTTTATTAATTTTAGTGTCTTCTAGCTGTATGTTGTCCGTGGGTTCAGAAGTTGTACTAAGGTCGTTTTGAGGTCCTTTTGTTGTTGAGGTGGCTACAAGAAAAAAGGACAGCGTAACGTTTGCCATGCCGAATAAAAGTCCTCTGCATAACAGTATAAAAATTAAAGGGCTGATAGCACTGGATGCAGGAATCTTAGTTTAATGCTTTTTAGATAAATCATTTTATAAACAAATTTGGCTTAAGATTGTCCATAAGTGCAGGGGCTGATCTTTGTCTTAACCTCATGCACAAACAGGAATATTCCGCGTTCATCATGACAAGGGCTAACTCTCTATTTATGGACTGTTATCCAGGAAAACTCGCCTAAATGAAATATCTTTATGGCGCTGGAAAATCCCTATGTTTTAATGACGTCATAACTGACCAATCGCTGGGCCTCGTCCACTAACTCCATTGGCCCCGCCCATTGATACGGATTAGAAGTTCCAATTCGATTTTAAATGCAAAGTGTATGGCCGGTAGCATGTAACAAAAAGGAGAATGTTTTCTTGGGGAACTATACGTCGTAACTCCAGCTTGAATAGGCCAAACAAACAAAAATGCTCCACACAAATGTTAGCCAATGTTGGAGTTCCACTTTCTATCAAAATGTCTTAGTTGATTGGTCGTTTTTCTTTGATAGACAACCGCGATATTATTGCTACGGCCCAAGAAAAACAAAAGGTTGGATGGGGGAAATTGGATAAATTGTAATTTCTTAATCATCAACAATATTTCTACCCTAAAATACAGATTTGAAATAAAGAATCATTAACAAGAGATCGTCGTGGTCTGCAGCTTTTTTACGTTTGGACCAGAGTAAAATTTTGTTCTCTTGCCTGTCGTTAATACCTTGAGAGTTAATGCATCAAGGGCTTCGAGGATCGAATGGTAAATGCAGGTACTTATATCATAAAGACTTAAACGTGTTACAAATCTGAATGAATGTGTAAAATTACATGGAAGTCGGGTATTAAAATAGACTAGGTAAACAAATCTAAATAAGTACAGAAATAATGCAGATGCAAACATCTCTATAGCTTAAGTAAAAGTCGATTTAGTTGTCAAATAAGAAGTTCAGTATCTACAATCTTAATCTAAAATTACTTAAATTGTAAATCTGTTGTTGATTTCGAGCAAACCATGTAAACAGAATAATAAGCCAAACAGTAACGGTAATCTTTTCAAATGAAATTGATAATGGTGTGTAGCCTGTCCTTATTCTAACAGTTTTCTTGACTTTTACAGTAACATCGATAATTCAAGATGGCAGCCGAAGTTTCTTTTATCTCTGTCGGCCTTCAAGTTCTTCGTGCTGTAAATACAAGTGAAATATAAATCGCGTTCAAACTTAAAAAACGTTTCTACATATAATCAGTCTGGTACAAATTAACCCTTTTTCATGCTGGATGAAATACTCATCTAAATTTGCATCAAATCAAAGGCCTGAAAGAACTGGAAGCCCTTGTTAAGGATAAAAAAATATATAGAAATTAATTTGATAAACAACTCTGCATTGAAGGAGACAAACAAGAGGTGTAGACTAAGATCAGACTGCACTTATGTGCAGGCTGATCTTTGTCAATGCCTCCTGTCAAAGCATGACTATTCCGGGTTCAGCATGACAAGGGTTAAAACCCTTGTCTTATTTACCTGTAGGTTCTGGCAGACCAGCAATATCTCTACACTGTCCGCTAAACATGATATAATAATCATATATAAGTTTACGCTGGGGTAACGTACACTGTGTTAGTTGTTTGTGGAGACAGCCTGCTGTGGCTACTGTGGTTCTGTTCAAAAGATAAATCATAGTTTGTTTCATTGTAAGATCGATTTCCTTTTCATAAAGTGACAAAAGCTGTATATTCACAAGTGGCCACTCGTGAAAGTAGAGCTCGTAATATTCGCGAAATGAAAGATACACCGGGTCTTTACCGAAAAACAATAATTCTATTTCTTTGATTAAAAAAGTGACAAGATATATGTATTTTCAGACAAAAACGCTAATAGAGATAATTTCGCACGTGCACTACAATGCAACCTGGTGTCCATATCATTTTTTTTAGATTCGACTGAATTGTCTTTTCAGAAGCATATATCTCCCTGAGAAATTACAAACAGGTGGTGTAGACTACGATAAGACTGTAAGGTTTTGCAGGCTTATCTTTGTCCATGCCTACGTACAAAACAGGAAAATTCCGGCTTCAGCATGACAGCGATTAATTTAAAATCAAACGGGACCTACAGAAAGCAAATGACAAACCAAATTTAAAATATTCTTATCAAGAAATAAAGCCGCGGCCATAGCTCTATTGGGAGCCCGTCTGATTCTCTGTAATGAGGTCCAGGGTTCGATCCGCAGTCGTGGCGAATTTCCTTACCCACATTGTCTCCCAACAGTTGTTGGATAATCGTAGAACTAAGTTGGATGAGCAGCTGGAGGCTTGGTAGGGATGTAGCGGTATTACTGGTGTAAAAGATACCAGGAATCCATGTTAAGGTGACCCAACCGCCGCGATATGACTGCTTTTGAAAGTGGTGTTAAACCCAATTCATACAATGAACAGAATGAAAAGCGCTAATACGGCTATTTCCAGTTTCACTTGAAATCACCTGGATGATTAGAAACACGTACTCACATGCATGCGTAAATTGAAGCCATCCTCTTATTTATTTCTGTAAAAGGTTGACCTGGTTTAAACTGACTATAGAACTGATCTATGGATGTTTTTGTTGACCATTCCATACACTGTCGTGCTCTATCCATGCCCTCGTCTGCACAAGTCAGATTTGATATGACTGAAAATGTAAAACAGTTTTACAGGCTTTATGTAAAATTTTCGGTAGAGTATTCCATCAAAATAGTTGCATGTTATAGGCTGAAAACGTTAAGATACATTTTACTTATCTGGATAATTTTGGACAGTTACTCAAGCGTAAAATATCGTCGTTGGGTGCGCAAAATGTCGTAACTGAAACCCTATTCAAGCTGTAAGTACGACATTTTCACACCAAACGACGAAATATTTAGATAACGTTGCTAGAGTAAGCTCAATGTTTCATTATTACAGGACAAAGGTTGGACGATGAACGTGTTTAATGCAAGCAATTTTCTCAATTTGTGCACTCTTAGGAATGGGCGATGAGTCTTTATGCGATAATTTTACGATTTCATGTCATCTTTTCTTAAATTGAAGAAATCGTTGGGCGTGAAAATGTCGCAACTACAGCTTTGTTCAAGCTGTAGTTACAATTAACACGTCAAACGCCGAGTTGAACTTTTTCAATACGGTATTACTACTCACATGAAAACCTTGCACACATGCTTCTCGACATCCTAAAGGCACGTGACCTTTCGAGCACTAGCTTTAGGAACCAATCGGTGATATCATTGGATGGCGGTAGTGTTCTATCTAAACAAGGCAATACATCGTTATACGTTCTGAAAGTAAACCATGAATGACTCAAGACAATAAAAAAGTTAATTGACCAATCGCTGGCCCCATCCACTGACTCCTTTGGCCCCGCCCATTGATTACGACAGGAAGTTCCGCTTCGATTTTAACAGTGTCATTTTGCAAAATTTGTGACCAGTAGCATACTACAAATAAGTAGAATGAATGGTTGGTGACATAAACGTCACAACTACAGCTTGAATAAGCTGTAGTTACGACGTTTAAGTCGTCAAACCAACACAAATGATTCACCAAAATGGCGACCAATGTCGACTGAACTTCTATTATATGGTAGTGCTTTTTACTGATATATTCGCGGTTATCTTTGAGAGATCGTAGCCAGTCGTAGAATCTTTGACACCATGAATTTGCACAATTCACCACTACGATTGTCCTACGAATCATTTACGGTTTCGCTACGGAGCTTCACGATTGGCTCGTGGCGCTAGCGCCGTGAATCATACTAGTACCGTATTGAACAAGCACCGTGAGCATTCGTTGTGCCATCGTAGTTAATCCCCAATAACCGTAACGTTTCCGTCATGGATCGTCATTGATTCGTAGCGATACCTTACAGACACCGTACTTATATCGTGAACATTCTTACTGGAATCGCATTAATATTTCTACTTTTCGCCACGATTCATCCCGATCCATCCCGATTTTCTGACCATGAGAAATCTGAGTGAATCGTAGAGAAAATCGTGCATGTGTAAACGGGCCTTTACCTTTTTGGTAAAGGTTTTTCTTAAGTTAGACAGAAGGGCACTGTCAATGAAAAAATCGATATATCAATCAAATGACACATGTTGACCGGAAGTTAGGTTTGAACCCCAATGGTATTCGATTTTATGTGAAGCATTTTTGTTGGATTGACGACTCGAACGTCGTAACTACAGCTTATTCAAGCTGTAGTTACGACGTGTAGGTCGTCAACCAACATTTTTATTTCATTTATTTCATTTCTTTACTTATTGTTCCATAATCTTGCGAAATAATGCCGTTGAGTATTAAAGTTGAACGTCCTTTCGGAGGTCAGTGGGCGTGACCAGCGACCCGTCAATTGCAAGGGGATAAAAATCTTGTTCATGCATTGCATTTGTGAGTCTTGACCGGGAAAAATTTTGCTCTCAAGTTTTGAAGTTTGGGTTTGCATGCCAAAGACTAAGGAGTGACAGTTATATTTTAAATTAATCTTAGACTTAGTACTATCTGTAAAGCTTTAAATTAAAGATTCCTAAAAATGGGGTCCAAGATGCGATCCCCGGCCATGATGAATATCTTTTCCGGCATTTATTTTCATTCAAGGGTTTGAAATCGTTAAACTCTGTGGGATGAACAGCTTAGGCTGAGAAAGGATGAAATGGTAGTACTATTGTGAGAATTACCAGGAATCCATGATTAGGTGCTCCAGCCGTCGCGAAATAATGTTAGCAGTGGCGTTAACCCGCATTTTAAGGTACATAAAAAAGTGCAAACTCTATATAAGTATAGTCCATTCCAATCGAAATGCATAATCAATGTTACGTTTACAAGGAATTGAGAAGTTCAATAGGCATGGAATTGAAATATGATATTGATTTAACCGATTACATTGAATTCGGTACTAAAAAAGAGATCTTTCCACACGATATGTTCGTTAGTAATATGCAGTTATTATGTTTGAGTAAATATGATATTGAGAAGTGATATTGATCTTGATATATAGCATTAAACTTGCCATAAGGAAAGCGAAGTTCGTGGTCATTGCCTGTCAAAAGGAATGTTATAGATTTTGCCTTTTAACAAATGGACGAACGGGCAAACGAAAATACCAAAATCTTAACGGCCCTATTTTCGGTAAAGAACCATGAGATGATGATAATAATGATACTGTTCTTTATTCAACCCATTTCTACACAATGATACTTTCTGACACCCTTAAGAATTACAGTCATGGAAATCGTAGTCGGAAAAGAAGGGGAAATAATTATCACAATCAATTTACCCTTTTCTAATAATGTTTCTACCTTATTTGGCACTTATTTCCATTTTAAGCGCAATTTGAAATAACGTCTTAATTCAGGTCTTCCTAAATTTCTCCTTCTGGAAATGGGTTAAAGGAAAAAAAAATAAAAGAAAACAGTCCTAATAGCTTCCCCTGTTTGAATTTCATCGTTCTGATATGTTCAGCTATGAGTTGTTACCTAACATTCAGACTAAAATTCAGAGATGCCCCCAATTTTGACCTTATCAAACTGTAAATTTGTTGTTGGAATTGATTTACCGCGGCTGACAATCAAAATATCGATCGAGCAATGAAATCTTTCCGTAAGACTTTAAACTCCTGCACCAACCGCCATTAATCCTTTCCTGTTCAATCCCCGGTTTTTACGTCCCCATGGTTTTATACTTTAGAAACAATTCTAGAAAAAGAAGAAATTGCTTGTAACAAGCAATTTCTTCTTTTTCCACAATATTTTCTACCCAACTGAATGGTTGTTTTCAAATTAAAACCTCTTTCAATTTTCGTCTGCTAAACCTTTGAATTGGACAGGTCTAAAATTTTTGAAAACAGGAAAGGGTTAACATGAAGCCTTTTCGTTCGTTTTGTGACCATAGTTCATTTAAGCTGTAGTTACGGCGTCTAGATCGTCAATTAAAAAGTTTACTTCTTTGTTATTTTTGTTCTTTTGGTATTATAAACGTTGTAACTACAGCTTATTCAAGCTTTAGTTACGACGTTTCGGTCGCAAATCAACCATTCTACTTATTTGTTACATGCTACTGGCCATAAATTTTGAAAATAGCGCCGGTAAATATCGAAGCCTTACTTCCTATGAAGTAAATGGGCGGGACCAACGGAGTAAGTGGGTGGAACTAGCGGTTGGTCGTAGTTTTGCAATGTTATTCCAAAAATTTATTTAACCCATTCCAACACCGTGGAATTTTAGACCGGTCCTAATTGAAAGGAGCTGCAGACGACAATTTCAAGTTGATTGAATTTTAAATTTTTTCGTCTTTTTGGATAGAAAACATTGTGGATAATGAAGAAATTGCTTAGTCCTAAGCAATTTCATCATTTTCCACAATGTTTTCCAAAGCCTTTCGTTGAGGGGCGTAAAAAGGAGGGATTGAGTTGGAATGGGTCAAGAAAACTCAACGAACCCAATTCAGACGTGCGGACGCACTTCTGACTCGAGCTTCATTGTGTCCCATTCTACAAAAACGGAAATGGGCGGTGTTCTGGTACAACAATAATAAATGATCGAGATGAAGGCCTTTGTTTAAAAAATAACCACAAGTTGATACACGTATTGCTGCTGGGCTTTGGTGACACACATTTCCGCTTTTTATAAGACCTTAGGTCATGACCAATTGCATGACTCAGTACTTGTTGTAACACAAGCTAGTAAAAAAACCAGTTTTATAAATTAGCCCGTTCTTAAGCCAGGAATCATTTTAACCCTTTCCCGTTTAGACTAGTACAAATTGAAAGAGGTTGCAGACGACAATGACAACTGGATGCCATTTGAAATGAACTCATCTTATGTGGCAGAAAATATTGTGGAAAAAGGAGAAATTGCTTGTTACAAGCAAATTCTTCTTTTTCCACAATGTTTTCTCCAGTATAAAATCACACGAACGTAAAACCCCGTATTTGAACGGGAAAGGGTTAAACGACATTCTTTGATTAGCTTAACCTTTTATCACAGAATCTCGCCGTTTGACGCCCAAATGATTTAAAGGCTCGAGAATGAATGTGGAAAATGTAGACATTGCTATAAACAATTTCTGCACTCATTTGCCACACTGCTTTCTACCCATAAAGACAGATTTATTTGAAATTCTATCAAGTTGAAATTGTCGTCGGCAACTTCTTTCACTTTGGGCCATTCTAGATTTGTGTCGTCTGGTAATGTGTTAAAGTATTACACCATACTAGCATATATCTTAAACACCATCAAGCTCGCTCAATTTATCTTTTTATTGTGAACAGGAAAAACATATTTTAGAAATAAAAATTGCAATAGTCAAGACCTCTTGTTTGGTTGTTCTAAGATTATTTGCGAGTTTGTTCAGAATACGATAATATTTGCTTAAACACGTAACCCAAGATTGACAAATTTGTGTTGATATGTATTTGTTACGATTGTCTGTATGCAATGGGTCCACACAAGACATTTATATACCCATGGAAAGACCATTTGTATTCAGGCACGGTACGTAAAAAGACTCAGATCAACCTATGTAACCATACAGTTACAACATACAGTCTGTTCAGTCTTCACCTTGCGTTTTATAGATTGATCAAAAGCCTTTTTACCCATTTCCCCACAATGGCGCTTCTTGGCGCCCGCCAAGAAAAACAATTAGGAAAACAATTTATTCATTTTCCATAATGTATTTTACTAAAAAGTTTACCTCTAATCTATATGAATGATTTCATTCGTCGACTGATTATTTGATTGTCAGCCGCGATTGGTCTATTAAGTTGTCTCAAAATTGAACAAAACCTGCTTATCTAAACTTACGAACACCACGTGTAGATATCCTGTCCATATTTTCCTTCATAGGTCACATTAAAGGGCCTTGGGCGTGCCTGGCTCTGGCATATCTGTAGTGCTCTGTTTGGGGTCGCTGGGGAGGACCCGGGCATGAACCCTCGTGTATAGCTTGTGTTCACTTGCTGTCCGTACGTGTGATACAGAATGAATGGTAGTAGTAGCAACGATGATAAACCTTAAAAGGAACCATTAGTTAACCGTAAAATATACTCTGTTTGTTTGAAAACAAAAATATTTGAATCGTATACAGGTGATTGCATACATAGGTAATATCCTTTGTTTTTACGTTCCTATGATTTTATACTTGAGAAAAGATCGTGAAAAAAGAGGAAATTGCTTGTAACAAGCCATTTTTGTTCTTTTCCCGCAATATTGTCTACCCTTTAAGTTGGTTACCGTTTCAAAAAGCACTCATTTTTAGTCGCATTCGGCAACTTTTTTGAATTTAGACAAGTCTAAAGTTCTGAAAAACGGGATAGGGTTAAACAAAACATCAGTTTGATGTAGGTGAAGTTTACTGTTTGACCACGTAAGGAACAAGGTGGAGTTAGAACCCTTGGCTAGCGAAGATTTCATCATTAAGGCTGGTTCTTTTAAATCCTTTTTCTGAGGCAATTCAAACGTGACCAGTGGCAAAACAGTTCAAGTAAAAAATTAGAGGTACTTGTTGGGCAAATACGCCATTAGGGCCTCTAAGAAAGTTGATTATTTTACTGCTTTACTTCATTTTTTTTCAAAGCCCAAAATTATAAACTTTGTGGACAACTGACAGGCGTTTTTTATAGACAACTAGAGCCTTCAGATAACAGGAACAGATGCTGACTGTTGACATTGATTAGAATTCTCGAATTAAGTAAAATCCAAGACTACAATATTTTGCATTAAAGGATTTCCTTTTTGATGCGCGTTAGTCTTTCGCTTTAAAGCCTGTTTTGTAACACAGCGTTTGTGCAACATAACGACAATTGACGGACCTCGTCTGTCAATAAAAGGACCAACCGAAAAAAGGAAAATGGTTAGTTGAAATAGCCTTACTCAACAAAAATACTTTACGTGAATGTCGCCCAGTGTTAGAGTTCTAAGTTACTTCCAGTCTAAACTCATGATTTGAGTGGTTTATCCGTTTTGGATGGGTAGACGCGACCCGTCAATTACACAAGAGTACGATTGCGCGATGACGAGAAAACGAGATCCTATCGTGAGCTCAGCATCGTACTCTCACGTAATCAACATCGAACTATCACATAAGTGAAACGTTATCATACTATCGTTTTCTCGCCACCCGTTGTATATGCTCAAATATCTTGTCCTTTGTGGAACAATAGAATGAAATGTTTAGTCATTGTGACGTGCAACTTAGTTAGGAGTTTTTCCTTGATTTGATGAGTTAAAGATACGACATTCAGGTCGCTAACCAACTAACCATTTTCCTTTCTGTTTCATGCTACTGGCCATAAATTTTGAAAAGTATCAACGGCAAGAACAACAACAAGTCATTTAATATCTTATTGAATTTGTTGACGGAGTTCAGTGGGCGAGGTCAACTATCTGTTTATTATCAATTTGTAATTCAAAACTACAATTTCCTGACATGCCATGATCTTTGGAAGTCGAGAATACGTCGGTACGATTACAAGAATACGACATTACGACACGATATCGCGAGAATACAAAAGACGTGATTTTCTTCCACGGGCACTTTTCTACAGTCTAAATACCTGCAAAAAGCGAAATGTTTGGAGCTTTGTCAACATCGCTATCTGTGCAGTCTGACGAGAGTAGACATTTTCATACAGAATGTAACTTTTGTCGTGGTGGGCAAAGGACTTATCGTCAGTGACCGAGCAAAACCAAGCTTTTCTAAGCTGTAGTTAAGTTGGTTTCGTCGCTCATGGATGATATATAGAGGATACACGCTCATAGGATTTAGTTTAAGGAAATTGATTTATGACAAGTAGATACATTAATTCTATAGATGCATAAATTATAGCGAGTGATTAAAGGTCAATGTTGCCTATACCTGTATATACAGTATTGACCTTTGATCACTCACTTTAACTTGTGCATCTGTAAAAAGATTATGCACTTAACCCTTTCCCTTTTTGGAAATTTTAGACTAGTCAAAATTGAAAGAGGATGCAGACAACAATGAAAACTGGATGCCATTTGAAATAAAACCATCCTATGTGGTAGAAAATATTGTTGAAAAAGGAGAAATTGCTTGTTACAAGCATTTTCTTCTTTTTCCACAATGTTTTCTCAAGTATAAAATCACAGGAACGTAAAATCCCGTGTTTGAACAGGTAAGGGTTAAATTGGTATAATTTAGTTATCGTGGTTGTAATCAGGAACCTCCTTCAATTTGGAGTTACTGTGATTGTAATCAGGAACCTCCTTCAATTTGGACAAGTCTAAAATTGTGTTGTTTTGGTAATGGGTTGAATGCATGGACAGATTGCTGGCCACGCCCTCTAATCTTCGATATGACAGTTCGACTGAGGCGATAAACGCCACTATTTTTTAAGAAATATATGTTCAGAGATACCAATTAAAACGAAAATCGTTGGTTGGGTTTCCAGACGTCATAGCTACACCTTGAATAAAGCGTAGTTGTGACTTTACGTGACTAAACCAACAAAGTGCCTAACAGTAATGCCTGGATTCAATGTTGGTGGGAAATTATCAAAACGGGGTGTTCAGGGTTTTGAAACGACATCGAGCATTTTTCATCGGAAACCTATGCTGTGACAAAAGCGCATAACCGGGTACCCTGGATGATGGCTTTCTGAGATAGGTGGAGCTCTGATACTGCCGCTGAATAAAGCAGTTTTGACTAATACTCATACTTTACCTTTTGTTGTTAAATCCATTCTCAATATCTAAATCCACAACTGAATATTTTAGTTGAAGTTTATATTTTGAGGAAACTGATTATTTGCACATATAAATAGAACAACAGCCAAGTTATTTAGAAACAGGTATACGACCCTAACAAAAAATATGAATGATAAAAGAAGTAAATAACCTATTAGAAGACAACTAAGTTTGTTTCTTTTCTTTCTTTTTTTTTTTTTTTTTTTGTTTAGGTTTTGGAAAGGAATAAAATTCGAAAAGGAAAATACTTGATTTTAAGATAAAAGATACTTTACGGATTGCCTATGCTGATAAAAAAATCTAAACAGCAATCTAATCATTCTTTAGATCAGAAGTAAATTTTAAACTCACATACTAAGGTGAAGCATGTCTTTTAGTTCGACGACTTAAACGCCGTAGTTGCAGCTTATTCAAGCTGTATTTTCCACATCATTTTCTCTAACCCTCTTTTGGCGGGTTATAAAAAAACGCTATTGGTTGGGCATGGGTTTAAAGCCAAGGTGAAAAAATATGCAGCACAAAACTTAAGCGCTTCCATCAATTCTTGATATTGTTTTATCTATACGTTTCAAAATATATCTGTAGCCTTATGACAATCAGCGTTCTGGATTGGTTGGAATCTCATTAATATTGATCAAGTCCTCAATATCAAGAAAGACCCTGATAAATATCGGTTGGTGACCAAAATGTCGTAAATACAGATTGAATAAAGCTTTATTTGCGACCTTTTTTATGACGATATGTTATGACTCTACTTCGGCTATGTTTCATAAGGCGCTCATCTATCGGAGACGTGCGACGAAAAATAATAAGTCCCAGGTACAATTAGGCGGACAAACAAATAAATAAATGATAAATAATAGTTTTGGAAATGGAAACTACAGCATTACGTATTTGTACACTTCGCGCGAAGACGATGGTAAAAACGTCGTTGGGCGTCAAAATGTCATAACTACAGCTTTATTCAAGCTGTACATACGACATTCTGCACGTCCTACGACGATATATTAAAAAGACGACAAGCTAATTAGAATTTATTTCACTAATGACCTGACTTCATTAAATATCTAGTATGAAAATGCCAAATGAGAGAGAAAGAAGAAGTCCGCGTCTACAAGAACGCAATTTGGCGATACTATAATTATTGACTTTGGGATGACTTAAATCCCTAAATATTGCGGAAAATAAATTAATCATTTGAAAAATTATAGCATTGATATTCTATAAAATTGCATCTTTTCAGTAAAAAAATAACATCACAAGTTAATTAATTTTCCTCACAAACTCGTATTGATGAAAAAAGCACTTTGAAAATTACTCGTTATTTTCCCATCATTTACACAAGCAGTCTCCACGTAAATAAACTAGCCCAGAAGAGCTGTCACTAGTATTGCTCACTGTTAGAACACAACAAATTATAACTTCAACCCAGTTTGACAGCCTCATTTGGGCGTCTCCGCCTCCCTGGGAAAAAAGGCTAATTGGTCACTCTACGTTTGTACCTGATACCTAGTTATTCTTTCCGGAAATTACATTTTGCGTAATATTGCGAATAAGCTTATTTATGAAATAAGTTATAACTACGATGACTTTAAATAGTTTCAAATTATGAAAGGAAAACTGTGAGTAAGGTCACAGACTATTTCAGGACAATTACAATACTGTATTACAATTTTACACATTATTTTCCGAATTGTTTTTCTTGATGGGCGACAAAAGCGTCACTGTATGGGGATTGGTTAAGAATAGATATATAGTCGGTTTTCTACCAAAACCTTATTCCAAGCTGCAGTCACGAGTTTTTGGTAGTACACCGACGATATATCTATATAGTATAACTAAAAGAGATATTGAAAATATACGCAAAAATATTCGACTCTGGTCATTCTGCTCATTCCATTCAGTCTCACAAGGGTCGACACTGTATGTATTTGTCAGGAAGGCCCTGTTGACCTGACAGTTAACACGTATTAGGCATATTTGCACTGTTAGTGTCCCTTATTTTATTTGACAGATGACAATACCTTTCACCCTAACATGAAAACAGGAAAACAGGTATATAGAAACATTACATGATCTTCAAAGAACTGTCGTTCAAACTTAATAAGAGGAAATACATGCTAACCATTTCCTATACACTCCCTGATTTTTACGTCATTGTGAAAACATTTAGAAAAAGAAGGAACCGTTTGTCATAAGCAATTTATTCTTTTATCATAATACTTTCTACCATATAGCATGGTTACTTTTGAATTCTACTTACTTTACAATGTCGTCCGAACCCTTCGAATTTTAAAAAGATGTTTAGGGTTAGGAGGGGAATGAAGTACAAAATAATTTAGGTTATGCATGGCTCATCCGACTTCAAACAAAACAAAGTCAAAATACTGAAAAGTACTGTAAGCAAGCAAAGCATTGTTTTGTTCAATTATCTTCTATGTCAAACGTTATCATGATAAAGAAACGATGTTAAAGTAACCAGGGAGATAACCCATTCACACACAATCCCCCGTTTCTACGCCCCGTAAGAAATAGTTGTGGAAAACAATGTGGAAAATGAAGAAGTTGCTTGTTACAAATAATTTCTTCATTTTCAACATTGTTTTTTACCCAGAGAGATGAATATTTCAGATTTTTCAAATACTTGAAATTGTCGCCTGCAACTTCTTTGAAGGCTCTGATCAGAGTCGATTTAACACGATGTGCTCTAGCCTATGAGTTAAACTTGCATGCAGAGTTTGCAATATTCTTGAAATACATGAGGACTACTTTTTATGTCGTAGACATTTAACGGATTTTTTGGTTAAGCCTCAAGTGGCAGTTTACACTTGTTGAACTTTGAGATGACCTCAAAATTTTGTCTGTTAACTTATGCTATCAAAGTTGACGCTTTGCTAGCTAAAAAACGTTGTAGTCTCTGGCCCAAATCGATTAATCAAAGTACTACCAGCACTATAAATCAGTCGTTACTGAATGATGGAGCAATGATGTTGTTGCTACAGTTACCAAGACGTAATTGTTTGAAATATTTATTCAAACATAATTCGCTGCAAGTACCACTTTTTGAAGCTAGTGACAATTTGATTTAATTCATTCATTCACGATAATAGTAAATTTACTTCTTGGGGGCCAGTGCATTCATCAGGCTACAATTTGCTAACGTAATCTATCTGTAGTGGAAAAAGTGGTTGGGTGAGAAGTTATGGTCCCGTTGATGCCCTTTTTTGGCAATATATCATAATAGACTTTGTCATATGTAACTACATATCTATACTGAAGTTGCCTACACATTAAATCAGAGTATTGCATCATCGAGAGTCTTTGATTAGCACTTGATGTTTATCGGTCAAACTTTCAGAAAGACATACAACACGTGTTAAGCCATGTGCTTCCGACCTTTTGATGAGGTAATAATTTAATTTTCAGTTTCGTCTATCAAAAACGGGCGTTCTGATTGGTCCAAAATAATCATACCTATATGAACAAATTTTTGGGTACGCAGCCATTTTATGCATCCTTACAAAATAGTTCCACGCAAAATGTATTAAAATCAGTAAAGTTTTTTTATTTATATTTTTCGCTGGATGCTATTAAATTATAAGAAATGAAAAGAACATTTTTTGTTTTCATGAAGATATGAACCGCAAAACCTTATCACACTCACATGAAAGTTACACTCACACAACTTCATATTTAGAGGATCGTTGTGAGTAAATTTGCGTTTACAGCGTGCAAAACTGTAAGATTATTTCTTTTGGCACCAATAATTCAATAAAATTAACATATTCAATGGGAGATAGATAACTTAGAAGTAAATGATAGTATTGTCATGAACACGCACTAATTCATATTTGTTTACTTGCAATAGTGTAGTAGAAATGCTCCGGACAAAAGAGTGTGAACGGACAGACGGGTAGCGGTTCAAGGATATCCCCTCCACTTTGTTTGGAGGGTGGTAAAAATACGCTGTATGGCTTACCTTAAAATCGCAAATGCACATCGGTGATAAAAGTATACACCTGCAAAACCATTATAACAAGGTTTTTGAATCCCCGTGAAGAGATATAATTCCGCTTCCATCAATCCACATTTAGTCCAGTTTTATGAAAACAAAACAAACAAAAAAAGAAGAGAAATAGAGAGAGAAAGAAAGAAATATATAGAGAAAAAGAAATACAGAGAAAGAGAGGGAGACAGGGACAAGGAGTGAAAGAGAAATGGGGAGAGAGTGCGTTTAGATTGATGAATTCCCCCAAGGTTCTTATTTGCTAAAACGGAAATAAGTTTTCATAGTTCCAAGGTAAAGGGCAGTTTTGTAGATGCAGGTTGGACCGGTTTTCCAAACCCCCGTTCTTCCATTAAACTTCTTCACTTGTACTACGTATTTCAAAATTTTGCACCTGTCCAAATTCAAAGATTTTGCAGACGATAATTTCAAGTTGATTCTATTTAAAAAATCCACAAAAACTATTAAGTAGGATAGGAAACATCGTGGAAATGAAGAAGTTGCTTGTTAAAACACTTGCTTAGTACTGAATAGATAATTTTAGGCTACCTAGATTGTTGTTCATGACGCAGACTGTTTTGAATAAATCAAAGGAAATAGGTGAGTGACTCTGGCTCCAATATATTTGTTGTCTCATTACGGTTGAGTACAAATAGCCAGTACTCATTAACATAGTCAACACTCAAATGGCACGTTTAATTAATAGCAACATCTCGTGATCTAAGATGAGGAAACTATTTCTTTTCCCGATTAACTGACCAAATTCTTATTTAGGTTATAATCTAAACGGTAGGCTTACTGAAGTAAACATCAGCACGAGAAAGAAAGTTTGCATAATTTAGACTACGTCAAATGATTATAGGTATAAAACTTAACCCTTGTCATGCCGAACCCAGAATATTCCGGTTTTGGCAGGAAGAGTAGACCAAGATCAGCCTGCACATAAGTGCAGTCTGATCTTGATCTACACCCCCTGCTTGTATTTTTCCTGCCAGAGTTGTTTATGAAATTGGTTTCTAAAAGACACATTGATTTTTCAACAACAGGTTCTATCAGTGCTTTCAGCCTTTTGATTTTACAGCAATTCAGTAAGGTGACACTCGTCAATTCTCTCTCACTTAACCCATTACCACACAATAAAATTTTAGACAATGGAGTTGCAGACGGCATTTTAAAGTTGATGAAATCTTTAGATTTTTACAATTTTTGGGGTAGAAAACATTGTGTAAAATGAAGAAATTGCTTCTTACAGGCTATTTTTTTTATTTTACACAATGTTTTCCCAATTTTTTCTCTTAAGGGATGCCCAAAAGAGTCACTGTGTGAGAATGGATTAATAGTAACAAAAAAAAACAAAACAAAACTAACAAACAAACACCCCCCCCTCCAAAAAAATCCAGATTCATGTATAGTCAATTTTGTTCAAGCCACCACCTCTATTAAGCGACCAGCGCCAAAATTCCATTTCCTAAAACAAAGGATCTCCATAACTGGATGCTTTGGCTTCACTTATCAAAAATGAATTCTCTGTTGATGGAACTTATTAGAATCGTCACCAAGACACGGTTCTATTGAATTCCATTAACATAGGATTAAGTGACAATCCGGCAATGATTTATGCCTTATTTGTGTCACAAAAGATTGTTTTAAACCCCTATCCTCTCAACAGACCACATTTTTACCGTCCCTTGAGTCGTCGCAGAATACAAGTTTTTTTATTCTAATCAATCGATTCGGAGACATCACTTCAGTGCTCGAGGTAAAGCGAAGTGCAACTCTCCCCCATTCAACAGGGACAAAGCAGGATCACAACAAGGTAACATATCAAACAGAACAAAACGTCAATACACTTTAAATACAAAAAATCGGGTTGAGCAGAGCTCACTATATAAGGATGAACGTATGACGATTTGAACTTAACATTTTTGGACGCTCAAATGGCGAATTATGCCACAACGTGTAGTCGAAACATTTTTTATTTTAATACGTTGACGTCCCTATCATAGAAATAAGTAGACACTCTGGCTCCAAATTACTTAACCAGTTTGTGGTCCATCAATAGTAACCTGTACTCATTAACATAGCTAACTCTCATCTTGTCAATTTGAGTAAAATGCCTGAGCGTCTTACAAAGATACAATAGTTTGGATTAAATAGTGTCACCGATAAAACAAATCCTTGAAAACTAACCTTAGCCTTGTCAGGTGACATTGAAGTGTCATGGTGCGTTTTGGAGGAAGTATACCACCATGGTTTCTATAATAGTCTTTGAATAACAGAGCTTAATCCTTGGCGACAGACTAACAAAACAAATATGCACTCAATAATTCAATAAAACCTAAAAGTATCACCAAAAGAAATCATATTCGTAAGTATTAAAGCATGGAATAAACATGGTGAACATATTAGTTTATATATCATGCCATTGAACCACCATATTTTGGAACCAAGCTAACCAAAAGCACCCACTCCGATCTTCCAAAATCAAGCGATTCAGGCTTTGTTTTATCAAGACTCTACAAGTGTGACAGTTTATTCTTGTCGATCGGATTACCAGCAAGTTGTCGATTTAAGCTTCAAACCTCGGGATCACGGGTTCGAGCCCTGGGCTGACAATATCAACTACTGATCTTTGTGATCAATGATCACTGATCAATGTCTTTTGGAGGAGACGTTAAACCGAGGCCCCGTTTGAAGGTGTTATGCACCAAAAGCACCAGACGGAGCTCTCAGTAATTTCTAACAGTATCCTTGCAGTATCCCCCGTAACATCTAACCGTTTTCTCGGGGCGTCGCTCATATGACCATCTGCTACGGTAGCGACGAAAAATAAGCGCAAATACAAACACAAAATGTTCTTAGAGGTTGCAGACGACAGTTTTACGTTGATAGAATATCTAAAAGTGTTGTCTTTCTTTTTTGGTAGAAAAATATTTGTATAATTTTGCTTCCAAACACAACTTCTTCTTTTTCCAAAATGTTTTGCAAAAACTATTTTCTTTAGGGTATTGATAAAACAGAAAAATAGATTTTTTTTCTAACCTGCTCTATCTGCTTACATAAAACCTTAATGGAAATGTGGACTTTAAATGCGATTGATCGCTTTTTACGATGCATCGACAGTTGTGATCATTTAGCGCACAAGAAACTTGATTGTTTATTCATCTATTTTTCCTCAGTATAGAAACAAAGAACGAACAACGTACAAGTAAAGGTTGTGCTAGTACTGCGAACGGGTTTGGTTGTTTAAAAATATTTTCAAAACCAACACCTATCTCGACCTTCATTTATTCCGCTGAGGTCAATAATAGAACAATCTGTAGAATTTATTCTTCTCTGACCATCCATCACATAAAATGATTCTTTTTAATAAAGTGTTTTAAGACCCTAATTTCTAAATATAACAAAAATAAATAAAGCAAACATAGGTAAATTTCGAAAAGCCTAAAAATGACATTGGCTAACATTTAAGTGGAACATTTTTTTTCTAGGCGAATAAAACGTCGTAACTACAGCTTTTTCGAGCTATAGTTACGTCGCAAACCAATCATCTAGCGTTTTTGTTATAAGTTACTAGCAACAAACTTAGCAAAATAACATTAGATATCGAAGTGGGACTTCCTATTGGAGCTCAGTAGGCGGGGCCAGCGATCCGTCAATTAAGAACCCTTGCTTAATCCGACCGATTACATTAAAGAGAGAGAGATTTTTGATACTTGTTTCGTGTAAGGGTAAAAACGGTAGATCTTATAAATTGACCAATTACTGATCTTGCCCACTTACTCTATTTGCCACGCCCATCGGCTTCGAATTGCTTTACTTCACAGTATGGTTTGCTCTTTTGAAAAAGAAGAAACATGTCAAGATTTAAATGAAGAGAAAGATTGGGTTAATCAACGCCATCACTTCCGCAACAAGAGTTGTTACACTTCCATGACATTTTTGTTCCAAGAAAATAGAGCTAATAGACAGAATTTGCACCGTTGGATATCAATCCGATATGAAAAAGCTGCATACGACATTGCAAAATGTACTTAATTCTATGTAAAGTAGCGTGAGAAAAGGATAAATTGCTTGTTACGAGCAATTTATCCTTTTTCACAGTTTCCTATAAAAACATTTCTCAAAAGCGTCCAAAAGCTATAATGTATGGTAGTGGACTGAAGACGAGGATCAGAAACGATTCCCCCATGAAATTGAGGGCTGATAGATGGAGACAGTAAACAGTGTAGGTAATCTACAGTAAATGATTTATGGTGGTTTAACTATAAATTCGCTGTCACATCAAACTCTCACTAACGAGAACGTGACGTAAACGTTAATTCCGCGCGTGCGACTCACAATAACAAATCAAGTGTCACCGCTGCAACCTCAACTTGACATATGACCCGTAAATACCGGAGAATGCAAAAACGTTGATGTTGACGGCCCAAGGCGATAAATTAACTTGATTACTGTATCTATGTCACTCTCAAAAATGTTATTATCCGCGACCCTCGTAACTTGTCTATCTTTTGTATGAATTGCACGCACTTGTTATGTCTTGATTTTCGACATTTTGTCTCTATAAGGACTTGGACCTGTTTTTCAACTTTCGTATGACCCAAAATTTTGACGTGCGATTATCATTCGATGCGATCTAATACCATCTCTTTTCATATTTTTTTGCACAGGAAACTCCGTTAATTTAAGAGGAAGAAGAGAAGAAGAAAAAAGAAGTACAGCTGAAAATTCATCCCGGCTCAAGATGTCGTGTTAAAACGGTTCTGGCGAAAATGTCATATATTCCACTCGCTCGGATGCTCTGATTGTGTGGAAGTAATAAAACGGCTGTAATCTTCGAGTATCGCATTGATATCAAACCGTTTCAGAAAAAGTTTACTAACATAAATCGAAATTTTATCCATTTGATCAATGAAACAAGTGTCTCAAAAGGTAGATATAGATGTGATTATGAACAATCGTCCAAAATTAACATAAAATCTAACCATTGGTATAGAGGTTTTAGCCTGCACGAAAATAATGAAAATTAACCTATTCCCACACAAACCCAGATTTTTTCTCCTCTAAAAAATAAACAAACAAAAACAAAACCAAAAAGCATAAAAAACATTGAGGAATATGATGAAATTGCTTGTATCAAAAAGAATTGTCGTTAGCAGCTTCTTTGATAAAACCAGTCTGAAATTTTGTTGTGAAGGTATGGGATAACCTTGACCTCGGAAGATCCGACACAAATGTTTCAAATATTACATCTTCTCGTGGATGACGAAGATTTTGTCGAATAACTGAAATTTGACCTAAATACCATTAGATGCACATTCACCGAACTGTGATCACTCAACAACTACGACGTCAAGAAGGTGGTCAGAAAGGGACTATCAGTCTTATTGTTTATAGACACTCAGGGTGTACCCGCTTTTCCAAATAATGATCTCTTGTCATGCTTACTTCAAATGGCACTCATGCAGGGTAGCTTATCTGAGATATCTGACGATTTAAGTACACCTGTCACTTACTTGAAACAGGCAAACAAACATACAACCCGATTCTGGGTAATCTAAAGCTTGAGTATATATTCTTATATTCCTCCGCCTGTGAAGAGCATAATAATTAGAATATATGAATACAAACACAATTAAATCATAATCTGAGAAATAGATGGAAAGACCGACGGACAAAAGACACAGAGGTCGAGAGAGCTAGAAAGCGAGAGCGAGAAAAAAAAGAGAGAGAGAGTGAGTGAGTGCAAACAAGACACATCTATATGCCAATTATATTAAATGAATACAGTCACTGCCAATAAGTGATATATGTCAATGGGTGTCCAAAATACGGTAAAATAGCGTTCACTTGAGCTGCAACTACAGTCTAATGTCTACATCAACAACATTAACCTTAATATTTAAATATCTTGATACTCATGTGCATTCTTTTACACGTGTTAGGGATAAACACGTTGTCTCAGGACAGACATTGATTGATCCTTCCATTTATTGATTGTAGCCTCAATATCAAGATTTATTTTTTCCAAAGAGAGCCATCTGCAAAAAAGAAAATGTTGATAATCAGATCTAAAAGAGTATCATCCTGATGCTGAAGTCCCATGCTTAATTTAAAGCATCTATGGGAAAAACGCGACGAAAGTTATTTACAGTAATATACAACAGGCAGGTAACGCCTGTAAGTTGCAAAAGGAACACAGGATAAATATGAAAAGGTCGAAGTTTCTGCGCGAACACAATGGTTGAATGACTAAAGAAAAGAGCGGTTGCTAGACACTTCTTCAGGGAGGAAGTGTCCTTTCTTAAGACACTAATATGTAATATACTAGACTACAGTCAAACCATTTTGCAACGATTTCTGAAATATGAAGAGGTTTAACTACCTCAATATTTATACCGCCTTTGAATAGGCATTGTGAATTAACTGAATTCTGACTGGCCTAAGAATTATCGTAATTAATGTGGTATACGATACAAAGTTCAAATCAAATGATTCCCAGTATGTCCTAGATAATATAGACTAGTGAACATGACTCGAAGTGACGTAATTAATATCTTACCAGAGCTATACTATACAGAGACCTAGTTTAAAGACATTTGGACCAACAAGAGCATCGCAGGAGGATGCTTACACTCGGCTATTCAAGTGATACTGAGTAAAAATTTTAAGTCGAAAAAGATGTTTTTTAACATACCCCCCCCCCCATGTTGTCACGAAATGTGACCTTGGTGGATGACATAAACTTTACAGCAAACTGCCCATCAATGCAAAGAAAATATGTCCCAAATACGAGCCATGTATCTTCAATGGTGTATGTATAACAGCAATGTCAAATTTTGTAATTTACCTTGATAATTGACCTTGACCTTGATGCAAGACCTAGACCTCACAACACACCGATGCCTATCAATGCAAGAAACACATATATATACCAAATATAAGTCATTGCCAACTTTGTTTTGTGTTCTTTTTTCCCTATTCACCATGTTCAAATCGTTTCTTTGTCTTTGTTTTTTTTTCAACCTATTTTTCGCCACGTTGTTTTTTATCTATTATTACACAAATCTTATTTACAAATTATGTGACATGAGAACAACATTTTCTTCTATTTACCATTGCTTAACCGAAATATATATACGTTATAACTCTTGAAAAACAACGGTTTAATTTCAAATGCGAGTTTTATGACAACAACGTATGTGAATAACCTGCAACCTTTGAATTTGAAATTAAGTCTTGAGAGTACTCTTGAAGCAACAATCATTACTGAATTTCATCTACCTTTATTTAAACCCTTAATATACACGAGATATCGCAGATGTTTTCATGTCACACACTTGGATAAATACTAATTGTACTTAAAAAAGATATTGCATGGATAAGTTTATTCAAACATAAAATACATATTTACTATATAGTATTGAAATGTTTTATAATAAATATTGTGAATATAAAAAAATGTATTATGGATGAATAAAAAAGAAAGAAAAGTCATGTATCTTGAAAGGTGCTCGAAAATAGCAAAAAGTTAGGTTTTTTCGTAAGGTTGACCTGGATAAGTGACCTTGACGGATGATCCTTACCTGAGAACCAGCTAATGTATACCAACGCAGAGAACCTATGTTCAAATTATGAGCCATGTATCTTAAACAGTGTTTGAATAAGAGCAAGATGTTGTTTTTGTATTAAGTTGACCTTCATTAGTGACCTTTATCTTAATGGATGTCCTTGACCTTCAACCAAACAGATGCCTAACAATGCAAGGAACCTATATTCCGAATATGATCTTTGTATATCGAACGATGTTTGAATAAGAATAAGCTTTTGCATTTAGTATTCAAAGTTAGTGACCTTTATAGGTGACCTTGACCTGGATGAATGACCTCAATCTTACTATCAACTGATGCCTTTAAATTCAAGGAATCTATATCCTAAATGTTAGTCATGTGTCTTCAACGCTCTTCGAAAAACAGCAAAATGTTATATTTTGGCGTTTTGTTTACTGCTCGAAGACGAACGGACATCGGTAAAATTTACCACCGATCTTACCGATGTTACCCTAATTCGTTCAAAAATACCTAAAGAGTTGTTCCCCTTGTTTGTATGGGTTGCTCTTTTGACAGTGAACTTTATTCCAAGTTTCAAATGTGTTCAGGAACACCAGACATATTACAAAACTTCAGTTTTCGGATCACGACGACGTAAACGACGATCTGGTTATAGCAATCCATCTGGTTTTATCCGAAAACAATCGAGATAAAAACGTAGCTTTTAGAGTAATATAGTTTAAACCTAGATACCCATGATCTAACTTCTTCATGGTAAAAGAGGGGGTATGATGGCTTACTGCTGTCCGTCTTCCTGTCCGTCTGTAACCATTATTTTTGTCGCACTTTTTCAGCAACTATTCATAGCATCGACTAGTCTGGAGGTTCATCCAGGGGTCCTACGTAGTTCTTACCGAATAAAGGTCCCTATTGTGCCTACTTCCTGTTTTCCGACTTTATTTATTTTTGGACAATGCTGGTAAATCGGTATATTTTTGTCATACTTTTCTCAGCAACTATTCATAGCATCGACTAGAAACTTGGTGTGGAGGTCCATCTATTGGTCCTACATGGCACTTACCGAATTAGGTCCGCAAGTTCCTGTTTTGCGACTATGTTCTTTTTTTTTTCGGACATTGGTGGTTTCGTCGTATTTTTCTCAGCAAACATCTAGGGGTCCTAAATGGCGCTTACCGAATTTAGGTCCGCAAGTTAACTACTTTCTGTTTTACGACTGGTTACACTCATGTCCGTTTTTGCATCATAGAAAAAAGAGCAAAAGGGGTCCATTTTCGCAATCTGTAGCTCCTCCAAAAAGTTTCGTTGGGCCGTAAATCTTAGTCCGTCTTAAAGCAGTGATTGGTATTGATTTACAGGTCCGGAAAATGGTTTAATTAAGGATATATATTTTGCAAATCTTCATTGAACACATCCACCCATGAAATTCTTTAGTTTCGGAAGTGAAAATCTAGTAGGGTACCACCTCCAAATGTCAGTCTCTACAAAGAGATTGTTCCCAAATAGATTCTTTGAATCACATGCATGACATGCAGCAGTGATCTCTCACTCTGCAGAACCTAACATCAAGCAAATTGCTGTTGCTTAAACGCTAAAACGGTGTGACAAAAGAATGTCAAATTTTCTTAACCCATTCCCACTCAATGACGCTTTTTGTCGTCCCTCACGAAAACTAATGGGAATACAAAATAAAAAAATTGAAATGTCGTCTGCAACTACTTTCAATTTGAACGTTTAAAATTTCATCTTCTGGTAATGAGTTAATGGACTACTTTAGGTACAACCATCCGGAAGCAATTTCGGAGTGGAGCTGACCCGATTTTTGTTTATTTTGGACATTCCCTGGTAATCTCTCAGTCTACAGTTTTTCCCCCTCTGTCAGAAGTTCTTGACCGTGAATGTCCTGCAGTGTATTCTATAAATCACTATTCTGCAATAGAAGAAACATGTTCTTTGTCAGAGTAGGATGTAAAACTATTGAAAAATACAACAAATCCTACTAGTATCCTATAAAGATGACAAAACTGAAGGTCTATGGATATGCGGCATGGTCGACAAAAGTGGGCAATTTCATGCTACGCAAGAGTTGCAGCACAAGTCAAATTGGAAAACGGCCCAAAAACGACTTGCTGTCCGGACAGTAAAATAAATATGAAGTCAGTCAATGCAGTAAAAAAAAAAAAAAAAAACACGAACCAGCTATTTTTTTCTCTATCTCGGCCCATATTTCTACCATGCAAGAAAAGCCTGCATAAACGACCAAAACCTACAATTCTACCACATGCCACTTCTGGTCACCCGAAACTGATGTTGTGTGAAAGAACCATGAAACTTTAGTTTCGTATTTGCAAATGGTCTCTTTTTCACATTTTTGAATTATTTGAAGCAACAGTATCCACCTTTACCTTCAAATATGAAGTCAAAAATGACCATTTCCTTTTATTTGAGAAATTGACATGGCCAGTTCGAATATTTCCAACGAAACTGTAGGCTGGCACCATAGTGATATATTTTCGTCGCTTTTTTCTCAGCAACCATTTATAGCATCAATTTGAGACTTCACGTAGAGGTTCATTTCAAGACCCTTCTTTGCGCTGCATGTTAACTACTTCGTGTTTTCCGACTTTCAGTCAATAGTTTATTTTTGGACATTCCCTGGCATAGTGGTATCTCTTCAATGCTTGATATGGAGGTGAAGTTAGGAGTCCTACATCGTGCTCACTGAATATGTTCCTTAGATTCACTGTACTAAGGGGTAGTGCATGCGGTTTATGTGTAAATTCTACGAAGTAAGAATGAAGCGTTCTAAGAATAACTAGCGCCTATTAAAACTGATAAGATATATGTAAACTCAATCTTTATACAGGGAAAAACAAACAAACAAGAAACACCGTTTACAAAAAAAACAAACAACAACAAAACAAACAAAATAAATTATTTCTTTAAAACGATCAGCCGAAATCTCAGTTAATCATGCAATCCATGGTCTAGTACGGTAACAATGACAGCCTAATTGCTTAACGAATCAAACGACCCCCTCCGACAAAAAAGGGAGTAGAAACGGAAAACTTTTTTGTAGAAAGTCAGACATTGATCACCTCGGCGCAAGACCGCTTCTTGAAAAACATCACTCACACATCGACAACAAACCCAAACTTTCATCGAGTAGAATCATAAATGACGAAATTGGATTAATTATAGGGAACCCTTCATTTTTTGGAGGGTCAAGCTTTAGTTATCCGGTAAACTATCGTAGTACGGAAATTATCGTAACTGAAATTGTAATCTGATTCACTTCTTTACATCTGTCCTTGAACTATGACCTTAACCTAATACTGTCAGATTTTTTTTCCAGATTACAAAATCTACAAGGAGATGCGTTGCCAAATTGAAACATTGCCAGATAAATTCTGTTTTGAGTCCAAATGCACACAAATCTATATATTAGTCTTTCATTGATATATCTATAGTGTCTTGGAAAATAAATAGAGGTAATAATTTACATGCACATAGTTATTGTCAAATCTGTGCTACTTCTGAAGTATTTACATGTCAAAAACGGCTACTCTACCTGTCTAAATTACTGGACTCTGACTGGTTTTGTTATGCTATAATGTGTGTGATACATATGTATTTTTGACAGTCTAGTTTTTGATCGTTTGTCAATTATAAACACCATTTAGCTTGTCAAACTTGACCTTGAGTTAAGATAAATTCTGTACGGTAGGGAAAGTAACAGCAGAGTTGGTGATTGGGACTAATTCAACCCTTTCCTGTTCAATCCCTGGTTTTTGCGTCCCTGTGATTTTATACGTGAGAAAATATTGTAGGAAAAGAAGAAATTGCTTGTAACAAGCAATTTCTTCTTTTCCTACAATATTTTAGACCCTGTAGGTTGGTTACTTATCAAATTGCACCCACTTTTAGTTGTCTTCTGCATCTTCTTTCAAAGACAAGTCTAAATTTTGAAAAATATGAAAGGGTTAAAGATTAAAGATAGGTATATACAGAACATTTGTACAAGCCCCTCAAATAAATTAACTTACTTAATCGACAGATCGCAGCAGTCAATCAAAGAATCAACCAATGAATCAAATCATTCATTTTGACCGAAAATGAATTTCAAACCGACATTTGCAGACATTTATGTGGAGTATCTGTGTTGATGTGGCGATGTAAGCGTCGTAACTACAGATCATTTCAGCTGTAGTGACGACGTTTAGGTCGCCAACCATAAGTAACTGACAATATATTTTGCAAACTAACGCCGTTTAATAACGGAGTGGAACTTCCTGTCGGAGCACAATGGGCGTGGTCACTGATCCGTCAATTATCAGACACCAGAATTTAATAGCGGGATCATTAAAGAAAACAATTGACGGTGATATTTTAAATCCGACACAATCTTTAAACAGACGCATAAGGAAGATATTTTTACACACGAAGTGTCAAGTTTATTTGATTATTACTATAAAGTAACAAGCACATTCTCATTTGCGAAATGTTTTTTCAGAATTTTACTTCTTTTGGGTGTCAACACTCAAAATCGTGTTAGGATTAAACCAAAAAAGGATTTGATCTGACTTAACTTTAATCGTAACTGATTGTCAAAAAATTGAAAGTAGAAACGTCATAAAAAAAAGATAACTAGCTTTAACAGAATATGATTAAAACAATAATAAGAGCTATGACTGAAAGTGATAAATACAGTAAAAACTTGGGCTATCACTGAAGTAGATTAAACCTTTTCTGATCAATGATCCCTGGGTTTTACAACCTTTTGATTTAATCACTGAGAAAACATTGCTGAAATAGAAGAAATTGCTTGTAAAAAGCAATATCTTCCTTTTCCACAATATTTTCTACCCTATTGAATAGTTATTTTCAAATTGAATCGACTTTAAATTTTCGTCTGCAAAACCATTGAATTTGGACAGGTCTAAAACTTTCTAAAACAGGAAAGGGTTAAAACAGTAATAACTGGATGTATAAATGATTAAAACTGTAACAATTGGAGCTATCACTAAACGTGATTGTACAAATAGTTCTGTTCAATTTACAAGTTTTACGGGAAATGATTAAGGAACCAATTATAGCAAGGTAATCAAAATTGACGGGTCGTTGGCTACGCCTACTGATTCCAACAGGAAGTTAGATTTAGATATATAACGGTGTTAAATATTGCAAATCTTTGACCAGTAACATGTAACAACAAAAGGGCCAAGATGGCACTCGATCGCTCATATGAATTCTTATTGAATAAAGAGACAAGAAAGTGGACATCAAAGTGGGTCGTATTGCAGAAGTGATAAGCGGTACAAAAGACATAAAATGTGCTTATATTGATTACATCGTCATTAAGGCCCCTTTTCCCGTCTTTTCAATGAACCTTCCAATTTTCCACACACTTCATGATCTAACAATCATTCTGGCCAAGTTTCATTAAGAATGGAACAGAATCGTAGAGTGTAATCAAAGAAAATGTCATTAAGGTCCCTTTCCTTATATTTTCCAAACGAACGAACCCATTTTCAATAGGATTCATAGTTATAACCTAATGATCGTTCTGACTAAGTTTCGTCAAAATTGGACTAGAAGTGTGGGCCTTAGTGTGTACACAAAGAAGTTGTCATTAAGACCCCCCTTCAATGGTTTATTATGAAATCACCAAATTCTTCAGCAGGATTAATCTTTAGACCTAAAAATTATCAAGATTTAGCCCCGATATTTTACAAAGAAATGGTGATTAAAGCCTCTTCATTTGACCGAACAATCATTCTCACTAAATTTCATGGGATAGAGCCAAATTTGTGGACCTAAAAGTTCAAATAAAGAAATTGTCATTAAGGCCCATTTTCCCGTGTTTTCCAATGGGACAATCCCATTTCTAATTGGTTAAATGCTTATGACCTAACAATAAATTTGACCAAATTTCACCAAGATTTAAAATGTGAAACCTACAGCGTAAAGAAAGAAGCTGTCATTAATGTCCCCTTTATGAGTTTTCAATGGAAAAATCCCATTTTGAGAGGTTAATACTTTTAGCCCCAAATCAGTTTGATCAAGATTCTTAAAAAATGCAAATTTGTGGTCCCTAAAATGAATTCAAAGACCATGTTATTAAGGCCCTTTACCCTTTAAGGTTCATTCTTATGGCCTTACATTCATTTTGACCAAGTGTTTTAAAGATTGGGGACAAAATTGTGGCTCCTATAGTATAATAAAGAAATCCTGATTAAGGCCTCCTTTTATTTGTTTTCCATTGGAATCTTCCCATTTTCATTTCGGTTCATCCTTACAACCTAATAATCATTCCGACTAAGTTTCACAAAGTTTGAGATAAAACTGTGGCTCATACAGTGTAAACAAAGACAATGTTGACACTGGACGACAGATATTTTTGTATCACAAAAGCTCTGCAAGGACACATAAACTTGAAAAAATTGTATTCCTGACTTTAAGGCTGCCAAAGAAACAAAATGCTTCACATGAATGTTGATCATTGTTGGAGTTCAAAGTTAAATTTCAGTCTAAATGTAAAATTTGATTGGTCTATTGTTTTTTCGTTCACTGTCATAATCCTTCAATTTCATATGCACACAAATTTTATGAGAAGATTTCAGAGCAATACTGTGGTATAAATGCTACAAACAAGATTGATTCAATTCAAATACAAGTTCTACAGGAGATAGTTTAGGAACCAATAATAGTAGTCTGTTTAAATTCTATTTCAGTACACATACAACTGTAGGAATTTTAGTTTGGGCAATGATGACCTATTCCAGAAATGCTTAATTCAATTGTACATCCTTGAGCTGTGACCATGACCTTAGAGCTATATGAAAATTTGTTTCAATTGGCACATCTACTCACGATAGAGTGCAATTGTGCGAAGTTATTTCAAAATCAATCCATAATTTTCCCAGCTATGCTCCAGACATGCTTAATTCTGATGCTTAATTTTAATGTTTCACCTTGAGCTGTGACTTTGATCTTAGAGCTACAAGATATTTTTTTAAATGATTTATCTACCAATGATAGAGAATAATTGTGCCAAGTTATTTTAAAATCCGTCCATAATTAACCAAATGGTAACAAAAATTACACTCACACAACTCTATACTACCAGTAACTATGTGTGTTACTTTGTCCATTTTTTTTTTAAATCTAGACTGCTCCAAATTGAAAGAGGTTGCAGACATCAGTGAAAATTGGATGGTAGAAAATATTGTTACAAGCAATTTCTTCTTTTTCTACGTGTTCTCAAGTATAAAATCAAAGCAATGTAAAATCCCAGGTTTGTATAGGAGAGCGTACATTAGAATTTGGTACATGCAATACTGTAGCTGTGCAACAATTATTCAGTAAAATTTACATGTTCAATGGGCGAAAAATGCTCAAAAATGAAAGTATTGTCTCAGTCTTTGGTTTTATGTCTCTTTTCTTTATTTTCAACCCTAACATTCCAATGTTACACAAAACTATTCTATCAAGTAACAACCTGCAATGGAAAGAACTTGTTCTTTTTCAGAATAGGATATAAAACAAGTAAATAATTACAACATATCATAAAGACACCCTATTGAAAGAGACAAAACTGAAGGCTTTTTGATAAGCAGCAAAACCTAGCGTAATTCTGCTATTCTTGCCTGGCCACACAGACAAATTTGAAATGATGGTCCACAAACTACATGTACTTGATTTCTGTAAAGTAAAAATGCCATCTAAATCTGAATTTGGTCAATGCAGTCAGAAAAAACAATAATTCCAGCTACTTTTCCCAACTATATTGTCACCTATTCCTTCCCTTCAAGAAAGCCTGCACTTGCACTTCTGGTTCAGCCAAAAATCTGTGCACTAACCAAAAGCTATTGCTGAAGGTCAAATCAGTAATAATCCTTACAACCCCATCCCTGCTAAAAAAAGGCTTAGTTACATACAAAAAAGAAAAATGTTTTTTTAGAAACATACCAGAAAAGAAATTTCATCAAATAGTCTTAACATGAATTGGAATCAAATCAAAATAATAGATGAATAGAAAAGTGATTTCAGCTAAATTGCTTTATGCTGCGTAATGTAAAACTTAATTGAAAGTACTCAAAATAGAAAATGCATATTCTGCTTGGTGCTAAGTCTTTATTGGAAGTAGAATATTGGATCTGCCTAGTCATCTTGAGCTTTTATTGAACCAAAATCATTTAGCAGTTAATGTGTAAGTGAAAGGCAATAAGCACAAACCCCATTGGTTTTGTTTGTTTAAATGGGGTTTAACACCGCTTTTATAAAATTTTCAGTCATGTTGCACAGCTGGAGCACCTAACAATGGATTCCTGGTATATCTTACACCAGTATTACCATTACACCCTCTCCAGCTGCTATCCCACATACCCATTTGTGAGAGACAAATGGTTGAAAGGATAAGTGCTGTTGCCGACAAACCCCATTGGATATACACATCTCTGCAGGTTGGCTCCTATGATAACCCAAACTATGTTTTGGGGAGTAATATTCTACCACATTGTAACAGAGTCCCAAACACTTTTACATAATTTAACATGAGAATAATCTTCTGTCCAAAAGTTTGTAGGCAAGTCAGAGCTAGACACAAAGTCTTCCTTTTTTAACAATCTTATGACGCTAGTGGATAACCGCAAATTCAAATGCTCATCAAACGCTATATATTGCTCATTCACAGCATCAGAAAATGGTTCTGTCTGAGTAACCTGGTCTACTGTATTTGTTGTGTGCTTGATTCTCTTCTCCCCAATTCCCACTTTGTTGATTTGACCTAAAATTGACCAAAAAATGGTTTACACCAATTGACTCTAAAGATACTTTTAAATACAATAACTTTATGCTTTTAACCCATTACCAGACAGCAAAATTTTAGACTGGTCCAAATTGAATGGAGTTACAGACAACAATTTTAAGTTTATGAACTTTTAGATTTTTCAACTTTCTGGGGAGAAAACATTGTGGAAAATGATGAAATTGCTTGTTGAACCTTATGTTTGTGATCTTGTCTTTACCTTTCATTTGAGCCCAACTGCTCATGATTCCTTTTTGGCACATAGTAATGTTGTATTAGTTTATGAAGTGACAAGTTGAAATGAAGTTGATACCAAAAAAAAATAAAAAAAATGAGAATTATAAAGGTCAATAGGCAATAACTCCAAAAATAAGGTCAGCAGAGTTAAGGTTCTTAATTTCTGCACGTCTCCTAGTCACATTGCATCATTGCTTGAGAGCTTTCCTACTATAGAAGTTTTAGCTGTATGGATAAAGTTCAGACAGACATGGTGACTCCACTATACTTTGTTAGTGGGGTATAAAAATTTTATTCAACATACTGTCAATTCTATGAGTGGCTTGCTGACAAGATGTTTTACAATAAGCTGTGATAGGCTTCCCTTCATAATGAATCTAAAAAAGACAAAAGATTGGTGCTTTTTAACCCATTAAAAGACCACAAATTTTTAGACTGGTGCAATTTCAAAGATGTTGCAGATGACAAATTTTGGTTGATGAAATTTTGGAATTTTCTGCCTTTTGGGGTAAAAAAATATTACGGAAAATATAGAAAGTGCTTGTAGCAAGCAATTTCTTCATTTTCAATATTTTCTTAAACTTTTTTTAGCTAGCAAGGTGTCAGCTAACAGACAAAATTTTGAGATCTTCTCAGAGTTCAACGAGTGCAAACTGCCAATGGAGGATTGACAACTAAATCCGTTGAATGCCTTTGCCATAAAAAGTAGTTCTTATTTCAGGAATATTGCAAACTCTGCCACTGCTTTTTATGGCCTCATGAATTAACTAAATTCATATTGTAGACAACTCTGCCAAAATCATGCTATTTAACTCAATCCCTCTTAATCACGCTTTTGAAGCATCTCCAGATAGTAGCTTTGCAAACAATCATGGACAAAGAATTTTTTCATTGTACCCACTGTTTTCTACCCAACAAGGCAAAGGTTTTCTTAATTCCACAAATAATGATAACCTTTGACAAAGATGATTTCTTCATAAAACCATACTTTGCTAGCTTACAGTACGTTTAATACTTTGATCTATTGTTTGCCTCAAAATAGCGTCACAGTGTGGGAATTAGTTACAACTTCAAAACTGCAAGAAATACCAACAGGACAACAACATATTTGTTGCTTAAGACAATGGAAAACCTTTTTGTGTCATATAGAATAATGAAATTGTAAAATAAAAGGTCAAACATAACTAACACATTACCAAATGAAAAAAAATTGGACTGGTCCAAATTCAAAGGAGTTGCAGACGACAATTTAAATTTTATGGATTTGTAGATTCTTTCTACTTTATTTGTAGAGGACATTGTGGCAAATGAATAAGGTGCTTGTTACATTCAGTTTCTTCATTTTGCACAATACTTTCCCAATTGTTTTTCTAGGGGGGTCTAAAAGCCGTTAATGGATTGCTTACTATGTCCACTGGCCTCAGACATGGCCTTGTCATGCTGAATTATATGTTCTCTAAAGAATTACATTAAAATAAAAGAGCAGAAAGCACTGTGGCACTAATCCTTGACTAATATTGATCTTGAAAATTAATAATAGAAGCATCCATAGCCTAAACAGGATTTGCAGAGGGTGCAGATTTAGATCAGACTGGACATTTGTTCAGGCTGATCTTTGTCTATACATCCTGCCTAAGCAGGAATATTCCCGGTTAATTTGCGTAACTTATTGCAAGAAACATAAAACAAAAGGCAAATCATTCATGACTAAAGCATTAACAAGTGTTTGAGTTGCAAAAGGAACAAAAATGCTTGACACTAATGTCTGAGTTCAAAGTTCACTTTTGATCTAAATGAAAGATTTATTGGTTGATCTAGTTTTGATTGACAGCGGCAGTCCGTCAAATGAATGTGACTCTGTTATTGGAATATTGAGAAGATTCATATGAGAACTGATAAAGTAGGCTGACCAGTAACTGGAAGTACTTTTAATCCTTTACCAGAAAACAAAATTTTCCAGATTTAAAGGAGTTGCAAACCACAAGGTAAAGCTTATGAAATGTTGGATTTTTTTTTTTACTTTTGGGGAAGAAAACATAGTAGATAATGAAAAAATTGCTTGTAACAAGTAATTTCTTAATTTTCAACAATGTTTTCCAAAGCCTTTTCTCTTAGGGCGTCTAAAAGCGTCATCCAATGGGAATGGGTTAAGGTATATCTTGATCATTATCAGATACTTCAGGATAATTAGAATCAAAACTAATATTAAAGTTTCTGATCATGTAATATACATATATATCCTATTGTTTCTTGACCTGAAAAGTACAATAGCAATGCTTAAAATTAAAAATTAAACATTTGGTTTTAGTTGAAATAATAAAAAACATAGAGGACATTAGCCCTAAAGCCCTCATCTTAGTCAAAGCTTTGAAATATAAACAAGAGTAAAATTATGCAGAGAGTCACCAGACGATACTCCATAAATAAAAGAAACCTTTAAGCATGGTGATTAGTCAAGATTCTGAATAAGATTTCTTTGTTTATATTCAAGTTTGGGTGTGCTCTGGAAATGCCCACATATAACCCTGGTAGCATTAAATGGAAAAAAAATAAAAAAAATGAAGAGATATACATGTACCAAGAGATGCTACAAATCAAATAACAATGCTCTGGGCTTTCAAGTTTTGGATAAGATTTTTTAAGACTTTCCTCTTAGTTTCTCTGTATACAGAGATGGTCTGCCCAGTGCTTAAATGCGACCCAAAGGGTATCATATTATAAAACATTTACATTCAGGTGGGTGCTTCTAAGGGCAATCTATGGCCCTACTGTTAAAAAAAACTATTCCACGAATGTACAGTGGCTCTGATTACAGAGCATCAATGCTATAAGCTCTCCAAGATTTTCAAAGTTTTCCTTCATTTTTTCAAGATACACCCAGATGGCGCCAAAAAATGACCCAAGTGGCATTTCATGACAGAGATCCACTTAAAGATGCAACATAACTAATAACAATGTCCTATGCTTTCTGGTTTCATTGCAGAAGATTTCAAAAGATTTCCATCTATGCTTCTATGTTAAAGTAGGATGTGCCTAGCAGTAAGCCCAAATATAACTCAGGGGACATCAAATGTACTAAAGGTTCACTGAGGGATCCTATGAAACATATATAAATGATCTAGACTTTCTGTTTTCAGAGAAGATATTCAAAGATTTCCTTCTTTATTTCCATGTTAACCCATTCCCACACAGAGACGCCTTTAAATGCCCCTCAATAAAAAGGCTATGGAAAACATTGTGAATAATGAATAAATTGCTTGTTACAAGCAATTTCTTCATTATCCACAATGTTTTCTACTCAAAAATATATAGATTTTTAAAATTTCACAAACTTAAAATTTTCGTCTGTAACTCCTTTCAATTTGGACCAGTCTGAAATTGTGTTAAGTGGGAATGGGTTAAATAAGTTGGGTCAGGGTACATCCTAAATATTACCAAAGGGGCATCACATGAACAAACTTTGTAAATGTTCATTATGAGTTTCTGCATACCAAGTCATATAGGGTGCACCCAGGTGGGGCTAAAACTGACTTGAGGGATATCATATAAACAAACTTGATGGAGGTTCTGGGAGAATCTGCATACCACATAACAAAGCCCATAGCCTTTTACTATAAGAGAAGATTTTAAAAAAAAAAAAACCTTTCATTGTTATTTTTTGGCAGAGTTGAGGTTGGATTATAATTATTTGAACACTTTTGACCGAACTTCACCTAGTAAAAATAAAAACATTATACAAACTAACAAAGTTTTATATCTAGGTCGAACTACATTCAAATGTGACAGCACACACATGGTAATAGGCAACAATAGGGGCACCATTGTAATTATACTTTATTCATTACTCAAAAATTGACCACCGTTTTTGTATTTGTTTGGTTTTTTTGCCTTTTATGCTTAAAGTTTAAAAAAAATAATCCCTAATTCTTAGTGCATTAAATGACCATGGTTGTCAATATGTTGTAAAACAATCAACCATTCCACTTTTTGTCAGTTTACCATGTTCACGGTCCAAGATTATAAAACTTTTTTTGTACTCTATTGAGAATTTTCTCGAAATTCTATTTGAACTAAAAGATGTATATAAGCTTTAATTCTATGGTAAGTTTTTTTCACTCAATTACAGAACCAAGCTAAATTCACTTCATTTTGAAAGCAAAGCACAATAAGCTTTCTGATCAAATGGATGGTACTATTTAGATTGTTAGATTATCCCATATATGGGTTACATATGTATTCAATATCCCATTCATGGGTAACAAACATATTCATTATCCCATATTTGGGTTACAAACTATATTCATTTTTATTATCTTATTATCTTATACAATAAATATGTGGCATCTTATCCTTTTCTAGTGTGTTTTTCAATGCTCTTTTCTTTGTAGCATTGTCAAAATGAGGGACAACAAAAATGAGACTGGCCCAAATTGAAAGAATTTTGAGCTAGTGAAAATTAAAAATATTTGCCTTTTTTTATGTAGAATGTATTGAAAGTTACAAGAAAACTGTTTATAACAAGCAATATGTTCATTTTCTAAAATGTTTTAAAAATCTTTGTTCTTAACCCATTCCCACTCAAAAATTTTTAGACTGGTCACAGACAATAAATTTAATTTGATATTTAAAATCTTTACTTTCTGGGGTAGAAAAAATTGTGGATAATGGAGAAATTGCTTGTGACAAGCAAACTTTTCATTTTCCACAATATTTTCCAAAGCTTTAATATTGAGGTTTGTTTAAAAGCATTAGTGTGTGAGAATGGGTTAATGGGATATATAATAAAAGCATGACTGAGTGGTAAAGGGTAAAAGAGGTAACCTGCTGAAATGCCTTTGATTTCTTGACAGTCTGTCCACTGGTCAAACTGGACATCCACTTGGCTGGAGTATTGAATATGATACTTCTAGAATCACAGATTTTCCCATTTTCTGTCAAACTTGCTCTATGCACACTGCCCTGTAAGTGAAGAAATTGACTTATTGCTGTTTTCATTAAAGAAATCAATCAATAAAATGTATCTTTTATTGAGTCTTGTAAATCCTGATTTATGAGTGTTATTTTCCAATTTAAAATAAACTGCTGTCAAAAAGTGGGAAATTTGTTAGAATTGACCCATTAACACAATGAAGCCTTTAGATGCCCCTCAAGAAAAACAACTTAGAAAACATTGTGTAAAGTAAAGAAATCTGTGCTTTACAATAGAACCCTCCCATAATCTATAGGGTTCATCCTTATGACCTAACAGTTATCCTGGACAAGATTTGTGAAGATTGAGTCAAAATTGTGGCCCCTTGTGTGTAAACCAAGAAATTGGCATAAAGGCCCCTTTTCCTGTGTTTCCCATATTTAACCTTCCCATAATCATTAGGGTTCATCCTTATGGCCTAACAATTAATCTGACCAGATTAAATGAAGATTGGGTCAAAATTGTGGCCTCTAGAGTGTAAACAATGAAAATTGTCATTAAGGCCCCTATTCCTGTGCTATCCAATAGAACCTTCCCATAATCAAAAGGGTTCATCCTAATGGCCTAACAATTATTCCGACCAAGATTCATGAAGATTGAGTCAAGATTGTGGCCTCTAGAGTGTAAACATAGAAATTTTCATTAAGGCCCCTCTTCCTGTGTTTTCCATTAGAACCTTCCAATAATAGATAGGGTTCATCCTTATTTCCTAACAATTATTTTGGCCAAGTTTCATGAAGATTGAGTCAAGATTGTGGGCTCTAGAGTGTAAAGAATTTTGCATTAAGGGCCATTTTCCTGTGTTTTCCAATATAACCTTCAAATAATCAAAGAGGTTCATCCTCATGACCTAACTATTTTTCTGGACAAGATTCATGAAGATTTGGTCACAACTGTGGCCACTAGAGTGTAAAGACTTCAATTGTTGATGCCACACTACGGACAACAGATATTTAACGATCACAAAAGCTCACCATGAGCACTCTGTGCTCAGGTGAGCGTAAAATCAATCATCCAATACATGATAAATTAATGTCCCTCAATTTGAACCAGTCTAAATTTTGCCTTCTGTTAATGGGTTTGGAAAAAAGTAACATATAGGGTAAAAACATGAGAAGCCGAGAAACTGCTTGTTACAAGCCATCTCTCTTTTTCTTAATGTTTTCATTGATTATTATAGGGATTCAAAATGAGGGTAGTGATGTAATTAAGAAGCGGAAAGAACACATTAGCTTCTTATAATTGCTTTATGTACATCACTCTTAAGTGAGCTATGAAAATCTAAAATGTTATTTCTCTTTAAAAGCCTAGTTATTGAGTACTCAGTGGAGCCCACTCATCAAGACAATTGATGGATTGCTAGCCCCGGCCACGTACTCCATTGGCCCCGCCCATTGAATCCATCAGGAAGCTCTGCTTGGATATTCAACAGCTTTATTTTGCAAAATTTATGACCAGTAACACGTAAAAAAAAGAAGAATGGCTGGGTACGATGTAGTTACTGTGTTTAAGTCACCAAACCAACAAAAATGCTTCACATAAATGGCAGCCAATGCTAAGTTTAAAATAAGCTACTAGTCTAAATGAAAGATTTCATTGGTTGAATGATTATTTGATTGACAGCTATGATTGGTCAATTCGAAAGTGTATCTATAACTTAGGTTTCGATGTACAAACTAGGAATGTGGAATTCCTATTCCTGACTTGTCTCTATTATTTAGACTAGTGCATTTTCCATTTTGAAGGCCACTTGTCCTGGGATAAGTAAATTCCTGGGCAAATCTTTGCTAGTTAGAAATCGATCTCAAAAGACAACTCATTATATACTGTAAATTTATTATGATTGAAGAGTAGAAAATATTGTGGTTAATAAAGAAAATACTGGGTTCTGTGTACTAATGGTATTTGATGGGTTGCTGTGGCTGACTTTATTTAGTGTTGTAATCTTGTATGACCTCTTTTCCTTAGTTAACCCTTTCCTGTACAATCCCTCGTTTTTACATGCCTATGTTTTTTTACTTGAGAAAACATTGTAGAAAAAGAAGAAATTGCTAGTAGCAAGCAAATTCTTTTTTTCCACAATATTTTCTACCCTACTGAATAATTATTTTTCAAATAAAAATCAACTTTCAACTGTCGTCTGCAAAACCTATGAAATTGGACAGGTCTAAAATTTAAAAATACGGGAAAGGTTAACAATCCAAAGCGAACGACTTTTAATTTTATGTCTTTTGGTGATCCAAGCATGTTTCTGAAGTTGTGTCTCACTCTAATGACAAATAGGAAAGTTAATATTGCCGATCCTTTCATGTTTTATAAAATTTTAGACTTGTCCAATTTGAAAGGGGCTTAAAGCAAACTTTGTTAAAAATGTTACTATCCTATAGGGTGGAAAATATTGTGGAAAGAACAAATTGATTGTTACAATAATTTCTTCTTTTCCAACAATGTTTTCTAAAGTATAAAAAAATGTAAATATAAACACCTGGAATTGTACAGGAAAGGGTTAAATAAGAGTTGTAAGCTTTATCAGTTCAGATTTTGTTGCCTGATGATTGGTGTAGAAGACCTGTTATATTACACTTACCTGTACTTTAACTGACAGTACATTTTTGCCAGGTAAAATAGTCTTCTCAGCAAACAGATCTCTCCAAGAAGGCAGATCTCTCCAGGCTGTCAAGTTGTGTGTGTACTGGACCTCCAGGGGATGTTTGATACCAGCACTCAAAGATACAGTGTCCTTAGCAGATGCCAAATCTTCATTTGGCCTTGAACCTGTATCATTGACTTTCTGCACTTCACTATTTGAGCCCTTAGGTGGAGTTTGGGGCTTAAGCATACTGACTTTTGTTTTGCAAGCATCCTTAAATTTGACAACAGGCCAAGCTTTCATCCCTCCATCCACAATTTTTTGAGTCTTTACCATTAAAGTATGTGGGTTAGTAAAATTTACAGCTTTAGTAATATCCTTAGGTTCTATAAACCTTTGGGCAGCAGCAATCTGATCTTTTTTTATCTTAAGACTTTTGCCATCATCTGCATTTACTTTCATGTTACAAGTACTTGTATAATCTTTCACTTTCCCCTCATTTATTTCAGGAATGTGGTCTATACTTTTATCCTGACTGTTCCCTGTTCCATTACATATTTCCATCACTCTTTGTTTCTGCCTTCTTTCTAGATCTTTAGTTTTCACTAGAAATACAGAACTGATACAGGTTGATGTTGGTGACACTTGTTCTTCCTGGTGTGAAACTTCTAATTGGTGTGAAATATTAGAACTTTCACCTAATAACCGTTCATTGTCTATATCTAAGTATTTCTGATTTTGATAACTTATTGATCTATCACATTTATTTCCTTCAATTGTGTTGTTATTTAGCTCTAAGCCCTTTCTATCAAGAGCGGTAACATCTGTCAGTTTATGTACCCCTTCATCTGTAAGTGATTCACCCCTCACATTGTAAACATCTATAGCAGTTTCTGTTTGTGAGAATAATTCTTCATCTTGAAGTGACACTTGAGTTGATTGTGCACAATCATCAAAGATTTTGATAGCTTCATTTACTTTAGTATCGGTTAAAATATCAACACTCTCACTCTCACTGATGTAATCATCACCTACATCATTTGGTATCAGGTCTTTTGTATCAGCAACAGAAGTTCTAGCTACAGAGCTCTCATCATCATTTACATTAACATCTTTATCTTTCTCATATCCCTGTTCTCTTTTGTTTGAATTCTTAACATCTCTATCTTCTCCTTTTTGTAGCATATTCAACCAAAGTATTTCTGAATGCGTTTTATTCCCACTTGGTTCCTTTGTTTCTTTTCCCTTCCTTTCTGAATGTGTCTTTCCTTTAGCTTTAACTGGTTCTTCTGTCTCAATTCCCCCATGATTTGCTAGATCTTCATTTAGCAGTGTTTCAGAGCCATCAGACTCTACATCCTGATCAGAAAAGAAGAAATCAGCCTTTTGTGTCAAAACTTCCATTTCACTCTCTTGTTTCTTTTTCTTGACTGGCAAGACATTGTAATCTTCTCCAGTTCTCTTTATAGCGTTGTCAGCAGGTTCTTTTCTATCACCCATATGTTTTTCATCTTTACCCTTTTTAGGCAAAGTAAGTATTTCTTTCTTTGATTCAAATCTCATATCCTTATCAGCATTAACAAGACCAATGCCTTTCTTACCAGTGCCGCCTCTTTTCCCAGAAAGGTAGTTAGGCATAATTAATGCTTTTGAACCCTCACTTGGAGTTTTCTTTCTTCTATCAAATGAGTTTTGTGTTTTATTTAAAGGCAGAGAACTGCTACCATTTGTTTGGTGTGTCTCCCTGAAAACAAAATGTGACATAATACAAATAAGAGGGCCTAGATGGTGCTACATCACTCACTTGAGTTCTTAATTTACCAAAAAGGCAGTCAATGAAATAACCAGTTTACCAATAAAATCATTCATTCACATGAAATGAGAAATGAACTCCAATTGGCCACCGTTTTCGTAATTTTTTTTATCAGTTTGATGACTCTAATGTTGTAACTACAGCTTATCATTTAGGCTAACAATCTATCATTTTGCTTATTTATAGCATATTACTTGTCATGAATTTTGCAAATTAACAAATATGGAAACAAGACTGACTGTCAGTGGGTGTTGCCAACAGAGTCACCAGGCAGGGACAGCAATCGGTCAAGAGAACAGAAGAAAATGAAATTGCAATTTCAAACAGCATCCTATTATTTGACACATAAGAAGGACATTAGATTATTTTCTTTAATTTTTCAAGCTGCTAGAATCAACACAATGAATTTGGCCCCTATTCCTGTAATTTCAAATGGAACATAGGGGTCATTTATGTTATATAACTAGCATTCTTACTAATTTTTATCAAGAATGAACACATAATTACAACCTCTAGATCATGTGAACAATAGGCGCTTGAGGGTCTGATTTGCTACAACAGCCTGAAATTACTTATTATGCTGGTAATTTAGATTTCTTAGTTCACTGTATGTAATTCACTTTAAGGGAGGCAACTTTCTATAAGTTACAAAAATACAAATACAAACTCAAGCAGTAACAGTTATTTCTCCTGTATAACTTTGTGATCTCTCCCTGAAATTTGGCTAATCATTCAAAGCCTTATTATCAACACTGTTAAAGCTACTTAGAAATTGGTAAAGGATCCCAAAAAAGATTATTCCTGTGAAATTTAGATGAAAGTCATCCTCATGTTTTGGGGATCATGATTTTAACTTTTTTTCTAATTATGCCTTTCATGGAAATTAGCCCAGCCCATAGAAGCCATGTTCTTAAACCCTGCAAAATTCTATGAAGAAATCTGATAAATGGTCACCATTTATCTTGGTTTAAATCCACTACCTCGTTTTTTAGACAATTTTCAAGGTCTTTAGTATGTTCCATTTATGGAAAATAGTTCCATCCATAAAGAGCCATGTTTTCATCTGATACAAATGTTTTGGAGTAATCTAATAAAAGGTCTCCAGAGAATCATTTGTGTGAAATTTGATTGAAATACATCAACTTGTTTCTGAAAAAAAAAGATGTTCAAAGATTTCACTAAATACCATATTTGGAAATTAATTTAGGACTCATTTATGTGAAACTTGGTTGAAATCCATCAACTAGTTTCTGAGAAGAGAAATTTCAAAATTTTCACCATATATGGAAATTAAATTTTTAATCAGATCAAAATTCTTTGACGAAGTCTGATAAAGGGTCAACATAAGGGCCCCTAGAGAGTAAACAAAGATTGTGTCGTTAAGGCACCCTTTCTAAAGTTTTCGATGGAGCATTACCATTTTCAATATGGCTCAATTTCATGACCAAATAACCATTCTGACCAAGTCTCATGAAAATTGGTTAATATTTGAAAGATTTCGTAATAAATGCAACTTTTTCTTACTTATTAATTGTATTTCCATATCACACTTTTCATATTTCACATCAACAGGTTTCATCTTTATCCCAGACAAAAATTCTGACCAAGTTTTATACAGATTGGATTAAAACTGTGGCTTCTAAAGTGTACACATTTTAATTTTTGATACCAGTAGACGGACGGACAACAGAGTCATACAAGGATCACAAAAGCTCACCATGCGCATGTTGTGCTCAGGTGAGCCAAAGTGGGACCAAACAGTGGATTCCTGGTATTTCTCTCACCAGTTCTACAAATACATCCTTTCCGAGCCTCCAGCTGCTCATCCCACTTAGGTTTACGATTATCCCCCATTGGTTGTAGACGAATATCTGAAAGGATTATCACTGCTGCCGGGGATTAAACCAGGATCCCACCATTAGAAGTTCTTCTTGCTACTACTTGGCTTTTGCCACATTTTGTTTTCATTTGTTGCCTCTAGTGTGTTAAAAAAGATTTCGTAATACAGGCAACTTTTTCTTACTTATTTATTGTATTTCCATATCGCATTTTTCATATTTCAACATCAACAGGTTTCACTTTTATCCCTGACAAAAATTTTGACCAAGTTTTATACTGATTGGATTAAAACTGTGACTTCTATAGTGTACACATTTTAATTTTTGATACCAGTAGACAGACAACAGAGTCATACAAGGATCTCAAAAGCTCACCATGTGCATGTTGTGCTCAGGTGAGCCAAAGTGGGACCAAACAGTGGATTCCTGGTATTTCTCTCACCAGTTCTACAAATACATCCTTTCCGAGCCACAAGCCGTTCATCCCACTTAGGTTTACGATTATCCCCCCATTGGTTGTAGACAAATGTCTGAAAGGATTATCATTGCTGCGGGGGATCAAACCCAGGATCCCACCATTAGGAGTTCTACTTGCTAAGACTGGGCTATGGCCACGGTCTGTTTTAAGTGCATTTATATTGAATTAGATATCTTGTCTGCAGTTACATCATTCCGTTTTCTATATATGGATAAGGTTAGTATTCTCAGTCACAGAAGTATTAAGAAAGTTCATTTAAAACAAGCATTCTGAAGTATTGCATGGCAATACCAAGTCCCCTACCTGCTTTATATATATATCTCTAGAGTGGTATATTTTTTGGTTGGTAAAGGGATTACTACCCCTCCAAAATATTACAGTTGTATCAGAATTTCTGAGCAATTCTTAAACACACATACATACACACAAACATAAAAAATAGACGTCTCTTTTTTGTTGTTAGCTAAATTATACTTCATAAAGTCATCTGTTCCAAGAGAATTAAGAATTAAGACCTTAAAGCCCAAGTAAACTTTGAACAAAAGCTTTCAATCTGTCTAGGATTATGAATGCTCTTCGGTTATCAAAATATTTTGCCTTGATCAGTTCATGCAACCACTTTTAACAATTTGTTCAATCAATATAACAGTGGCTGGAGCACCTTACAATGTATTCCTGGTATCTCTCTCACCAGTACCACCCTAACATCCTTTACAAGCCTTGGAAAGGCAATTAAACTCAATATTATTAATATGTCACTTATTTTGCAAAAGCATTCATATCTTGCTCAAAAGTCAATGGACTGGATCAGAACTTGAACTCGTTCTGTAACTCATCAATGCTGATTCATGTATCAAAAATCAGCTCAACACCTGCAAGTGTTAAGAAAAAAGTCTGGAAAAACTGTAATTTCCCAAGTCTAGCATCCATATCTTCCTCAAAAATCAATGGACCGGAACAAAACTTACATTTGTTCTGTAACTTATATATATTGACTCACATAACAAAAACCTCCTTCATATCACAAAGGGTTTAGAAAAAAATCCAGAAAACTGAATTTTCCTGGTAATTTTTTAAGTCCAGCATCTGTATCTTCCTCAAAAATCAATGGACCAGAACCAAACTTAAGCTTGTTCTGTAACTCATTGATATGGACTCAAATACCAAAAATAAGCTCAATATCTCTGAGGGTTTAGAAAAAAATCAGGAAAACTGAATTTTCCTAGTAATTTCTTCGGTCCAGCATCCGTATCTTCCTCAATAATCAATGGACTGGAACCAAACTTAAATTTGTTCTGCAACTACAGTAAAACCCCTCCTTACGACCACCCCGGAAATACGGGCACCCCTCTATTACGACCGAATTTTTACAGAACGGAATTTATTGTTCTTTATTTCAATGGTCGCGAACCCCTCTAAAACGGGCACCCCGCTATTCCGAATTACGACCACTAAATTCAGTACCAACCATAGCTGATACACTATTTTGAACCCCACTAAAACGACCAGTTTTCACACATTGAGACCAATCATCCGAATTTCACACTTGATAAGAGCGACACTAATTGGGTACGAATACATTGTAAATACATTATCGGATTTTTGATTATGTGATATCGAACCCTTATTATAATATGTGTTATGATTAAAGTGGCCGATCACTTTAAGAAATTATAGTTTGTATTATTTTTAATTGTCATTTGAATGTTTCACAGGTTTTGACTCGAGTAATTAATTCCAAAGTGTAAACGTATCCGAGAAATTGCGATTAGTTTGTTTACGGCGTTCCGAACAGTTAATAAGTAATTAAATTTTGACAACTTGACAACTTGATACTTGACAACAAACGACCAAACCTCGGTAATACGACCACCCCTCTATTACAACCACTTTTTTGTAAGTACCGCAAGTGGTCGTATTAGAGGGGTTTTACTGTAATTGAAACAGTCTCACATACCAAAACTCAGCTCAATATCCCTGAGGGTATAAAAAAAAAAGTCCGGAAAACTGAAATTTCCTGGTAATTTTCTAAGTCCAGCATTTGTATCTCCCTAAAATCAATGGACCGGAATCAAACTTAAACTTGTTCTGTAACTAATTGATACAGACTCAAATACCAACAAGAGTGCCATCGTCACAATATACGCCGCCAATTTGCTGCTGTTTCAAGAAAAAATATTTGTAGACACTACTTATTTTGACAGAACCAAATTCAAAACATTTGCAGACTTCCTTTCAAATTGTCAAGTTCAAACTGTTTGCTATGTTTGATTGATTGAAAGGGCCCAGGGGCATAACTCTTGCAAAAATCAATGAACCATAAAATTCTTGATCCATGTACACCTACAAATTATGGTGATGACAATGACTAAGTTTCATTTAAATCACGATAAAAAGTTAGGAGGAGTTGCCTTCACATGGCTGCAATTTCAATAAGCCCCAGATACTAAGTTTTAAGGGGGCATAACTGAGTAAAAATTAATGAACCATAAAATCCTTACTTCATGCACATCTACCAATTTAGGTGATAACATCCATCAAGTTTCATTTAGATCCAGCTAGAATTGTAGGAGGAGTTGCGTTCACAAGGCTGCAATATCGTAAGCCTCAGAGACTAAGTTTTAAGGGGGCATAACTGAGGAAAAAAATCAATGAACTATGAAATCCTTACTTCATGCACATGTACTAATTAAGGTGAAAACATCCACCAATTTCATTTAGATTAAGCAAGAATTGTAGGAGGAGTTGTGTTCGCAAGGCTGCAATTTCAATAAGCCCCAGAGACTGAGTTTTAAGGGGGCATAAATGAGGCAAAAATCAATGAACCATAAAATCCTTACTTCATGCGCATCAACCAATTAAGGTGATAACATCCACCAAGAACTTGTTCTGTAACTCATTGATGCGGACTCACATACCAAAAATCTGCTCAATATCTCTCAGGGTTAAGAAAAAAAGTCCGGAAAACTGATATGTCCGGACAGACAGATGGACAGAGGGACAGATGGACTGAGAGCAAACCTATAGTCCCCTTCAGCTTTCGCTGGTAGGGGACTAATAAACATTGAAAAGGTTCAATTTGATTTGATTTGATTTATTTGGGTTTAAAGCCACTTTTACAGTATTTCAGTCATATCGCAGCGGCTGGATCACCTAACAATGGTTTCCTGGTATTTCTCACACCAATAATACCACCACATCTTTTCTTAGCCTCAAGTTGCTATCCCACTTAGGTTTACAATCATCCACCTATTGGTGAGAGACAAATGTCGGAAAAGATATGTTCTGCCGCAGGGGTCAAACCTATGTCATCCCATTATTGAAGATTAGGAGTCTGTTGCCCTACCGACTGTGCTATGACGGTGGCATTGGAAAAGGGTTCAGAAAGACCAACAGATGCAGATGTTAGTATATGCTGGCTGTATTCCAGACATACTAAATTTTAAAATACTTCCTTGAGCTGTGACTTTGACCTTGAAGCTATCTGAAAATTTGTTTCAAATGGCACATCTACCACAATAGAGAACAATTGTTATTTGAAAATCAAATCTTGATTTAGAGGCTATGCTCCAGACATTCTTAATTTTAATGTTTGACCTTAAGCTGTGACCTTGACCTTGACCTCTGAGCTATCAGATTTAGTTAAGAAGTGCACATATACACATGACTGAGAGCATTGTGACAAGTTAAACTGAAATCTTTCTATTATTGAAGGATCTATTCTCTGGACATGCTTAATCTTAATATTGGACCTAGAGCTGTGGCCTTGACCTTGGAACTATATGAAATTTATTTTCAAATGGCACATCCACTCATGATAGAAAACAATTCTGTAAAGTTATTTCAAAATTCATCCATAATTGAAGGACCTATGTTCTGGAAAAGCTAAATTTTCAGGTTCATCCTTGAGCTGTGACCTTGACCTTGGAGTTATCTGAAGATTTATTTAAACTACACAGCTGCTGATTATAGAAAACGATTGTATAAGTTTTTTTTTTTTAAATTCAATCCACAATTTTAGAAGCTATGCTCCAGATATGACACTGTGACCTTGACTTTTGAGCTGTCAATTTCTTTTTCCAAAATAGCCATCTTCTCATATTTGAGAATAATTGTACCAAGCTATATTGAAATCCTTCTATAATTGAAGGGGCTATGCCCTGGACATACTTAACTTTAACTTTTAACCTTGGGATTTGACCTTGACCTTGGAGCAATCTGAAGATTTGTTTTCTAACTGCACACTACTAATGCTAGAGAATACAGTCACAATCATGTTTATACTGATGTTGTTAAAGCAGATTCTTCGCAAACTGGTAAGATTTTGACAGGAAAAAATTTTTTTGTTCATAAATTTTACCTTATAATCTGGAGATTCAGATTCCAGAAATGGAGAGAAACGATCGGGAACAAAATATTCAAAATCCGAAGAAATATAATTCAATTATCCAGATGTAGCTTTGACCATCCAAAGGTATTATTTAGTTTTGACTACTGACATGTTTGAATTAACAAAGTGTTTGTCTGGTCAAAGTTGATAGCAAACATTTACACCTTATACCCGGGACTTGTGTAGAGATGATGATGTGAAAATTAACTGTGTGCAAGTGTGTCAATATTTATTATGCTGTTCATTTAAATTTGATCTTCAAATGTCATTTATCTTTTAATTTTTTTCTCAAAAAAGTCCATCGCAATAGAAAAGTTTACCATTTGTTTCCTTCCAAATTGTCATAAAAAAATTGGTCAATTAGTGGGCCAGTGATCCATCAGTTAATAAACTTAGATTAAAACATACCGCTCTAAAATTTTTAACTGTTTGACTAACTCTTGTTGTCTCTGTACAATGGCCAACAAGTTCTTCTTATGTTGTACATGCATCCCAATTAAGGAAGGTTGTTCAGGTTGTTTATTTTCCCTCTCTAATTTTTTATACAGCATCATGATGCGGGTCAAGTTGGACTGGATGATTCTTAACAAATTCTTCAACTGACCTGCAAAAGTTCAACAAATCAAAACAAAATATTCTCAATACTTCAGCTCAGATTGGTGGAAGTTGATTTTTAGGTTGTATGTCATAAACAAATAAAAGGCCCAAATGGGCATGTACAGCCTTGATAGGAAATACACTTTGTTTATAAAAGGTGCTTGGAACAAAATAAATGCTTTCATTACATAAAGATTTTTAAAAATATCATAATGGAGTCTGCCAACTTAGGAACACTTAAAAATATCACTTCCACATCTTTTTCACATCCATTATAAGTGGTCGCTGAAAATTATTTTTTAAGGTCCACTATTTCAGTGTCCTGCCATGGCTGAATTTTTGCACAACAGTTACAAAAAGTGTGTAAAAAGAGACATCATGTACCAATCGTACCAGGTTTGAACATGTCTAAACTATTTGTAAACCCAAAGATGCTTGCAAAATCTTTTTGTATTTCCGATTGCCAGAATTTTCTTTCAAGCATGATGAATTTATTTCTTTCATCCTTGTATTTTTTATGATGACTATTGAAAAGCCCGTGGCCTCTACTAGAAACAGACCTCTTACAAACATACTAACTGACATCTTTGTAGATAAAGTATTATAATCACATTGCAGTGACAGAAGGTTTTCTTTTATCTCTGTTGTTTTTGACAGAATTTGATTCTAAAAAAACCCATTATGAGTAATTCTTAACAAATGGACAATGTAAGGGAATCAATACCCTGGTCTCAAAGGCTTTTTGATTAGGTAATTCCCGAGAATATGGTAGCAGCATAAGGGGAGAATGTTCTATGTTTTAGCATGGTGAAGAACGGGGCTGCTTAATCTAAATGCAGTTGAGAGAGTAATGAAGACAACCCTGTCCTAATAGGGCACCAACTGTCCAGTGTTGCCATGGCTACTCTTCAAGAATGTGGTTTCAAACTGGGTGAGGTTCAACCCTATTCATCTGATTCACCACCCTCTGATTATTACCTATTCCCCAAATGAAAAAGAACTCAGTGGCTACAATTTTTGCACTGATGGTGATGTCAAATAATTTGTTGACTTTTTTGGGAGAGAGGCCCAAAATGCTACCTTCCACAGGGAAGGTATCAAAACACTCAACACCATTAGACAAGGAATACTCAACACCATTAGACAAAGAGCGTAAACTGCCAAGGTGACTATGCTGAAAAAAGAGAAAGTAGAATTGTTGCAAAGTGGATGTATAACTCCCACCAGCATTTTATCACTCTAGCAGCATAGTTGACCTTTGAACCACGTTAATCAAAACAATAGGACTCCTCCTTGGGTCATGAATAACATTTCAAAGTCCTAGGTCAATAGGCTTAACCAATCACCAGATGGCAAAATTTGGGTTGGTCCAAATTGAAAGGAGTTGCAGAGGACAATTTAAAGTTAATACAATTTTAGAATTTTTCAACTTTTCTTGGTAGAAAACATCGTGGAAAATGAAGAAATTGCTTGTTACAAGCAATTTATTCATTTTGGACAATGTTTTCCAAATAATTTCTCTTGAGGGATGTCAAAAAGAGTCATTGTATGGGAATGGGTTAAGAGATAGAGCACAGAAACTGTTCAATTTGACCTTGACCTTTGACCCATGTGACTTATTAAAAAAATTTGGATACTTCAATGGATTATTGACAACAATTGTATGAAGTTTTATGGTTGTAAGTCAACTTGATATAAAATGAAAAAGTTAAGAAATGGACAGACAGACAATATTCCCCCTCCACTTCATAGGTGGGGTTATAAATATCTAGGCTAAACCACTTCTTCATGGCTAAGGAAGTAGACTTTTTAATTACCTCTCGTAACTTGAGTTTCTTTTATACCAATATGTCTCATCTCCCAAAAAAGCTCCCTTTCATTGGTGAAATATTTCAAGTATAAAAGTTTTTTAATGCCCATACCAAGATATTAGCTAAACTAACATCACTGCCAGTCTGCAAAACTCAAATGAAATCAAAACAGAAAGTCAAATACCTCAATTTTTTCTAAACAAATCAAGTTCATCACTCAAACAATCTAAGATAACTCTACCCCATCAAAGACTTGTTGATTGCATTGCAACAGACAAGACTAAAACATACTGATTCAGAATTCAGTAGAAGAATGAGTACACATGATTATGACAAGACATTGAATAAAAGTCCTGGAGGGTGATATCTGTGGCTTGAAAATAATCTAGACTTTCACAAAATGTGATTAACACCCCCTAACAGTTCCTTGTCACAGAAATTACATTTTGTCAATGAAGCCTTTCTTCCACAAAGGGGCAAACCTCCGAGAAAAGTAATCCATATCAACAAGTTCACATCGTTTCTTGATACTTTTTTGTGATATTTGAATCATATCCAACCAGAAAATAAGTACAAAACTACCATTTGCTGAATACATAAATGGAGCATAACCAAAATAGGATATGCACATCTCTGCTTGATACTGAGTCTACCTGTGATCTTGAATCAAATCTATTGAATATTTGTAAACAAAATAGGCAGACAAGATTTTTCATTACAGGGCCATAACTCAGTACTAGATGATTGTCGCAGGACAACTGATGTCAAGCCTGCAAAGTTTTGTAGGCATCATGCTCTGGACAATCACAATTTTAGTGTTTGACCTTGAGCTTTGACCTTGAACTTGAAGCTATCCAAAATATTCTTTCAAATGGAACATCTACTCATGATAGAGAATAATTGTGCCAATCTATTTTGAAATCCATCCATAATTGTTGGAGAAATGCTCTCGACAACCACAATTTTAGTGTTTGACCTTCAGCTGTGACCTTGACATTAGAACTATCAAAAAATTCTTTCAAATGGCACATCTACTCATGATTGAGAATAATTGTGCCAAGTTATTTTGAAATCCATCCTTGTAGGAGTAATTGTCTGGACAAATTCGGACGGACAGACGAACAGATCAACGCACATACACTGACTTGTCATAGTGACAACTATGTCTCGCTCACCGAAAGTGGGCTCGACATAAAAGTATATGCATTGTAAAAAAAAGTATGATATACACATCTCTTTTTGATACTGAGTCTATCTTCAAGTTTGAACCAAATCAAATCAATTATTATAGATAAAATGAGTCGATATGATTTTTCATCAAAGGGCAATAACTCTGCAAAAAGTAAATAGAACATAACAAAAATAGGATATGCCCATCCTTGATTGATACTGTGTCTACCTTAGAAGTTTGAATCAAACCCATGGAATGATTAAGAGAAAATGAGCAGACAATAGTTTTCATTAAAGGGCAATAACTCCTTAAAATTAAATAGACTGTAACCTAAATAGGATATGCACATCTGTGCTAGATACTGAGTCTACCTGTGGAGTTTGAAACATATTTAACTAATAGCTTAAGAGAAAATGAGCAGACAAGATTTTAAGTCAAAGGGCCATTACTCTGTAAAAAGTAAATTGAGCAAAAGCAAGATAGGATATGCATATGTCTGACTGATACTGAGTCTACCTGTGAAATTTTAAATAAATCCATCCAACAGTTTAAGAGAACATGAGCAGACAAGATTTTTCATCACAGGGCCATAGCTCCATAAAATTAAATTGGGCATAACCAAATTAGTATATGCACATCTAATGCTTTTTGACATCCTTCAAGAAAAACAATTGAGAAAATATTGTGTTCAATGCAGAAAGTACTTGTTACAAGCATTTCTTCATTGCACTCCATGTTTTCTACCTAAAAGAAATTGTTGTCTGCATCTTTGTTCAATCTGGACCAATCTAAAAATTTTACATCTGACAATGGGTTAAATCTCACTTACTGTGATCCAATAAATGAGATTGACATTGAGAATCTGACATGTTCTTCTCTAAGTTATCCTGCAACTTCATCATGCAATGTTCTACTGTAGTTTTGATTACTTCTTGCTACAATGTTGAAAACATACACAAAACTAGAATTGTTGCAAAGCAAAGTAATACCCCACACCAGCCCTAAGCCACTCAAATAGAACAGTACTGTTGACTTTGGCCTTCATTACCCCAAAACAATAGGGCATCTTCTTAGGTCATGAACAAATTGTACAGTGGAATCCTCTTAATTGCAACCCTGATAATAGCAATTCACTGTTTAATTGCAACTCACATTTTGCACAAACATTAGATTAATAGAACAAATAGCTCCTTTTAATAGAAATTTCTGGTAAATTGCAACAAAATCTTTGACAAATTGGTGTCATGATTGACAGGATTCCACTGTATAAAGTTTCAAGGTTCTAGGTCAAATGGCTTATGAGTTATAGTAAGGAAACAGTTTTCAATGAAAGTTCAATTGCGTCCTTGACCTTTGACCTACCTGACCCCGGAACAATAGGAGACTTAAAGGCACTACTTTAGATCACTGGCAACAATTGTATAAAGTTTCAAGAATATACATGTAGGTCTATCTGTTCTTGAGTTAAAGCAAGGAAACAAAGAAGCCAAAGGATGGACACTTAGATTGACAGACTGCATGAAACCAAAATAACCCCCTCTACTTCGTAGGTGTAGGGTGAAATGAGCTTAAACCACTGACAACACTTTAACACTTTCTGATGCCCTGAAGAAATACAATCTTGAAAAAATTTTGTGTAAAAAGGAGAAATAAACAATTTCTCCTTTTTACACAATGTTTTCTAGCCTAATTGGCACTTATTTTCCAATTCTAGTACAATTTAATCTACTGAATATCATTGTTCAAAAATGTATTACAATTAAAGGGCTGATGGCACTGTGGTCTGGTACTCAATGTCAATATTTAGTTTGGAAACTGATCTTCTAGACAATTCTGACTTCAAAAGGACAAACAGGTGGAATAGACTAAGATCAGACTGCACATATGTGCAGTCTGATCTTTGTCTATGCCTCCTGCAAAGACAGGAATATCCTGCGTTCAGCATGAAACAGGTTAAAATGTCTACAACTGCATTGAATTTTGACAATTTAAAATTTAGTCATCGGGTAATGGATTAAAGAGAATGAAATGAAGAAGCCTGATGTACATGAATCAACAGTTTACCACTGTCAATAACTTATTCATTTGGCCTATCAAATCATTTATCTAGATTGGAAGCAAATGATGAAGTCAGACACTTATGTATAGCACTTTTGTTGACTTAGATACCATAACTACCTTACAATATTTCACCCATTACCAAACAACAAAATTTTAGACTGGTCAAATTTGAAAGGAGATTTTTTTCAACTTTCTGCATAGAAAACAGTATGTAAAATGAATAAATTGCTTGTCACAAGCAATTTCTTCATTTTACGCAATGTTTCCCAATTGATTCTCAGAGGGGCTTCCAAAAGCATTATTGCGTGGGAATAGATTAAGCACCAACAAAAGATTTGCTTTTTCTATTTCAAATCCTCCCCCTTATATTTTATAGAATAATATCTTTTGTTATCCCAGTTGAACTCAGAGATCAGTGGACATGGCCAGAGATCCATCAATTATGGTCAATTATTAGTATTTGATAATCACAAAGGCATGGCAGAAGCCTACTTTGACCCATTACCAGATGGTAAAACTTTAGACTGACTGAAATTGAAAAAAGTTGCAGACAACAATTTAAAGATTATATAATTTTACTTGTATTCAACTTTCTAGGTAGAAAACATTGTAGAAAATGAAGAAACTGCTTGCAATTTCTTCTTTTACACAATGCTTTCCCAATTGTTTTTCTTGGTATTGGTGACATTAAGATGATATCTGGTATTTGGTTATAGGAACTTTAACATACCTCTCTTTCAGAAGCTGTATCAATTGATGTTAACAGTTTACTAATTCGTAGGTTTAATTTGTCTGTACTCAAATCTGTCTTTGGCAGTGCAGCTCTCTGTCCCTTGCTAATAGCTTGACTAGATGAGCAGAAAGGTTTGTGGGGATCTTTTTCCATCTGTGTTGAAGTTGATGTCAGACTTCTTTTTGATTCTGTGAGACCTTTCTCTGACAAAAAAACCAGAACTGAGTCAACTATCTTGTTAATTCCTTTCACATTTCATGATTCTAATTGCATCTTAGTAAAATACTTTCAGAGAAGGGTGTAAGAGAAGAATTGGTTAATGATTATAGCAATTTTATAGGAAAGAACAAGTTATAATCAAAGCACTGAAAGTACTGATGATGGACGTGTGAGAAATACATTAAAGAAATCATTGTGAGAAAAGGAGAAATTGCTTGTTTCACAATGTTTTCTACCCTACCTGGTCCACAGTTTTCGATTTCAAAGAGAATTGAATTATCATCTGTAACTAGTCAAGTCTTTCTAGTCATTATACCATACATCATTAATCTAAGCTCTAAGAGTAGAGATTTGAATTCTTTACGTACAGTAAATATGGCTTGGACAGCCACACTTACCTGGCAACCAACTGTTATTAACGACTAACTTTAATGTGCCAATAGATAGTTAGCCTAAAAAGATTATCACCTATAGTTAATGGCTTAGCTTGCACCAGCACATACATTGTGGGTGTTCCTTTGGGCTGTCTCTTTAAAGCTATATCTTCCCCTAAGATTCATAGAATTCTGTACTCTAGGCCCAAAATTATAACTAAATATGACGACTGAAATAATGGAAATTAATTCTACGCTGTTACTATACAATTCATTAAAGAAGTTTCAATATTTTGAATTGTGACCTACCAAAAATTTAAGGTTTGTTTACATAAAATTATGCAGTCAGTGATGATGATTTATTAATCTTGGCTAGTCATTCAAATAACCCACTGGGTCACAAAGTTGTCCATAAAGTTTGATAATTAGCAACTGTGAATATAACAGTCAATGCCAAAGATAAGCGAACATTTCCAGTGAAGAATCAGGTTCATTTGTCTCGATCTCAAAATGTAAAGAAACACAAGTTGAAATCGACATGAAAAACACAAAATACTCTTTTCAGAGAACTTCATTCATACCCTCCTCATGCATATTGATATAAAGAAGGCCCTTGTTTGCTTAAGTACACAAATAAACAATACATTGTTTAAATTATTATTCCTTCCTCAGAGGGAAGATATGGCTTAAGGCAATTTGAAGGAGGACCGAATGCATTGGACTGTTTATAAGTAATTTAATACTTCCGAATAATAATGATGACACTTTTGTAATACGAATACCTTACCCTTGTCATGCTGATCCCATAATACTCCTGTTTAGCAGGAGGTGTAGAAAAAGATCAGCCTGCACATGTGTGCAGTCTGACCTTAGTCGATACGACCTGCTTGTCTTGTAGAAACACAGAGATAGTTATGAGATTAATCATCGACACAAAACTCTTGCATCCAGTGCTTTCAGTTCATTGGTTCATATGCATTTTTTGAAAGGTTTTTAATTTGGCAAGACAAGGGTTAAGTTAGATTAGGCAACCTCCTTTACAGTGGCCTAGACGCTCTCTTTATAAAGGTTGTTTGTGTATTTTCAGAAATATCACCATTGTTTTTTACAAGGATTTTTATGTAAAATTGATTTAAAGCAGCTATTCAGCAGAAATCTCATTATCTATCTTTTTTGGTCAGTAAACTTAGAAGCAGAATATTGGCCATTTATGATTTATGGAGCGCACAAGTTTTTTCATACATTATAAGTCCAAAAGGTACAATGATTGTAAAAATTATGGATTTTGTCAAATGTTGAACACAGCGTAGATCATATTCTAGGATAAACAACATCCCAGTAAAGTGTCAAGGAAATTGGTGAAGAACTATAGAAGAAGCAGACACAAGTCTTCTATATAGGAAAATATTTGAAAGGAGTGTAAATTCTAAAATAATTCATTTATCTAAAGAAAACTGTAGATGCACAAGTCCTATAGTAGAGAGGATTCCATTCAAGTTTCAGAAAAATTGGTGAAGAACTGTAGAATTTTTTTTATTATCTATATATCCTATATAAGATAATAATTCTAAGGTGCATATCTCCTGAAATAGTCGATTAACCATAATGAATGTACACAAGTTACCATCATAAGGAGGGTTTCAGTAAAGTTTCTGAAAGGAGAAGCCATTACAAAATTGTGTCAATGGTACAGACTTAGAATCTGATTCCAGTATACCACCCATAACTTCCTTGTAGGGAGTATGAATAGGTACTTTTGGATCTTTGATCATTTTCTTTTTCATCATGGTGCCATGAAAACAGACGTATTCCAAATTTTACATTGGTCTTTCTACTTCTACTTCTTCTTTCTACTTAAAATCTTTTTTTTTCCCCTAAGCTTGTTCACTATGGGGAAGTTGGGATTTCAAACTAGCTTTTAAGTTGATTAAATCATGAATTTTTGGTCTTTTGAGGTAGAAAACTTTGTGGATAATGAAACAAGCAATTTCTTCATTTTTCACTATGTTTTCCAAAGCTTTCATATTTAGGGGCATTTGGAAGCGTCATTTTGTGGGAATAGGCTAAGATAGACAACCCTTCTGAGAAATGGTCCTGATTCAAAGAGGTTTGGAAATTCTCGGGGCTTTATTAACCCTTTCCAGTTTAATCCCTGGTTTTTACGTCCCTGTGTTTTCATACTTGAGAAAACATTGTGGATAAAGAAGAAATTGCTTGTAATAAGCAATTTCTTCTTTTTCCACAATTTTTTCTACCCTACAGAATGAATATTTTTCAAATAAGATCGAGTTTGATTTGTAGTCTGCAAAACCTTTGAATTTTGACAGGTCTAAAATTTTGATAAACAGTAAAGGGTTAAATAGACGATATTTCTTTTAAAATTCATTACAGCAGCTTACCACTGGTAACCTTGATAAACAAGAAATTGTTTAACCCATTATTAACAAATTTTTAGACTGGTCCAAATTGAAAGGATTTGTAGACGACAATCTTTCTGGTTAGAAAACATTGTGGATAATGAAGAAATTGCTTGAAACAAGCAATTTCTTCATTTTCCACAATTGTTTTCTAAAGCTTTCACATTGAGGGGCGTTTAAAAGCATCACTGTTGGGAATGGGTTAATCAAAACTAACTGAGTATACCCCACTTGCACATCCAAGTAAACTTCAGTGAACATGAAATTCTCCCTTCATTGAATGTATTCAATAAGCACCATGTAGGACAATGTTGAACATCTATACCAAGTTTAAAGTGGATGCTTTTAATAAATGGTACGAAAAATGTGACCAAAAATATAAGTTTCAGACAGATGGAAAGAATTATGGATAGATGGACAGCGGTTAACCAGTATATCTCCTCTTCTCCAAAGAGGGGATATGATTACCTAGCCCAAGTCCTCTGATTTTATTTTTATATATGAATGCAAACGGCGATATAATACATACATGATTTTTCATCTAAGAAGGGACCATCTTGGAAAAATGAAAAGTGTTGATCCAAGTCAAGAATGTAGTATTTGAACCCATTACCAGACGTCAAAATTCTAGACTTGTCCCAATGAAAAAGAGTTGCACAGAACAATTTCAGGTTTATAAAATTTGGAATTGTTTCAACTGTCTGAATAGAAAACATTGTGTAAATTGAAGATTGTATTTAACCCATTCCCACACAATGACGCTTTCCCCCCCCCCTTGAAAAATAATTGGGAAAATATGGTGTAAAATTTGGAATTGTTTCAAAAAACATTGTGTAAAATGAAGAAAATGCTTGTTACGGGGGAGGGGGGGGGCAAAAAAAGGCGTCATTGTGTGGGAATGGGTTAAATTAAATCTACAGTTGCTCATGCTGTATCTGACCAAGTTTTTGTATAATATCCAGATTGTCCCTTCTCTAGTGACAGATCTCATTATCGATTTACCTGCATATTTAATAAACTGTTTTGACGATCTTGTCCTATACACATCTCTACCAAATGGTGTTGATGTCACTCTTGATGATCCTTGGCTTTTGTCTATAGCTGTCCTTTTGTAGCTTCCAAGTTCATTTTCATGTATACTCTGACTTAACCTACTTGATGTGTTCCATTTGAAAAAGTCTGCCGTATTTTCTCTTAACATTTCAGATTCACTTCTCCAACATTTCCTTGGCTGTTTTGGAGAGGAACGTTTCTTGGTAGTTTTAGGCTTAAGTGACAGTTTCAGTTCTAGATTAATTTCTTTTTTACCTTGGTCAAAGGTGTTGTTTAAGTCGTTTTCAGGTTTTGTTTCATATTCTCCCTCAATATCTAAATAATTTATGCAATTAGATGTCATGTTAATAGCTCTTTCATTCTGCTCTTTACAATGATCAGTAGTCACATTTTCTGCTGGAATATGTTTACTGATGAAGTTTTCACATGAGGTTCCAATGTCTTTACTTGGTTGATCATTTTTGCAGTGTTCAGTTGTAGCAATGCCTCTGATAAGGTTAACAATATTATTAGATAGAAGCAGACTCTGGCTCATTTCAATTGAAGTATCTTCCTGAAATTTAAAAATAGTCCATTACTAGACACTGATGCTCCTGCTCAAGTACTTGTCATGTGACCTTCAGCTGTGACCTTGAACTTGGAAATGTCCAATAGAATTTAATGTGTGAAACAAGTATTCTTTAAGGGGAACAGCTTAGCTAAATTATTTTGAAATCCATCCATAAATGTAGATGTTATGCTCCAGAAAAGAGTCAGACACACACTACTACCCCCCCCCACACACACACATGGACAGAGATAACTCTATGATATTTCCCTTCACCCCTTACATTTGTAAAAGGTTATAATTGTAATTCCTATGCATCTATGTCTTTTGCATTGAGAGTAATACAATTTAACAGTCATTTTATATGACTGATACAATTTTAATAAGTCAATTTTGACTTTATCCTTTGGTGTAACTAAACAAACTTTTATCATGAAATTGGTAATCCTCAAGGAGAACAACTGTATCAAGTTATTTTTAATGATCCATTCATAAATGTAGAATATATCAATGGTTCAGCACAAAACAGTAGTTCAGTGCAAAAAAGTTATAATTGCCTATAAACATTTAAACAGTTACAACTGTTTGGCATTGAACCTTCATTGCGCTATGGAAAAGGTCAATTTTCACACTTGACATTAAGCTGTACCCTTGACCTTGGGAATAAATTAACAAACTTCAATTTTGTCATCTGGTAATGGGTTAAATTAGATGTATAGAAGTATGAATACCTGATTGGTCTGTCTTTTGGGCAGAGGAGACAAATCCCCAGCTATCTCAGTTTCACTGTGATGAGGTTTTGTGATAGTTTTCTGTTTTAAAGGAATAACACCTCAGACATCTCAGAACTGTCATCATCAACATCAGTTTTAATAATTCTCTCATCAAGCACATTATTTTCTATCATTTTAGTTGACAAAGGCACCTAAAGTATGAAGAAATGAATAACAGGAAAGGCTCTTGTATTTAGAAATTCTATTTATTTTCATGAATTATAATTATTTATCTTTTTCACTTACAGTGTAAGAATCTTTTGGTTATACGCCTTGTCTTTTAATTCATTTAATATGTGTATTAAACTTTTCATAATTCATGCAAATTGTCTGAACAACAATGATATAAATACAGGTATAGTTAAATTTTAACAATAAATCTACATTGGTGACATCTTCGACAATCACTAAACTTAATATTAATCCATTACAAGATGACAAAATTTTAAACTGGTTCAAATTGAAAGAAGTTGCAAACAACATCTCAGATTAAAACATTATTAGAAAAGGATGAATTAATTTTTACAAGCAATCTCTCCTTATCTCATAATGTTTTCCATAATTGTATTTCTTCGATCAGGGCGTGAGAAAGCATCACTGAGTGGTAATTGGCTAATCAGTATCAAAACTGAAACTGCAGTCTGGTTTCAAGTTTCAATTCAATAGATGTAGAGATTTTTTCATGGGGTTATGAAAACAAGAAACCCGAGGGTCTGAGGAGCTCTAGTGGCTATCAAGTTTTTCCTTAATTTTATTTAATATGTAAGGAACTTAATTGATTACAGAAATTTAAGGAACTTAATTGCTTAAAGAAGAATGCATAAAATGAACAAGAGCACCGCCTACAGGTGCCTATGCTCGGTTGTTGGGTGCTGGATAGTGGACAAAATGCATCTAGAGTTATTCTCCTTGATAGTATGGGTTGCTCTTTTGATAGTGAACAAGTGTGCCAAGTTTCAAGTGAATGCCTCAAGTAGAACTAGAGATATCACAAAATGTCAAAGTTTTCAACGTCACCACGACAAGGCTAAAGCAATACATTGGGTTTTCTCCAAAAACAGCCGAGCTAAAAATAAGAATGAATTCTTAATCCATGCATCTTTAAAGAAAACCTGATACAAGCTGTAGGGTTTATTGTTTAATGAGGACATTTCAATCAATTTCTCTGTAGGCCCCTTTTCCTGTGATACTTGATAGACCTTACCAATTTTCAAAAGATCCTTCCTTAGGATTATACAATCATTCTTACGAAATTTGAAAAGAATTGTGGACTCTACTGTGTTAACAAGAATTTTCAAATGAAATAAGGTCCCTTTTCCCATGATACTTGACAAATCAGACCCAATTTAAAAAAAAAAACACTTCCTTATGATTGTACAATAATTCTGTGAAGTTTGAATAGAATTCAATGAAATCTGGGGACTTCATTGCGTTTACTAGAATGTTTAACAAGCTATGTATTCAAGCTGCGTAGTTTTTCAGGCCAGCCACCTATCCTATCATTTGCACAACTGTCTTAGGTTTCCATTGATACATAACCTTTCGCTTTCTAGTCGCTTCATATAGAGAACACTTTGTGAATATTTTTGAAATGACAAAAAATCGCATCATATTAACGGCTATATTTATTAACCAAAGAACATTTCTTGGTTGAACATATTCACAAAAGTAATGTTAAGACTGAACAAGAACGTATCTTGAATACGTTTCTTGAATACAAACCTTAATGAAGTTTGAAATTTGCCAGTGAGGCAGTCAAAATGACACCATTTTTTTGAGTTCAACATCAACGTCGGTCACGGTGGTCATCGTGTGGCTTTCATTGTATTTAAGAGGATTTTTTAATTGAATTTTCGAAAGTCGATTTTTCCGGTGTTTCTTGATAGATCGAAACCTAATTTTTGAAAGGAAGAACAATAATTCTGTGAAAGTTTATAGAGAATCTGATGAAAATGGTAGACTCTTTAAAGTGTTAAAAATGATTTTTTATTTAAAATTAAAACACCTATTCCGGTGTTTCTTTCAAGATTGGACCTAATTTTTAAAGGAATGTTCCTTATGATGGTACTTTATTTATTTTATCATTCTGTAAAAGTTTAAACGATTCTAATGAAAATTATGGACTCTAGAGTGTTATCAAGAATTTATTAGTCTAAATTTCCTAAGTCCCTCTTTTTAAGAGTTTCTTCAGAGATCAAATAAATTTTTGAAAGGAAAGATCCTTATGATGGTTCAATCATTCTTTGAAAGTTTGAAGAGAATCTGATGAAAATTGAGTGTTGACAAGGAAAAGGTAATAGACAGAAGAGCAATTTTATGTGGCAGATGGGTGCCTGATGGGAAACACGCCATCGCTTTAGCTCTTCTTGCCTTAAAAACACTCAAAGTTGCCACATACAGAAATATTGCTAGGTTCTAGATTCACACCTCCATGAATTCAAAAAAATACATCCTTCCTTTTTTATGAATTGCCTATGAATTAAGAAATTGCTTGTAACAATCATTTCTGTGTTGTCCATAATGTTTTCTACCATAAAAGGAAATGATTTTTTAAATTCTGTCCCCGTGAAATTACGTATGCAACATCTTTTGATTTTTTTTACCAAATCAGCCAGGCTTAAACATACAGTCAACATTCATTATCTTGAAATCGGAAATCTAGATTTTCTGGTTAACTCAAGGTTGTATTCAAGTCCCAACTCTATCCCTTCATGTTTCATTCAAAACTGAATATGCCCTTCTTTGTTTCATATAAAACTAAATGTTTATCTCAAACCAATAGACTCCGCAAATTCTTTTATGTTGGATTGTTTGGAGCTAAATTTCAATTTTGGGGTAGAAATGAATCCGTTAGGCAGACAATATGACTGTTGAAAAGGAAATCATTATTTTGATTAACAAACTTTTGACAATTATCAGATTAAATTAATTGTCGATGTTTATCAAAGGTGTGAAAAAACTAATATTACAGTCCGCCACTGTCAAACTGACTATTTTCTGAGCAAATACATGCTCAGTTTTACCCGAGCCCCGACTTCAAGTATAAATTTAGGTTTGACTGAAGTTTTTTCACCTTGACCTTTGCTTATCTAGAGCATATAGTAATTGCCTGCAACAATTGAGATAACTAGATTTGTCACGAAGCAAACTAATACCCCTCACCAAACCCCCCTAGGACAAACCCACCTAGGACAAAAGCCCCATGGACAAAACCCCCATGGGACAAAACCCCCATAGGACATAACCGCCATAGGACAAAAACCCCTTCCTTATGAATATCCTATGTATTTATGTTTTTCTATCTGGCTTACCTTTTTACTTGATCGTTTAGATAATATGAAATAGTTTTCATAGAGAAACTTGAAAATATTTAGTAATGAAAATCATCAATTAATCCAGTATTATACAACCGAAATTCATATTTGATGTAATTCAAACATATCAGAAATGAATTTTGAAAGTAGGTAAATTTGAGAACAAGTTGAGAAGATATTCAGAAAAAAGGAGAAGTCGATTGTAACAAACTTTGTATCCATTTCCCTAAATATTTTCTTCCCTATTTGTTGTCCAATTTGAAACAAAATATACCTTAAATCAAAGAAAATCTTAGAGAAAGAGAAAATTTGCTTGTTACAAACAATTTTTCCATTTCTCTAAAATTTTATTTTTGGTTGATGCATCCAGACAGCAATTTTATTTACTCGTCCAAATTAAAAGGAGTTGCAGACGACAATTTAAAGTAGATAAAATGTAAGATTTTTGATTTTCTGGGTAAACCTGATTGTATAAAATGAAGATTGGTGTTGAAACATAATTAGCAAAACAATCTTTTGATTAATTGAACATAAATTGATATAAAGACCCCAGATATATCATGTCATCTTCTCATCAAAAGATCAAAGAATGATCCTGTATACTGTTTTCAATTATGATCTATAGTGTTAAAAATAATTAAAATTGTCAAAAAATATACATTGAAACTTTCATAAAGCACACAAATAAATAAATAATTAAGTACATAAATAAACAAATAAAAATACAAATAAAAAAATTAATAAATAAAAAATCAAGTAATGCAAAAATATTATATACTTTCTAACCCCCCATAATTGATGGCTTTATATCTTTTTCATACCATTGGGGTTTTGTCCACTTTTCTCATAAAGGCATGGGGGTTTTGTCCATGGGGGTTTTGTCCATGGGGGTTTTGTCCTAAGGGGGTTTTGTCCTAGGGGGGTTTTGTCCGAAACCTCCAACCACTTTGTCACTCAAGTAGAACAGTTGACCTTTGACTTTCATTACTCAAAAACAGAAATGGTCTAAATCAAAGTTGAATAGTGACCTTGACCTTTGACCTACATAGCCAAAAAACAATAGGGCACCTCCTTGGGGCATGGACAATATGTATATAAAGTTTCATGGTCCTAGGTCTCATCAATTATGAGTTAGAGCCTGGAAACAGTTTTCAATCAAAGTTGAATTGTGACCTTGACATTTGACCTACATGACCCAAAAAACAATAAGCCAACTCCTTGTGCAATAGACAACATGTGTATAAAGTTCCCTGGTCCTAGGTCCCATGGCTTTTGAATTCGAGCCTAGAATTCTTTTTTTTAAAAGATCAATTATTGTAATCTTGACTTTTGACCTCCATGGCCCCAAAACAATAGCCCTTTCCTAAAAAGTGGTTTACTTCCCTTTGACCCAAAGTCCTTAGAGTGACTTCCCTTTGTACGGGTAGCAAATTTTGATAGAACTCCGTGAACCACGGTGGATGGCAGCTTTCTACCAGACGAAAACATCGACTTTTCAACTTTTAAATTTGCTATTTGAAGAAAAACTTGTGTGACAGTTATTCAAAAAGAAAACAGAAAACTAAGGTGTTTTTAGACCGACAGCTTAATTTCAAATTATACGTACCAATATTGCATTAAAAATAACATTGACAGGTGCATATTATGTCAAAGTTATATTAGAATGAAGTCTTATGTGGAAAGATTATTTATTTTTTTACCAGCCATTTTCCCCCAAGATCTTTTCCTTAACATAAGTAATATTTATCTATAACATAGAAAAAGGAATGGATAAAGAATTATACTGCAGAAAAAAAATAAAAATCTCCTATCTGTAACAGGATTATTATCATCATATTAACAAGTAAAAATATGTCCGGCATCATCAAATACACATACTTGAAATAAGTTAACCTATAAATATGTTACTTTTTTGCCAAATTTTAGACCCGTCTAAAAATCAAAGGTTTTGCAGACGACAATTCAAAGTCAATTTTATCTTAAAAATAATCATTCAGTAGGATAGAAAATATTTTGGAAAAGGAAGAGAGGAAGAACGTAAAAACACAGGGACATAAAAACCAGGGATTGAACAGGAAATTGTTAAGGGGTTGCAAATTAAAAAAAATATATATATCATTGTGAAGCATGGTTGTGTGTCCTATCAGTATGTCATGAGTGTACTTTACTTTGATCAAAAGAAGTCATCTCACATCTATTGTATTTAACTTGGTAAATAATCCTTGCAAACCCTTTAATATTATCTTGTTTCAGTTTCATTTAACTTATTTTTGAAACTTGATGAGATCTTCATTCCTTTCAAAAATATTTCCATCAAAACTTTATTTATACATTTTTTCTCTTTTATCGAAGATATCTTATTTTGACAAAGGTCTAAATTTTATCTCTCTTATTTTTCATTTATTTTGATGGATTATGTTATAAATTTCTCTGGAATAACTTTGTGCTCATAAATTTTGAAATCAGTTAAAGAAATAACATGATGTATATTATTTAAAGGGGTATTCAAAAGAAAGATATCATTAGACTTTGACAACATTTTGTTCAAGTTTAATGTGCAATAATTTCTACATCTCTGCAATGACTTAAGTTGTTTTTTTTTAACATTCGCTCAATGTATAATGGGTCTTACAATGTAAGTCAACCTTTTAACCCCTTACCAGGCAAAATCTTAGACTGATCTTAAATGAAAGTTGCAGAATGCGATTAATTTTGGGGATGAAAAGGAATTCCTTGCTACAAGCAACTTCTCATTTTCTCATTATGTTTTCAACAGTTTATGTTCTCTAGTGTGTAGAAAAAAAGAGATAAGGGGGTAATGGGTAACCATTCCTACACAATTGCTGCCTTTTGACACACTTCAAGAAAAGCAATTTGGAGACATTTTGGATAATGAAGAAATTGTTACAAGGTTGAAGCTATTCCTTTATTGTCCATAATGTTTTCTGCCATAAATGAAGAATTATTTAATGTTATCAGCTTAAACTTGTCATCTGCATCTCCTTTGCATTTGGACCAGCCTATTAATATTTTGTTGTCTGAGAATGGGATAACCCATTCCCTCACCATCCTGCTTTTGTTGTGTGGGAATGTGTTAACTAGCTTCCGCTTATTTACGCCCCTAAAGGAAACAACTTTCGAAAACATTGTAGAACATGGGGAAATTGCTTGAAACAAGCAATTTCTTCATTTTCTACAATGTTTACTATCCTACACATGAGATTTTTAAATTCTATCGACTTAAAGATGTTATTTGTAACTGCTTTCAATTTTGACCAGTTCGATTGTTTTGTAAAGAGAAAGCAAGGATTAATTTCCCAGGCAATCATTGGAGTTGAATCTACTGACAGCTCTTATTTGGTATCTTACAAAGGTTTGTTCACCTCTGAGTGTGATTGCATCATACCTCTGATAAAATGTGTTTGATCTGAGGAAACATTTTGACTTTTTTACTAACATGCGCATTTCAAAACATTTCAACACATTAATTACTACATTTCTTATTTTTCGAAGAAAGCAAAAGATTTGTTATTCAAAACAGATATGGTGTACACAAATGGAATGTGAACTGTAAACGCAGATTTATATGCAATATAAAGTATTTCCTAGGACCATTTTTTAAGTTCACCTATATTATATCTGAAAATGTTGTCTGTAACATTAATTTTGACCAGTTTAAAATTGCGTTATTCGGTAATAGGTTAAAGACATGGGACCAATCATTACTAAGGCCTTATTTACTTTATATTCCTTTTCAGAGACAAGTCACTCTAAGAGAAGATCTTTTTGTACATATTTTATTCATTATATATACTCTTTGTCCCTATAAACAGTGGTTACTCTCATCCGAACTAGAGTTTGAAACTCGCCTTTTTTTTAGCGGCGAGCTTTAGTGATGGTGCCATGTCCATCGTCTGTCATGATTGATTGGCCATCAACTTTTTTCCGTCTATAATTAAAGTATACAGAACAATAAAATCGTTTTTTCTGAGTCGATTTATATCATTACTGCCTTATTATCTGCCATTTCTTTTATCTAAATTTGCTACCCGAAAATAGAATTGGGACCGTTTTGTAGTTTCACCACATGGGAGAGTATTCAAGCGCAATAACTCTTTCAATGTATTTTCGGAATGGGCTATAGGGCACTTCCTTTAGCCACAATTGACTGAAGTTTCAAGGTTGTAGGTTTATTGGCTCTTGAGATAGAGCACAGAAACAAAAGTCTAAACAGATAGACATGATGAAACCAATTTACCTCCCTCAGTACTAAGTAGTTTGGGGTATAAAAAGAATCATTTGTAATTTATAATGCTGATTGGTAACCAAAACATTGTAGCAACAGCTTACTTGAAATGAAGTAACTATATTTTCTTAATCCTTTCCTGTACAAATTCAAAGGTTTTGCAGACAAAAATTTAAAGTGGATTTATTTTGAAAAATAACCATTCAGTAGGGTAAAAATATTGTGGAAAAAGAAGAAATTGATTGTTTCAAGCAATTTCTTCTTTTTTCCACAATGTTTTCTCAAGTATAAAAACCTAGGGACATAAAAACCAGGGATTAAACAGGAAAGTGTTAAGACAACAATCTCATATTTACCTGAATAACTTCATTTTGAAGTGAAGGCAAAGTAGGTGAAGTGGACCCATCCTGTTCTGCAACAATTCAAACAAAATACACTTGTGCAGATTAGAAATGAACCATTGTTAATTCTCTTTTTGCTATGGACAGACATATTGCTTTCAAAAGATATGATATATATGAGTGTCCAGAAAAAGCAATAGTGTGCTGCTATAGACTACAAGAATGTTTTGATTGGATTATAGCTACAGATATTATACTTTTTTCAATGATACAAAAATCAACAAATACAATATAATTCAGTGACCTCTAGAGGCACTGCTAAAAAGTGGATGCTTAACCCATTCCTACACAATCCCACTTTTTGACACCTTAAAGAAAAACATTTTGGAAAACATTGTGGAAAATAAAAAATCACTTGTACCAAGACAAAGATTTCTGAAACTTCATCATCTTGAAATTGTCATCTGTAATTTCTTTCTATTTCGCCAATTTTTAATTTTGTTTTGTTGAAATGGGTTAAGTGAATGGTTTCTAAGTATACTTTTTTATTAGAATCATAAACTTTCCGAGAGAAGGGGTGGGCATTTATTAATAAACACCCACCCCTTTCTCTCAGAAAGTTTATGATTCTCATAAACGCCCGGGTATCTATAAGAATTTTACTGTGTATGAAAGATCTGTTTGAATTTGTAGATTAATTGTTGCTGAATCCACAATCTTATGTTGTTCAAATGACTTGTATTATATAATTCTAATGAGATCAAACAACATAGGATTTAGTAATGATGTTTTACTAACAAATATTTCCACTCCTTCAGAGCTTTTTCTCTAGGGTAGGGAATATTTTGGTCAATTAAGCCTTTCCTGTTTTTGAAATTTTAGACTTGTCCAAATTGAAAGAGATTGCAGAAAACAATGAAGATTGAATGCGATTTGAAATGTAATCATCCTATATAGTAGAAAATATTGTGTGAAAAAGAAATTGCTTGTTTCAAGCATTTTCTTCTTTTTCAACATTTTCTCAAGAATAAAATCCCAACAACATAAAATCCCAGGCTTGTACAGGAAAGGGTTAAAAGAAAAAAGTTGCCTTATAAAGGTGGTAGCTTGAGCAAAATAGACTCTACTGTTGACAAAGATGTAGTGGTCAACACTAACACCAGTCCTAAGGCCTCAGGATTAGACCTGTGATTTACAGGGAGGACTAGCACAGAATTCTTGACCTTTGTGTCCTTTGAGCCTGCAATTTTGCTTATATAACCCATTTCCAAACAACAAAATTTTAGACTGGTCAGAAATGAAAGAAGCAACAGATGATAATTTCAAGCGTATGAAATTATTATATTTCTTATTTTTTAGTAGAAAAAATTGTGGACAATGAAGAAATTGCTTTTAAAAAGCAATTTCTTTATTTTCCACAAAATTTTCCAAAGCTTTTTCTATGGTGGCAACTAGAAGTGCAGTTGAGTCAGAATGGGTTAAATTCTATCTTCCCTTTTAGCATTTTCCCAGTCAAACACTGTTTTTTTGTGAAATTGGATTTCCAGTTAGGGAAAAACAGTTATTGAAAAGAAGAAGTTGCTTTATCTTTTTACCAATATTTTACTTTCAATCATATTAAGTAGACACTATTAGTTTCATAATACATGTACACTGTAGCTCCACTATAATGCTGTGGGTGGGGTCGAAGAAATGAAACAGTGGAAGAATTGGAGTTATTTTGCTATAACACTGAGCAGCCTGATCTTTGTTTACACCTCCTGCCTGAACAGGAATATTCTGGGTTCAACATCACAAGGGTTAAGGAGGCCCTTGCTTTCTTTAGTTACCGAATAAACAATATATTGTTTAAACTATTTTTCCTTTCACGAGGAAACATATTGCTTTAATTGTAGCTGTGCTGAAGAAATTAATAAATACCTGATATTGTGGAATCTGTTTCTACCACCAAGTCTTTGGTCAACCTAAAAAAAAAAAGTTCATTTGTTAGGAACGGTTAGAACCCTTTACATGCAGATTAACCCTTGTCAGGCTGAACCCGGAATTTTCCTGTTTTGGTAGGATGTATAGACAAAGATCAGCCTGCACATAAGTGTAGTCTGATCTTGGTCTACACCTACTTTTTGTCCCCTTTAACGCAGACTTCTTTAAATAAGGAATTTTCAAAAGAAATATTGACCCTGAATAAGACTTTCCACTGCTGTCAGTCCTTTGATTTTAAAGCAATTCTGTATAGATTCTTAATTCAGCATGACAAGGGTTAAGTTAATCTGTATATAAGGGGTTTGGTTCACCTTCCATCAATCAGTAGCAATTTAGAGACAAGAGTGCCATAGTCACAATATACACCACTACATTTAGGTTCCTTTTTCTAAGATGTAGCCTAGAATGGTAAAGATATGATGATATGTATAAAGTCAGGTGACAGGAAACATTCTTTAAAATTGTCCAGAAATGGAGGAGGAGTTGCGTTGACAAGAAATTTTGCATTAGCCCCCTTTGTCTGTGATGCAGCCTAAAATGGAAATACTCATGCAAGGTCCTGTGACTAGGAACATTCTGTGAAAAATTCATCCAAATTCTTCTTTAACCCATTCCCTAACAGCAAAATTTTAGACTGGTCCAAATTGAAAGAGTTTAAGAGGTTGCAGAGTGCAGAGTGCAGACAGCAAGCTTCACCGTTGAGGTTGATGAACTTTTGAAATTCTATCTCTTTTGGGGTAGAAAATATTTACAGACAGAGAAGAGGACACCAGTATATGTCAATCTTTGAAGGCATATGAAAAATTGTTGAAAGCTAATGTTACTACCCCCTTAAACCTTTTACCTTGAAAAAGAAGATTTTTTATATGATAAAACTAAGATTTGAAATTGACTTATCAGATTTCTTTATTAACTAAGTACATGTAAATCAGGAATTTGTCTTGCATATTTAAACTCATTTCCACACAATGACGCTTTTGACAGCCCAAGAAAACTAGATGGTTGTCCCAGGACAACTGCTGTCAAGCCAGCAAAGTTTTGACCTGACCATCAATTTTAGTGTTTGATCTTGAGCTTTGACCTTGAACTTGAAGCTATCCAAAAAATCCTTTCAAATGGTACATCTACTCATGTTGGAGAATAATTGTGCCAAGTTATTTAGAAATCCATCCTTAAATGTAGAAGTAATTGTCTGGAAAAATTCGGACTAACACACTAGCGTACGAACGCACATACAACGATTTGTCACAGAGACAACTATGTCTCGATCACTGCAAGCTGACTCCACAAAAAGCTTTTGAAAACATTGTAGAGAATAAAGGAATTGCTAGTTATAAGAATCTGGATGCCATGTAATTCATGTGCAAAATGACACGTTTTTGGAAATTTCCCCTTCCCCAAAAAAAATTGGTCAAATTTTGTCTCTTAATGTATTAAAGAAATAGAATTATCAGTTCAATATTTGATGGCTTACCGTCACCTACTATTCTTAACCCATTTCCACATGGTGAAGCTTTTGGACGCCCCTCAAGAAAAGTGATTGGGAAAACATATAATAAAATGGAGAATTTGTTTGAAACAAGCAATTTCTTCATTTTACACGATGTTTTCTACCCAGAAAGATGAAATAATCTAAAATTTCATAAACATCAAAATGTCGTTGTAAATCCTTTCAATTTGGACCAGTCTGAATTTTTCTTGAGTGGGAATTAGTTAAGGCAAATCATCACAATTTCATATTTCCAAATTAATTAGTTTTAAACCATGTCAAAACCATAGATCACGTTTCTTTTCATGTCTATGTGAAGCATATGAAAATTTCTTCGATTGGAATCAAAAACTTATTTTATTTCATCACTAGACATGACTTATCCGCTAAAACGATGAGTCAGACACCTTTATAAGGTGTTTAGAAAATGTTTTTAAAATTTCTAGAAATGCTGTGTTCTGTAAATAAAAGCAGTATGCAGTTCATCAACATAATGCATTTTGCATGTAGTTCCGTAATGAACATGCAGTCATCACATTTGTGACCAAAGGGTCAATCCCTTAAAGTTTGGTTGAAATTGGCCTTGTGGTTTAGAAGGAAAAGATTTTTAAAGAACTATTTCATGATTTCTCAAAGTCTGATAAGCTCATCCCTGACAGGCCCCTATTTTTTGGCCAATCAAAATTTCACGAGCAAGTTTTGAAAAGGGTCACCAAAGAAACAGTTCGGTTGAAATTGGCCCAGTGGTTACAGAAAAGATTTTTAAAGAATTGTTGGTGATTTGCAACTGATGAGGGACACAGGGTGGTTACAAAAGCTCCTCATGTTGCGCTCAGGTGAGCTAACAAATAACGGTTACATACATGCTAGTTACCTTTCTTTCTCTCCCTGCATCAAGGGGAAAACTGACACTGTACCAACACTGTTTTGAGTTGTAGCAGAAATGATGCTGAGAGCGTCATCTTCTTCAACATCAGACATTGTCAGTCAATATGCAATCTGGTATCAAATCAAAATATAGAGCTCTATCAACAATATTGTAATGCATGTATGAAAATGTAAAGTAATCAGCCCACCAAAGTTTTTTTTTTCATCTGATTTTTTTAAAAAGTCCGATAAAAAAGGTAAGTGATGAACAGTTTAGTAGAAATCATGATTCACAAGTTTCTGAGAAGACATTTCAGTTTTCACAATATATTCCATCTTATTGATAAATAGCTATGACCTCAAAATCCATGGTTTTTCACCCCATCAAAATTTCATAAAGAAACTAAATTAAAGGCCTTCAAAGAATCATTTCTATGCAATTTGGATGAACTGAGAATATTCCATGAAGAACCCATAGTTGCACACTTAACGGGTTGGGTCAAAATAAATTTCTGCCTGAAATAGAAGGTACCAGAAGGCATTTATCCATGACCTAACCAAATCACATAAAATCAAAGTGATGAAAGCACTGAAAGCCTGAGATATGTATACATGAGATGTATAACCTGGGCAGAAAAAGGTTGATGGTCAGAGTACCAGAGATGTCACTTTCTGACCAAATCTACTGTTGATTATGTGCAGATCTGCCAATTTGTGCACTAGGGGACACAACATGCCCACTATAATTTTCTTCCCACTTTTGAGGTATTGTAACGATATATTTACATGAATATATTGTTACATATTTTTCACCCAATCAAAATGCTTTGAAGGAATCTAATAAAAGCCTACCCAAGGATCCTTCCTGTGAACTTTGGTTGAATTATGTTCAGTACTTTCTGACAAGATTTTTTAAAGTAAACGTTAACAGACGGACGGACACCACATCATGACAAAATCTCTTTGGCTTTCAGCCAGTGGAGCTAGAGAGAGAGGGGGGATGGAGCGTGTAGCCAGGATTTGAACTAGGAGGCTCTCGCCTGGGATGCGAGTATTCTACCACACAGACTAATTTTGTTTTGTAAATATGCGCTTTATAATCTCCAGATAAAGAGAGCGAGAGAGGGCGGGCAGTCGTTTACCAGGTCAACATGATTATGTACACCTCTCAAAAGACGTTGTATCTTTTGGGTAGAATTCCAAGGTAAAAATATATAGACACATGTCCGAGTACAACCAAACTGTTTTCAGACAGTGAGAATATGATCCTATGAATGGCCAATTAATTTGTTAAACAAACTTTCCAATCGTGCGTCAAACCGACAGCTTCGCTTATCAGCTTTATACAGCAACTTTGTCTTACCGGACCACTTTAACATTGTAACTCTAGAGTAAGTAATATTATATATAAAACAAACACTTAATTTTTTTCTTAACAATATGATTTGATTATATATGCTAGTCAATTGGTTATCTTCTATTGACTTTGGGTCATATGCAAATGAGGTCATGTAATAACGACAACCAAATTCTGTGATATCTATAAATAAACTGGAATTCTGCTGAACCTTTCCTGTACAACCACAAAAAGCCACATTAAACCTAAGATTATCCCAATGACCGTATCTGACTCAAATTTAAGTATTTTATGTTTGTTGGATCGTATCTTTCAAAACTTGGCAATTTTTTTGTCTATGTTTAAGAAACATCGATACCTCCCTTTAAAGATCAATGTCCCAAGGTCCTTGTGGGTTGATCAAAAAAAAAATTGTGTCATTGCCCCCAAAAATCGGGAAACTTTAGCTAATAAACATACCAAAAAATTATAAGTCATGACTTCAATCTGAAAGCATCAATCATATTCATTAACTGTCAGTACGGGATAATTTTTATTTCATGTTTAATGCTGCAAGTCTTTTTAATAAAAATAAATTGAAAGAGACATGACATTTAAAGTAAAATATTTTCCTATAAAGTGTGTTAATCCGTCAGAAATTTGATAGGGTAAGTTTAAAATAAATTCATAGATTGTGGGTGTACTTAAAATGGTAATACAGTAACCAATAAACATTCATTAAAGTTAGAGAGTATCATTTTGTAGGAGAAAAAATTGTACACAGGATGCAACATAGGCAAATTATGACACATTTTTACTGGTCCACTTGATTTGTAAAGTGCCAGATCTGTCATTAGATGGCAAACTTCCAATATTGTCTGCAAATTTAAATGCAATAGAAGTGGGTTTTTGTGTGTGTGTGTGTGTGTGTTTTTTAAGTGAGTCATTATCTGTTGTATGAAAACTTCTCTCAAGTTTTTGCCCTAAATTTCTGGCATGAAAAGTTGAAGTAATTCCACTAAAATCATACACAGAATGACAAGGGTCCAATTTCTCTTGAGCTTTCCAAGCCTCAAGGTGCTATTACACTTAGGTTTAAAATTATCCACTTATTGGTGAGAGGCATATGTCTAAAGGATAATGTTCAAGATAGAACCAATGAAAACTCATGATTGAAAATTGAGAATCTCTGATGTGCTACCAACTGCCCTATAACGGTCATACCTTTCCAGCCAGAGACCGGTAAATATTTGTCTGTTTGCCAAATTATATTGAAACCCTTACTCTTTTTCAGAAAAGCTGATATTTCAAATCAAACAAATCAGTGGGTGATAAAAACCCCTATCTTAAATAGCAGTTGGAACACTGTCCTAAATAAGTATTCATACACTCTGCATATGGACTAACATTTTTCAAACAAGTTGGCATAGGACATGCAAGACTGAATTATAATGATTGTGTAATTTTTCAATTAAATACTTTGAAAATTCAACCTAATGACCTGACATACATTACTTTACAAAAGTGCAAGATCACAAGACAGTTGTGCATTCTCAAAATCAGTGGAGATGAGGGTTGTTAACTGTTTAAATGCTGAATGTAAACTTTCAAAATTTAAGCCATTTTCATGGCTTGTTCTCATTTGAGTCCTGCTTTCTCAGTTGGTTGTGCTTCTTCAAATTCACACCATTTTCTATCTAATCAAGATAACTTGTGATTTTGGTCCATGGCTTGCTCTAATTTTCTTAGGTCCCTAGATTGCTTGACATCACCATATTTAGACAGCCTCGATGGCCAAGTGGTATAGGTGTTTTACTTGTGATCTGAAGGTCACAGGTTTGGGGTGTGTTTATGGGCAAGGCACTTAATAGCCAGTCTCAGTCTATCCAGCTGTAAAAGTAGGTAGCAGTGGGATTCAGCCACTGCCTCTCTTTCAGGGACGTGAAAACATCTGGATTGTGAGTGTATCACTTGCCAGTAATACCCGAAAGGGGAGTTAGGCAGTATAGATAGGTAGATAATCTGTGCAACTAAAATCAAACACAAGAATAAGATACAGAGAACAAATAGACAAATGCCTTCTTATCGTGATTCAGTCCTTGATTTAGTGGTCCTTGAATATCCCCTCTTGGCAAAGATCAAAATAATACGCCATTGGTTTTCGCGTTTTTACCGTGTCGCGAAAAATTGTCAAGATTCGGGCAATTCAAGATATCTGTGTCTGGATTTCTTTCATTTTTTGTAAGTGATGAAATTCATACTTTTTATTTATTCGCAAAAGAAAAAAATTGTCACGAAGAAAGTCGTATTTGAATTTTCCCAGAAGCAGAATATTTGTGCGGCGGACTTGGTTAAAATGTTGGAAGAATTTAATCGAATAAATATATTTCAAATAATAAATCGTAAGAATTCCTAGCTATCATCTATTTGGTTCGTTAGATTTTTCTTTTAAATATCAGATATTTCGACAGCTTAACAACTAGCAAGCAAATTTAGTGTAAGTAGATTTATTGCTACATAGCCAGATAATACCTTGTTCCATGGTATCGGGTCCGTTCGACCTAAATATACTTTCGCCCCGGGTTAATGTGGCACAACCTTTCTGTTTTAAATATCTTTCGAGATACAGCCTCAAATCTTCCCCTTTTCCAACATAGATTTCTGTCCAAATGTATTCTTTAATTTTTATATTTGTTACTTTATTTTTGAATTTGTGCTCACTTTAAAGTGTCGTCTTTATCTAATCATGATTTATCTTAGGTTATCTCTTCTGGTAATAGGTTAAGCATCAAAGAAAGATCATCTTCACCTTAGGAAGTCTGAAAAAGAATTAAAAAATGTTTACATTAGCATAATTTTCCGTGCATCTATTTTATCAATCAAAATAGCGCGATCCTGGGCCAACGGGAATTAGAAACAAGGGACCCGTGGCGAATGGGAATTAGGGCGAAATGAAATTAGGGCGAATTGGCCCGGATTCTTGATCCATTCGGACATCTATCATCTAGACATACCCCAATCGGAACTCACCCGGCCATTCCCGTAAACCTTGGGGTCAACGTATATAAGTCGAGGTTCGAGCCCTGGGCTGACCATATCAACTACAAATCTAATAGTCTTTCGGGTGAGACGTATCTATATATTCTGCCCAACTACCCTTTCGGGTATTACTGGCAGGTGATACCGAAGCCCCGTGTGACGGTGCTATCTACAGAGCACGTTAAAGAACCAGGCGGAGCTCTCAGCAGTTTCGTGCTGTACACATTCTTGCACTATCCCCCGTTAGAACTAACCGTCTTCTGGAAGTGTCGCTCATATGCGCATGTGCTACGGTAGTGACGATAAATAAACTGAAATACAAACACATTAGATTACGTAGTGCGTAATCTCTGTAAACCTGGATGGTTCGGAAATCTCAAAAACGCTGAAAAACTTACAACTCCTTTTGTTGTTTCGGGTTTTCCCTATTTTACTCGGATATCAAGTTTCTTTTGAAGACCAAAAACTTTTTAAAGATCGTTATGAGATTCATTTTACCGCAGTTGCTTTGCATAACACATAGCGCCATTTTGGATGTTTGTCATGTGAATTTTTAGAATAGTTCTACGATGTACATCCGAGATTCGATTCGTAAAACTGAACGAGGAGTTCGAGCAGTTCCGACAATCGAAACTCCTTGTTCAACTCTACGAAATAAACCTCGGATGTATATAAGGCGGAGCATTATATGTAACAAAATGGTGTGCATTTTTAAGCCGGAAACGGTGTAAGAAAACGTAGTACGTAATCTCGGTAAACCCGGATGGTTTAAAAGTCTAAAAATCACAAAAAAATGAATTTCCTTTTGTCCTTTTATGTTCTGCCCTATTTTGCTCTGATATTGATTTTCCTTTGAAGACCAAACAGACTTCTTACAGAACTTTGTGAGAAACATTTTACCGCAGTTGCTTTGCATAACGGAAATCGCCTTTTTGGAAGTTTGTCACGTGAATTTTTAGAATAATCCTTATATAATGTACATCCGAGGTTTGATTCGTAGAATTGAACGAGGAGTTCCTATTAGAGTTCTGATTGGACATCTCCATGTATACGACAGTATCAACAGCTTCTACAGTGGCTATCTGAGAAAATATGTCTCTGGGTATGTGTCTCCGTTTATTTATCGTCGCTACCGTAGCACATGCCCACATATATATATGTGTGGCCTTATAATGCATAAGAATTGGCGTGAATCGTAGGATATCGGTACTCCGTAGCATTATTTCAGTACCAAATTAAGTCTGGGGTCGCAATGTAGATCTATACACATTTAGTTCACGACATAAAAAATCACCGCTCTATAGTCAAAGGGCCTACATACACTGCTAAAAAGACAATGATATACTGCTCTAAAATTTTGCTGAGGTGCATTCCTTTCGTCGAGATGAAAAAATCACCTTCTAAATAAGATTTATGAGATGCTCCATAGAACGATTTTGTTAATTTGAGCGGAAACATCCGATGTCATCAATGCTACTCGTTTAAGCCTATGCTGAGTACGGTTAAATTTCTCATTAATAATCTTTAAGACTCTTATTTAGTGGTTTAAAAATCTTAAACTATAGAACGCTTTATCTTAAAAATCTAATTAAGATTCTTAAGATTCTCGACGAAAAGAACGCACCTCTGGTGTTTTACAAACAACAGAAAGATTCAGACTACAAACTACAGATACAATTTGTTAGGTTCTCTATTTTGAAGTGGAAAGAAAAAGAGACAAATAAATGTTAGTCTGTAAAATTTTGAATTTCATTTATTTTCCTCCTTGGCGTTTACATTATATGATAAGACCATTTATCGTGATACCCTTTCCGTCTGCTGCAGTTGTCCCTAGAGAGAAAGATGTGTCCACATACTCACTTTAAGTTGGCCTTGAACACGCCTACCGAACAATTTGTTTGTTTGAATGATGTTAAACGCCGCTTTTAATAAATTTCCAGTCATTTCGCGGTGGATTCCTGGTATATCTCAAACCAGTTCCACCACCACACCCTTTCCTATTCTCCAGCTGCTATACCAATTAGGCTTAAGATTATATCAAACCACTGGTGAGAGACAAATGTCGGAAAGGATATGTGCCGACGCCGCTTACTGAACAAACAGGTAAGATAATATTACAAATGCTCGGACAATGCGAGAGGGATTAAGAAAACAAAGCCAGGACAAAAAAAAAAAAAAAAAAAAAACTCGGACAAGACTCGGGAACGGCGGAACAAACAGCGGAATAGCCACTCATGGTGGAAGTCCAGAACACTTTCCTCACACAGTGAACAGGTATTTAAGAGAGAAACTTGTTTTTATTAAACTTTTCAATAATTCATCAAGTCACGGAACAATTGATATAATAAACATTTCCGCTTTTTACACTGTTATGTGTTTCAGTCGGTTCCAATGTTCTACCTTTAAGTAAACTCTTCCTCCTAGAACCTAAGTAGGGTGAAGTCTATGGTCTAGTTGTTAAAACGTGGGCCTCGGAATAGGAAAGACTCGAGTTTGAATCCCGCTCAAACCATAGATTTTTTCTGAGCAAAAAAACTAATTCCACGTTGCCTCTCTTCGGCCAGTGTATAGATGGGTTCATTAGAGGGTTGTGCCGATGTGCTGCGGCTGCCAGAGGCACCATTATGTTGGCAGTCTATCTCAAATTCAATAATCGGGGATCAATATATTAAGTCGGTTGAATATGAAAAGGGGTTGAAATAGATTATAGACTCAAACTTTAATTCTTAGTTTCGTCTATTACAAACTAGCGTTCTGATTTGCTGAAAAAAATCATACCTCTATGAACAGAATTCTGAGCACGGAGCTATTTTGTTTGCCTGCGCACAAAATAGATCCGTAGAATGCATCAAAAAATTGTAAAATACTCGCCTTTTTCGCGCAATGTCATTCGCGTTTTCATACAATGTGATTAGGTTTTTCGTTTCATACCTCCCCGAAAACAACAACAACAAAAATTATCTCCATCTCTTAAAAAACTTAAACTTTACCGAAGGATCTATTTAACAGAGATCTATGTATACTCTTTTATGGGCTGATTATCAAGTTTCATCATATGCTAGTCAAATTGACATGTTGTTTTCTTTAACCACGCTTTCTAGGGGCAACTAAAACTAGAAATACAACCGGCAGCGAATATAAGCAATGAGTAATGAGTACGATCTCTAATGTACATTGTCAGAATTTTCTTCCCTTTCCCCTCAAAATTCAGAGAGGTCATTTTCTTTAGGTGTCCGTATAAGTAAGGTGCTTGTGAAATCTACATCTGGACACCTCCGCTAATCGCTGTCTTAAAATACAAAGTTTGTTAATCTATAAGTTTTTAGTGTTAAAAGTTAAAATGCGGACTCTTTTGCTCTGCCTTTTAGCCATCATAGTAGGTAAGTCTGTGATCTTCCTGGGCACTGGACGACAGAAAAATGAGCGCGTGCGTGACATTTCCAACCATTAGACATGTGCGCCAAATAAAGACTCAGATCAGTCTGTGCACCCGCATAGTCTGATCTGAGTCTTCACTCTGTAGAAGGATACTGACCCAAAGCTTCTTTAAACAATCAGCGAATGTTCTAATTGCCCTAAATGGCTGTCCAGGGTGCTCAATGTGTGCAAGTCACGCACATGCGAAATTGTTGGAGATGTCACGCACAGGCTCAAATCATAGCTGCAGCCCACTGAATATGCTGTGTAATTGACCAATCGTTGGCCTTGCCCATTTACTTCCTAAGCCTGGCCCAATGACACCAACTTGAAGTCCCGTTTCGATTTTAAACATCGTTATGGCCAGTAGCATGTAACAAAAGAGTAGGTTAGTTTGTTGGCGACTTAAAAGTCGTAACTAAACCTTGAATAAGCTGTGGTTACGACGATTAAGTCCTCAAACCAGCAAAAAAAAGGTAAACAAAAATGGCGGCGTGTTTCGGAGATTAAATCTGATTTGTAGTCTCAATAAATGATATCATTGGTCGACTTGTTATATGATTGTTTGGGAGAAGAAGATTTTTTGAAAGTTTTCACCAAACAAGATTATGTTAAACTTGTGACGTTTTGGAACGGCCTAATTTTGACCCATAATTTATACAAACTTGTGAGAGGTATACCAGCTGATTCTGTATACCAAATATCAAAGCTCTAGGCCCGCCTGCTTTGGAGAATTTCCCCTCTATAAGCCTTATGTAAAACTTGTGGCGTCTGATATTGGTTACTTATGACCATGGGGCCATAATTTGTACAATCATGATAGAGAGTTAAATGTTTATCCGAAGACTCTCTAGTTAGCTAGCAAAGCGTCAGCTTGGATAGTTTGAGTTAACAGATAAATATTTGAGGTTTCAACGAGTGCAAACTGCCACTTGGGGCTTAACCACTAAATCCATCGAATGCCTATGCCTTAAAAAGTATATTGGTCCCGCTCTCAATCGAGCTGGCGCTCTCAATCGAGCTGGCGCTACCTCGAGCTCATGCGACCGATCAAGCTCACCTTCGAGTTCTTCTGTTTTCTTGCTGGTCATTACTGCGCTAATTCGACCTCGCATTAGCTCGATGGCCGGAGCAGTAATCTTGGTAACCCAGTCAGATTCTTCTGCAATCACTCCTGCGAAGGGGTTTTCACCTTAGTTTAAAGATATTTTATCTACATTACTTCATATAAATGTACATAATAATGTTAAACTATCTATAAATACCAATCAAAAAGGATTAGAGCGGAAGCACAAGCTTATGATGTTCTTCTCCCCAATGATGTTAACTAATACATTATATGGTTTTAGATAGACGAACATATATACAGTAATTCTTTTCGATTAACTATACAGTTCTGTAGAGAGAATATTATATGTAGAAGAGGTGACGCTACAATATTGAGAGATATGCGAAGCATATATTTGAGCCCAACTACAATTGATATAATTGATAAAAATGTTGACAGTAGAGTTAGCCTACCTCTAAATAATGAAACGGAGTAACCATTCAGTTATTTTGCCCGAAGTATATATGTACCTATTACCATGTAACAAACTATGTTTTTTTTGTTGTTGTTGTTTTTTACAGGTTACGGGACGTGCAAGAACAACAAATGCGTGTGTTACGAGTCCGGGAGTACCCACACAATTGGGTTACCCGTAGAGGTTTTGGGTAGAGCACAACAGAAGAGGGATGGTGTAAAGTATTTTTGTAATAAACTCTTGGCTGCGATACTTATTTGAAATGTCACACTTGACGAAAACATTTTGCACGAGTTAAGATCCAAAGATGTTTTCGGCGACAATTTAAAGCTGATGTAATCTTAATCCATTTTATCTTTTTAGGTTGAAAACATTGTTTATAAAGTAGAACGTGCTTGCATCAAGCAATTTAATCATAGTCCATAATGTTTCCAAAGTTTCTTTTTCTTGGAGTGCGTCAAAAATATGACATTGTGTGCGATCGGCTATGCTTACAGTATATACGGCTTGACGGAACAATTAGGCACCAATTTGATAGTTTTAGAACCATTTCTCTATCTTAGGGTCTAGTATTTATGTCGACTGTAAAGTTATTAAAAATCAAAATCGTTCAATGGACTTTATTGTTTGTTTCGGTTTAAATATCATTTTGAAGAATTGTTCAGACAATACCTTGGCAAAATACACGCGTTCTCGTGTGACTGGTCAGTACTTCAAGGCTAGACTAGAGTATATTCATCTAACCCTTTATCAGACGACATGATCTTAGACAGGTCTAAATTTAAAGAGGTTGTTGACGACAAGACAAACTGTGTGTAAACAGCTTATAGGGTAGAAAACAATGTTTTCACTAGTAAAGAATCTTTTATGTTCGTGAAAACAAGAGATTGTACGGGAAAGGGTTAAAGTACTCATATATTCATGATATTCCACATATTCAAATCGGTCGCTAAATGGAGACTTACATATTATTAAGATAAAAGCTCGGCGTTTATGTGACACGCTCGTCTACAGTCTGGGATCAAAGGCTTGATGCCGCGTTTTAAGATATTTCAAATCAACACTGGAACATTGAGTGAGACGTTTGTATTGTGTATATTTTAGGTAATTTAGGTAATAAAAAAAGTGACCTGGCGTCTCAAGTTTCGAACTGTGTACTGAAAATAGACCGATCGCTTGGAAATCCGAGAATCAATCGACCAATCAATTCATTCATTTAGACCGGAAATGACCTTTGAATAACAACATTGGAAGACATTTACGTGAATAGATTTTTGTTGGTACGGAATTTTACAAATAACGCTGTTTGATAACAAAGTAGAACTTCCTGTTAGCGTTAGTGGGCGTGGTCAGTGGAGTCAGTGGGCAGAGCAAGCGATCCGCCAATTGACAACAGCGATGTATACTTACATGTATATTTGCATTTATGTGGTATTTAAGATCTGCAATATCTTATTTTGTTTCCAAAAAGAACGATAGTTCTAAAGTAAAGGTTACTGGAGTAAAACAATATAGGGATGAGTGTATTTTTCACTGCGTTTATTGGAGTATAAAGTGCAATTGCCTTAGCACATGGCAAATAACGCCCGTAGGGCGTTATGTTTAAGCCATGTGCTAAGGCAATTGCACTTTATACTCCAATAAACGCAGTGAAAAATACACTCAGCCCATATAATTGCAATACGTCTATTTTCAAGTCCGAAACGGATAGAGAGATGAAAATAAAAACAAATATACGAACTGTGGGCGGGGTTACTTTTTCTTTGACAGGCGTATGGATACATTGACACAGTTTATCGCTCGAGTCATTGTAACGGCGGACATTTTATTTTGTCGCTTGGGTTTTTTGAAATGGAAATTCGAACATTAGTTGGATTTATTTGGAATTATTATGAGCGAATACTTACTTTAAACTCTGTAAATTATGATATCTGGGTCGATAACAGTTAGAATTATGAATAGATGCTTTGTAATAGACAAGAAATATAAACCTACTACATGGACACGATGCATGCTGATGTGGTGAAGCCGATTCGACATCTCGGATTTACGGCTAATAAAGGTGAGTTATCGAAATCTTCATGTTTAAAACGAACATTATAATTGTTATAAGGACACTATTTGTTTAACTATTTATTGAAAATCCATGGAAGTATAAAGGAATTCGAGGAAATCGAAATTCAAAGGGTGATGACTATAAATAGTAACAAAACAAGTTGGGTATTTCTTGGAAGTGAATTACCAATATCGGAAATCCCTGACATTGTTTTGTTTCTATTTTTGTCGAAAATAGATCTGTCTTTTATCGAGGTATAAAGTGCAATTGATTTGATCACGTGATACGATTTGGGCCAATGAAAATACTCTATTTTGAAGTATTGCAATTATCAAGGTTTAAAGGACAGGAGGATTTGCATACATGTATGTTGTCAAAAATCGGTTTAATCACGCGCTATCACCTATTGCCATTATAAGAATATTATAGACTGGCAACAATTGATCGAAGTTTAAATTGGTGAAATTAAAAGAAAAAAAAGGTTTGGACAATTGAGAAATTGTTTGTTACGTGCAACTTATTCATTGCCACCAATAGTTTTCAAAGAATTCCCTTACTTTCTCGAGAAAGGTCGGGGTTTAGTAGGAATAGGTTGAAATCGACCAATTGCAGCTGTCAATCAGAAATCAACCGATCAATCAAATCAATTATTCAACCCGGACCTGAGCTTTCAACTACAATATTGGTCGTCATTTTTGTTAATCTTTTTTGTTGGTTTTCCGACTTAAACATCGTAACTACAGCTTATTCAAGCTGTAGGTACGACTTTAACTATACTACCTTTTTGTTACATGCTACTGGCCATAACCTTTGCAAAATAACGTTACTTAAAAATCAAATCGGAATTTCCTGTCGGAGTGGATGTGCGGGGCCTAGGGAGTCAGTGAGCGGGCCGGCGATTGGTCAATAAGGAATTAATCTTAGTGTCCCAGTTTAGTAGGCCTTCTGGAGAAACCAAGGAATGACTTGAATACATAAACTTCGCTTCAACAAATGATAACGGATTCCACACGGAATGAAGGTCTAAATTGAATGGCATCTACCCGGTAATCCTTGACTCTCATAAATATTCATGTAGAGACGTGTAGGGTCAGCGATCAGACATCGATCAAGTTAGGCCCATGCATATCGAGAAAAGTATCGAGTAGAAGACAACAGGTATCCAATTAGGTCGGGATAGATTCAATAACCCGAGTCTAACCAGTTTGGGTCGACCTCATAAGAACCATATTCCGATCTCGGTCGTGTATTAGTCAGTTTGTGCGAGATTAACCCTTTCCTGTTTTTCGAAGTTTTAGACTGGCTCAGTTTGGAAGGCAATGTAGATGACAATGAAAAGTGAGTGAAATTTGAGACGAAACTATCCTATGTGGTAAAAAAATAGAACGTTTAAAGAAGCAATTGCTTGTTTTGCTGCCATTGACAAGCTGTCTACCAGCTACCAAAACATTACTGTAGAGACTTGACAAACATGAAAGTAAACAGGCCAGTTATAAATAAATAAATATATATATATATATATATATATATATATATATATATATATATATATATATATATATATATATATATATATATATATAGGATAAGAGAAAGAAAACAAAATACCAACGTAATTTCTTTCTAAAACACTGGATCCCTGAGGATGCAAGAATACTAAATAGTTTAAATAAATGTGGGATAAATTGTATTCAAACAGTGTAAAATATATGGATTATCAAGTTATAACCCTAGCGCTAGGGTTATAACTTGATAATCCATATATTTTACACTGTTTGAATACAATTTATCCCATAAATATATATATATATATATATATATATATATATATATATATATATATATATATATATATATATATATATATATATATATATATATATATATATATATATATATATATATATATATATATATATATAAATGAACTGCAGAAAAGGATTTTAAAAAAAATCAAAACAAGTAGGTCAAAATGAATCTGCTCAATCTAAGTGTGCTGCTGCATCTGCACGAAATTTGAATGTTGCTAATATAGCCACACAAGTCCTCGAAGAAAGAGAAGTTAGAAAGTAAAACGTGGTTGTTTTGGATTGGCAGAAAGTGAAGAGAGTGTTGTGGAGGAGAGGCATGATGATGAGTTGTCACACATTTATGAGATTATTCCTATGGATATGGACCTTCAGGACGTCAATATGACCAGCCCACCTATTCGCTTTGGCCAATTTTCCCGGAATCTATCAAACCACAGCCCATCAAGTTCTCTTTCACATGTATTGACGTTACACTGAAAATGATACCTGCATCTAGAACTAAAATTTAAAGACTGTATGAAACAAAAATGTAAGGGCACGACGTTCAAAGTGATTTGACCGCTAAACAAAAAGAAGGGGCTTATTTTCAGCGCGTTGAAAGGCGTTATTCTAATATAATACATGGTAATAGATCTCAAAGTTAACAAATAGATACAGGTATCGTGCATGGATCAGAGAAAGCTGGTGCTGCTGGTAATGGCCCGACAGAGATTCCTTTCATCTCTAGTCAGAGTGATAGAGATATTAATGTAAATACGTTTATCGTTAGTATCGGCATTCAAGTTAAAGTTAGTGTTGTAAATTCAAGAGCAATTTCTTGTTCAAGTATTTAACACCTTCGATTTGGAAAGATGCAAATGTTACTACTTTATATAGAAATAAAGGAGCTAAAACTAATCCATCCAACTATAGACCTGCCTCTCTTAATTTTATTCCATGTAAACTATGCGAAAAAAATTCGTTAAGTATTAATGGAGCATCTGACCGATAATCATCTATTTACGGATAGTTAATTTGGATTTAGAGAGAAACGTAGCTGTATACAACAGTTACTAGACGCTCTTGGTGATATATCTAAGGCTTACGTTGGAATTCAGCAGAGTGGTGTAATATCAGAATATGAAGAAGGTTTTCGACACTGCATCACACAAGCGGCTACTGCATAAGTTACTGTCATGAGGTTTTGGTGATGAAATTTTGACCTGGATTAGTTACTTTTTAACAAACCGTAGACAAAGAATAATTGTAAATGGGAAAAGCTCGAACTGGCGAGATATTACATCTGGTATACACCAAGGATCACACTGGGTCCCGTTTTGCTTAAAACCCATATAAATGACATGCCAGAAAATCTGAATGTGCTAACATATGTAGAATTTTCACAGATGATAGCGAAAGTCTACAAAAGTATTAGTGAAGAATCGGACCAAAATGATATTCCAGAGGATCTACTTCAAATATGTGTCTGGAGAGATTTATGGTTATTTCGTTTTCCATCCAGAATTGTAAAGCCATTCAATATGGTTATTTAATAATGATAACAACACCAGGGGACATATTTTTCGAATAAGAAACAGCATATCAACAAGTCTTAACGAATGAACTATTTTCGCGCCAGATGTATAAATGATTGGAACAACTTACTAGAAGAAACAGTGTATAAAAATAGTGTTAAAAGTTTCAAAATTGCATTGGATGAATTGTGGCTTTATAGGAGATTTGACACGTCATCTTCTATATATTAGACTTAAATGATAGAAAACGAAAAACTGGAAGAGGAAGTAAGGAAATGTATAAGAAGAAGATCGGTGGAGCGAATAAGCCATCCGCGTCTTTCGCTGCTCCGAAGGACCACAGTTAACAGTAAACAGTCCGTTTGGTCAGGCGGAGATCGTATGTTTATCGTCTGTGAGTATGAGTCGGGCTCTTTAATGGGATTGCGTCGTGGATGAGTTGTCATTCGTCCAATTAGAGTTAGTGTATTATCTAAGGTCAGAATGATCGATTTCATCGGATCGACAGTGTGAATCTACCGTAATCCATTACAAGATGATTACATTTTAGACCGGTCAAAATGACAAAACTTGCGGAGTACATTTCAAAGGACACTAAAATTGGGGAAAATCCAAATAACAACGATAACAACCCAAAACACCCAAACAGACACGAATCCACATTGTCAGAAAGGGAGAAATTGATTTTCATTAGCAAGTTCTTCTTTTCCACGATAGTTTTACCTAACCATATTTTCCCGAGGATGTAAAAAAAATGTTAATGGGTTAATATGAAAGCAGCTATGCAGTCGAAGATAGGATACATTTATTTTTATTTTAAACAGGCAAACTCGGTAAACAACCTTTACCTGTTCCAAATGATCTCTTCTTTTCACAAAAGCAGGGTACTGAAAGCATTGTTGAAAATAAAGAAATTGCTCGTGACATACTATATCTATTTTCTGAACAATAGTATGAATCAAGCTGATCCCAGTATTTTAACCATATCAATTTCGAGCTCGGAATGTATTTTCGTTAACAAACGTCAGTCAATACCCAATTTACGAGATAACAAACATGGACAGACGGCAGTCGATAGCGATTTTACTTTAGTATGACACTGTAGTTCTCCGAGTTTTTTTACTTCATTGAAAATTATAAGTATTTTATTAACAAAACTACAAGAGAACCGCTAATAATCTATAGATCGCTTGCCCTGCTCTTTCTCTCCGCTACCACACCTACTGAATCCATTAGAAATATCAACTTCGATTTTAAACGGCGTTGTTTTGCAAAATGTTTGGCCAGTAACTTGAAAAAAAAATGAAATGGTTGGTTGGCGACACAAACCTCGTAACTACAGCTTGAATAAGTTGTAGTTTTACGACGTTAAGTCACTAAACCAACAAAACTGATTCACATACAAGAAGACCAATGTTGGAGTTTGAAGTTCATTTCTGTTCTAAGTGAATGATTTGTCTGGTCGATTGATTCTCTAATTGACATCGAGACAGGTCTATTGACTGACACCTGTCATTAAAGATTTTCTTGAAAACTAATGACAGACGTCTATAACAGTAACGCATTAAAATCATAATTTTGAACCAGTTAAATTTGTTGCCGTTTCTTATTAGACTAGTGATTATACCTTAATCAAATTTAAAGTTAAGACGGTTTCAGAAGGAATAAGATGAAAAAAGCTTTAAAAAAGGATCGGACAAAAACCATGAGGAGAACCACCAGAAAATAAATTATAGCATTCTTTTAACTGATTTAAGTACTCACTGGTTTTAAAAGTCGAAACTCTCATTGTCGGCGAGTTCGAGATTTAATCGGGAGAGGATAGTTAATGAGAAAGAATATTGCAAGATGGTGAAAACCTATCATTTTCCAGCTGTGACTTTGGAAACAGGTTTTTGAATATTTGTGAATTTTCTGTTTAAACGAAAATTAACGACGCATTTAGAAATTATCACTTGAGAGTCCAAGACATTCCTAAAAGTATTTTTCCACTTTGAAAAAGTATTGATGACAACTTTGTGAAAGACAGATTGAATGGTAGATGTACATGTATTTACAATGAAGTAAGTTAGACCTTGATTTCTTTTCAAATTATACCGTTAAATGTTTTCGCGATATTTCTTATAAAATTTTCATTTTCTTCTGCTAACTTTTCATATTTGACTTTGAGCAAATGGGTAAACAGCACACCCCAATACTCACACTCACATTGTAATCTACCGATTGTATTAAAACCCATTCACATAATTGGCGTTTTTTGACGTCCCCGTGGAAAACAATCCCTTTGAAAACATCGTGGGAAATGAAAAAAAGCTTGTTACAATCGATTTCTTCATTAACCACAATGTTTCCTACCCAGAAGACAGTAATTCTCAACTTCTGTAAATTTGGACACATCGGACAGTCCAGTCGTAATAAAAACTCGGACCAGCTAATTCAATCTGTAGTTACGATCTTATAATCATTCACCAACGTGAAAACCATCAAAATGATCTCTTTGGGGGGACCCCTTCCTCTACCCGAGGAAGCGGATATGTGCTTGAGAGGGATGGGTTTTTTTCTGCACCTCTACCCTATTTATATTCTCTGATGGTCTCCTCCTGTGTGAGTATAGATTTTTCAAAACGCTGGTTACGCCCTTGAGTGAGGGGGTCACATTTATACCAACGGTAAAATACACAAAAAATCGAACAGTAGGATAGCTTGACACACCCACTGGCCTCTGAAAAGTCAGTTATACTTAGTCATAAAGCGACCTTAGTTTCATGAATTAATAACTTAATTTTTGTTTTCGTCTATCAAAAACGGGCTTTCTGATTGGCCTTAAAAAATATTCATAACTCCATGAACAAAATTTTGAGCACGCAGCAATTTTCTATGCTTCCGCACAAAATAGTCCCATTTTAAAAAGGTATCAGAATTTGGAAAGCTTTTTTTGTTTTTTCGCTCGTTGCTATCAAATTGTAAGAAATGAAGAGATTTTGTTTTTGTTTTTATGGAGGTATGAACCGAAAACCCTAATCACACAATGTATGAATCCGCTTTGCGTATTCATGCAGTCTGATTAGGTTTTTTAGTTCATACCTCCATGAAAACAAAAAATATTCTCTTCATCTCTTAATTGAACATAAAGAAAAAGGCAAACCGCTTCTTGGAAACCTTAACGTCGTAACTATTTAGATTTGATAGGTTGTAGTTGCGGTATTTAATTCCGCCTTAATATTTGATACATCGGACAGTTCAGTCGTAACAATAACTTTGATCTCACATAAGGTTTGTTGCGATGTCTATTCTTCGCAGGACTGGTGCAAGATATTACAGCACAATACTACTACTTGTTGCTTCATTTGGACTATGTGAGACATACCCATACGGTGATGACAAGCAGACCGATGAAAGGATTCGTGCCTTTTCTGTTATTTTTGGTGAAAGGGAGCTTATAGATGCTTCCTTTGGGAAAAGAGATAGTTTCGGGAAATTGTCACCTTATACTAGGGGAATTGAAAAGGGGAACGGTGAAGACAAGCCTCAAATTGTGGCCGAAGGGTTGGAAAAGTCTGACGAAAAAGAAGACCGCGGAGCAGAACCCCTAATGATTGGCAATTTGGAGAAGATGGCTAGAGGAGCACCAATCAGTATTCGCGATGCTAAAGAAGGCGATCCTCCTATAATTGGACAAAATTTAAAGAAAAGAGAGACGTTGGTATCACGCAAAACTCGCAACGCTAAGGAAGACGATCCTCCAATAATTGGACAGCATTTAAAGGAAAGACAGACGTTGGAATCACGCAAAATTCGCAACGCTAAGGAAGACGATCCTCCAATAATTGGACAGCATTTAAAGGAAAGACAGACATTGGTATCACGCAAAACTCGCAACGCTAAAGAAAACGATCCTCCAATAATAGGACAGCATTTAGGGAAAAGAGAGACATTAGTATCACGCAAAACTCGCAACGCTAAGGAGGACGATCCTCCAATAATAGGACAGCATTTAAAGAAAAGGGAAACATTGGTATCACGCAAAACTCACAACGCTAAGAAAGACGATCCTCCAATAATAGGACAGCATTTAAAGAAAAGGGAAACATTGGTATCACGCAAAACTCACAACGCTAAGAAAGACGATCCTCCAATAATAGGACAGCATTTAGAGAAAAGAGAGACATTGGTATCAAGCAAAACTCACAACGCTAAAGAAAACGATCCTCCAATAATAGGACAGCACTTAAAGAAAATGGAAACATTGGTATCACGCAAAACTCGCAACGCTAAGGAAGACGATCCTCCAATAATAGGACAGCATTTAGAGAAAAGAGAGACATTGGTTTCACGCAAAACAAGCAACGCTAAGGAAGACGATCCTCCAATAATTGGACAGCATTTAGAGAAAAGAGAGACATTGGTATCACGCAAAACAAGCAACGCTAAGGAAGACAATCCTCAAATAATAGGACCGCATTTAGAGAAAAGAGAGACATTGATGTCACGCAAAACTCGCAACGCTAAGGAAGACGATCCTCCAATAATAGGACAGCTTTTAGAAAAAAGACAGACATTGGTTTCACGCAAAACACGCAACGCTAAGGAAGACGATCCTCCAATAATAGGACAGCATTTAGAGAAAAGAGAGACATTGATATCACGTTATATCCGCGATGCAAAAGAGAAAGGACCGTCAATTATTGGCCAAACGTTACAGATGAGAAAAAATCGAATATCACGCAATTCCAAGAAACGGAAAACTCACCAAGATATTCCCCGAGTTTCAGAGCATTTGGAAACGAAGGACATTCACTCTGAAAACAAAATGAAGAAAGAATTTTTCCCTCATGTTCAGATAATTCACTTGGAAAAATCGGCCGACAATCGAAAACTTCCTTCTATCGCAGCCTTAGATAAAAGGAAAAGAAGAATGGAACGAGAAGCCGCAAAAAGTAACAACATTCGGAAGATCAACGTAAAAGATTTTATTGGGCAGATGAAAGAGAAGAAATCTGGTTTACCGTCTCTGGCCGAAATTTATTCCTGGAACAAAATGAGGAACTCAATTCACGTCCAAAATCTTGACAAACGGAGCAAAAATCTGAAAAGTCTGTCAGATTTTATTGCAATGAACGAGAAAAGTGACAAGACGGCCGAAAAAGATGGAAACGTTGTCATTCCTCCAGGTTGGCCATCGAACAATAAAAATGAATAGAAATTCAACAGCAAAGACAACAACAACAACATCAATAATCATAAGAACCTCGTCATTCTGAGCAATACCGTGTTGCAAGTTTTGTTTTTGCGAAAACTATCGACTTTAATCAGCCTGCATATCTTGAGCAGTGCTACTTATTTCTGACTGATGATTTTCGATTAAATTTTGCTAAAAGTTATACTTAACTAACACTTCGTCGGTGTGCGAGTAAAATGTCGTCACTACTACTTTAATAAAGCTGTAGTTACAACATTTTGCTCGCGCTCCTACCAATTTATGTATCCAGTAACAAGCATTTTCACTGCTTTACGCACCTAAGTAAAGGTAATGCAACCTCTCCTTTTTTAAGAAATAGTGATGTGAAAGTAATATAAGTATGGATATTTAGTAACTTTGTGATGATTTTAAAATTGTTGTAAAGCCGAATTTTCAAACAGAACATGTATTGAACTTATCTGGAGTTTTTCAGTTTAACATTAAATTAAATGAAGTTCTACATTGATCACATGAAAGGTCTAGTATTTATCCAATTGTTTTTATGAATAAAAAGCAGATCGTTTCAGGGCGAAATAAACGTTGGTACCGTAGCAATATACTGAATGATTTGATTGGTTGATTTTATTCACTGTGGTGATTTATCGAATACTCAATGAAAATACTCGGTCTGGAATGATATTCCGGTATACGAGAAAATAAGTTGAATGCGATCAAACTTTTTGTTTATGTTGAATATAAAAGAAACCAGTGTACGTAGAGACGATTCGGCCACATTTTCCCCCCACTTTTTTTATACATGTATATTGAATGCATTTTTATAATGTTTGGCCCCTTCGTTACACCCAGGCCAAATCGTGCTATTTCCTTGCTACCTAGATACATAATCCAAACGTCACCGAATGGGATTTAAACACAAACACACTAACACAAAAAACAACCAAACTAAGTTTTCATGGGAATATGTTGAAAACGTATCTATGTTCGCATATTTACTTTTTCGATGTAATGTATGAAATCAAATTTCAAATGCGCACAATACATTTTTCTATCAAAATTATGCCAAATTTGTCTTTGTCATTGTGTGAGAATGCGTTAAATGGCGTTAATACCTGTCAGTGGATAAACGGTTATAATAGTATCATTCAGTGACCATTGTCATACATGTATGTCCAATAACAGCTGAAGCGAAAATTGTATAACAACAGTACAGTATCAAGAATACGTGAAGCAACGAACCGATAAAAAGGAAAGAAAAAAAAAGAAGAAATAAAACGAACAAATAACAAAAACAGTTATCTTATGTATAAGATAATGGGCCTATTTTCAGTAAGAGTTCACATGATGGTATATTGGAGATAAATTACATTACTAGACCGAGAACATTTATTGCCCACAGACAAATGATGCCTACATTTGAGCAAAAAATCGAAAGGAAGTTTTTCTTAACCCATTCCCTCATCCCCCCATATTTGCGCCTATCAGGACCAAAGCTTTGGAAAATATTGCGGAAAATGAAGTAATTACTTGTAACAAGCAATTTCTTCATTATCCTCTATCCCAAAAGAACATTTTTTTAAATTTTCTTCAACTAGATATTGTCGTCTGCAACTTCTTTCGATTTGTACTAGTCTTAAATTTTGTTGTGTGGGAGTTGGTGAAATAAATTGTATCTTTAAAAAAAAAAGAGAGAGAAAAATACGTATGATTTTTTCAACAACCGACGACTCTTGACTCTCCTAAGGTCCACATGTCCAAACTTTAAATAAAGTAACACATTTTCCTCTGTCGAAACAAGCATGAAAACATTTTTATTCGCTACGATGTACAATTGGCATATTGTTCTCTAGTTAGGCGGACCGTAACAAAAATTTCAATGAAAGCTAGTGATGCATGTGAGAGTTCTCAGGATCTAAAAATACTGGCCATGTGTAATATCGTGTATGACTTCAGTGGAAATTGTGTCGGAGTCTTGTTGGCGGTCACGTCACACTCATTACTAGTGTTGATTGTTTGTTTGTTTTCTCGTTGTACAGTAGCTCTTGGGTTGTCTTTGAGCGTAGGCCCCGCCCATTGACTCCGCTGATTCCGCCTATCGACTCCGACAGGAAGGTCTTGTTTAATTTAATCGGCGTTATTTAGCAAAATTAATAGCCGGAGCCAGGTAAAAAATTGGTTGGTTTGCGGCCTTAACGCCTTGACTATAGCTTGAATAAGCTGAAAATACGACGTTTAAGTCGCCAAACCAACATAAATACTACACATAAATTGCGGCCAATGTTGGAGTCAAAGGTTAACTTCTAATCTGTATGAAAGATTGTCACGGGCCGACTGGTTCTTTAATTGGCAGCAGGGATTGGTCAACTGTCTTCGAGTGCTGGTAAGCACACGAAGTTAAGTTGCTCAAAGAATAGTTGGTCAGTAAGCGTAGTGGTATGGCATTGTTACATACTTGACGGTTACACCAACAAGTCAATGTATGACCACTGAAGCAACACGCATCATCTGGATGGACTGCATTGTCACAGCCTTTGAGGAAAGTATCTGTAATTATAAAAACAATCAGCAATAACACAAATGTTATATCGGTACCGGTAGTTTCAATGCGTTTCATTTGTAGATATGGTCGAAAGAGAGAATTCAAATAATTGTCAACGATCCATTTCCCACACAATACCTCTCGTTTATGCACCCGAGGTTTTGGAAAACATTGTGGAAAATGAAAAAAAAGTTACAAGCAATTCGCTCATTATCCGCAATGTGTTGAAAGCCAGCGACCTATATCATGGCACAGTGTCCGTCGTGCGTCCGCCTGTCCGTCCGTAAACTTTTACTTTAAACATCTTCTTCTCAGAAAGTACAGATCAGAATTCAACTAAATTTCACAGAAACGATCCTTGTGTGACCCTTCATCAGATTCCTTTAAAGAATTCTGATCGTTTGAAAAACATGGCTTCAATGGGTGGGGTTTATTTCCATATATGGTGAAAGCTGATAATAAACATGGCTTTCATTGGGATCAGCTATTTTCCATAAAGGGTGAACATTTTTTAAATCTTCTACATAGAAACCAGCGAATGAATTTTAAGGGAATGATCCTCAGATGACCCTTTATCAGATTCCTTCCAAAGAATTTTGATCGGATGAAATGCATGGCTTAAATGGGCGGGGCTAATTTCAATATATGCTGAAAGCTTTGATTTTTCTCAGAGATTAGTTGATGGAATTTAACCAAATTTTACTTAAATACTCCTCTGGTGACTCTTTTTTCAGGTTCCATCTATTTATTTTGATTGGTCGGAAAGCTAGCCCTAAAACACCACTTGGTTAATCTGTACTATCAAGTATGTGGAGCAATACAGGCGCTCAAGCGCATCTAGTCCTCATAGCAGAAGGCTACAACCATAGAATTCAATCTGATACACCATCTTTTCAATCTGCTTATCTGTTTAATAACATAATTGGTGGACAACCAACGCTTGCCCCGCCCACTGCCTCTACTGGCCACCTCCACTGTCTCCGACAGGAAGTTCGACTTAGACTAAAAACTACGTTATTATCGAATTCTGTGGCCAGTAAAAAGTGACCTAAACGTAGTAACTACGGCTTAGATAAGTTGTACAAAAAATGATTCGTTTTAATGTTGACAAATGTCGGAGTTCAACTCCGGCCTAAACGAATAAAATGATTGGTCGATTAAATATTGTATTGATACTCACGAGTCTTCAATTAACCAATCGCTGGCCCGCCAACTTTCTTCGTTCGCCCCGCCCATTCAATCCCCCTTAGATATCGTTATTTTGAAAAAAATAAAAGAAAAATAATAGCCAGTAACAAAAAGGCAGTATTGTTGGTTGGCGACCTAAATGTCGTAACTACAGCTTAAATAAGTTCACCAAATCACATAAAAAAGTTACAAAAAATGGCGGCTAAAGGTTGGAGATCTCTGGTTTGAATGAGTGATTTCATTAGTTGACAGGTTATTTGACAGACAGACAGACAGACAGAAAATTTCATTTTTAGACTTGTACAAAGTACATCGTCACATATAAATATATTACAAAGAATGTTCTTATATAGGTTTACAAATAGATATTTACGTTCTTTAAATAATCACGCAAAATATGAGTTATCTTAGGGTTATTCATTTTCCAATATTTGGATGACAGTTTCGATTGGTCATAAAGTAACATTATTTGGGCAGACTTTCCTGGATAACGGCTCAAATATATAAAAAGATGTCATACTGGCAAAGGTTTTGCCATTTTTTGACGAAATTTGATGATTAAAAAAAACATAAAGATGAAAAAATAATAAAAAAAAAAAAAAAAAAAAAAAAAAAAACAACAACAACAAACAAACAAACAAAAAAAAATTTCCTTCATGTAGGTGTGAAACTATGAAAAGGCACAGCTAAATTCAAATACTATAAAATCCGTTACAATGACATCATTAACCTTGTTTTGTGCTATACCAGTACATAGCCTTTTTTCATTCACTTACTTCTTTAACGGGTACTGGCGCAGCGAATTACTCGATTGACGGATCGCTGGCTACGCCCACATCCCTTTATTCCTTGTCATACTGAATATTGTTATTTTGTTTAGTATTGCATTAAAATCCAAGAGCTGAAAGCAATTAAAGGCCCTAATTGTGGGTCAATAATTGTTTTTTGGTATATCATTTTATAAACAACCCTGACTTAAATAAGTCAAACAAGTGATGTTAGCTCAGATCAGACTGCACATATTTGCAGGCTGATCTTAGTCTGTACCTTCTGAAAAAGCAGGAATATTCAGCATGTCAAGGGTTAAGATTGTAGTTCGACTGAGCAAATAAACGACATTGTTTTGTAAAATATGTGATAAGGTACATAGGATGAATAGCAAATCGTTCGATGGCAACCTAAACGTGGAAAATGCATGTATTTTGGACCCCCTTTTGACAAGCCAGTTGTCCTATCTCTTAATTACACCAAGGGGAGTTAACATTTTTGTATATTTCGTCGGTGATGGTGATCAATGTTTGCCAATAGTACGCAGTAATTGAGCTTTTCTTGGGAGACTGGTTTGTTTTATGCTTTTTGAGAGAAAATTGTTACCCCCTTTTTAAACAAATAAATATTACCTAATAAACAGAAATGTTGGTGAAATATTCAACACTGTAAAATATAAAATGTAACTATATCGAAGCATTTTGAATGAATTTATTGGAAATAAATTTGCATGACAATTGTTTTGCGGAGGTCATTTATTTGAATAAAGGATCACATGATATTATAACTCATGAAGTAATTGATAGACAGATGACTACGCCATCTGAACTCCGACATTACAGATCGACAGGGGAAATTAACGACATTATTTAGTTAACCCTTTCCTGTTTCTCGAAATTTTAAACTGGGCCAATGTGAAACGTGTTGCAGACGATAATGAAAAGTGAGTGCAATTCGAAACGAAACCATTGTATGTGGTAGAAAATATTGTGATAAAAGAAGAAATTGCTTGTATCAAGCAATTTCTTCTATTATCACAATATTTTCTTAAGTATAAAGTTGCATGGACGTAAAAAACAGTGAATATACAGTAAAGAGTTAAATACGTGGTAAGGGGCGTAGAATTAAAAGCGAAAGGTTCGTTTGCGACCAAAACGTCATAAATACATCTAGAGTAAGCTGTAGCTACGATGTTTAAGTCGCAGAACCAAAGAAAACTATATCATAAATGACAGAATACGAAGCTCACGTCCTGAATGATTGACTTGATTGGATAATCGATTTTTGATTGACATATGGAATGAAAAAAATGACTTACAGACTGTAATTACCACTTTACAGGATCCAGGACATTTAACTATGGTGTCACCTAATGGTCCTGATTGGTAACAACCTATCCATCCATCTGTCCCTGCAGGAAAAAATAATGTACTGAAAGTATTGTAAGCTAGCTCAGCATGCTTTTATGAAGTAATATTCTTTGTGAATGGTTATCATGATTAGTGTTTTTTTTTAAATAAGGAACTGTCTACAATTTGAATAAATAATTCACCTGGCCATTGAAAGCAGTTGCAGAGTTTGTAATTTTCCTGAAATAAAAACTACTTTTTCATGGCGTAGGCATTCGATGGATATAGTGGTTAAGCCTCCAGTGGAAGTTTGTACTCGTTGAACTTTGAGACGACCTCAAATTTTGTCTGTTTAATTAAGCTATCAACGCTGACGCTTTGCTAGCTAAAAAGTCGGTAAAGTTCCTTACGGATCGCTTGCCTGGCCCATTGACTCTAGGGCTACAGGAAGTTAGACCGGGATATCAAACTGCTTTACTTGTCAAAATTTTGGTCAGTAACGAGTGACATAAGAGTGAATTAGATGATTGATGACCTAAACGTTGTAGCTATAACTATTAAAACTAACGAAAATTCTTATCACAACTCTAGACCAAAGCCCGAGTTAAAAGTTCTCTTTCGGTCTAAATGGATTGATAGGTTGATTGATGTTTTGATTTACAGCGCCGATCCGACAATTCGTTGGCACTATAACAATCAAAGCGTTGTAAGCTCTGTAATTGGTCATCACTGAAAAATTGGGGAGACAGTTGCATTTCGGCTTTAACTTATGGTGAAATTTAAAGGGTTACAATGTCCTAAAAAAAACAAATGATGCGATATAAAAGTACAGTGGATTTTAGTTTCTAGCCAGTAAAATAAATAAATGGCAGGTTAAGAAAAAATATAAGGAACGGTAGACGGATTCGAACCAGGTCCTCTCGGGTGGTACGCGAGCGCTCGTTACACTGCGACAAGCAGTCACATACTACATAGCCGCCACGTGGTGAGAGTAACGAACGACAACTCTACTTGGAGATTGTACCCAGTATAATTAACGCATTACTACACATTGGCGCTTTCTGACGACATGAAGAAATACGATCATGGAAAACTTTGTGGAAAAAGAAAAAAATGCTTGTAATAAGCATTTTTCCTTTTCTTGTGATGTTATCTACCCTGTTTGGCACTTGTTTTTCAATTTTAGAGCAATTTGAAATGTCGTTTGCAGATTCTTGCAATTTAAACCAGACTATTTTTTCCCTTCTCATTATGGGTAAAATTCATACAAACAATTTAACCTTCATCCTCCGCACGCAAACTCATATCTACAGCCACCAGCAATCTCGCGGCTTCATTCTCGAACAAACACACAACAAAATAATATCCTAACCTTCATGCATTCACCCTTACAAACTCACCTAATCCCGCCCTCACAAGGAGAATCTGATATACATATAAATTTAAGACCTGTGAAAAATCGAAGGTTTTGCAGACGAAAATTTTAAGTGGATTTAATTTGGAAAATAGCCATACACTAGGGTAGAAAATATTGTGGAAAAAGAAGAAATTGCAAGGGTTTGAACAGGAATGGATTCGTTTTTATCCCCATCCCAAATTGACGCATTGATGGACAATTCCGCTGAGCTTCAACCGGAAGTTCAGCTTCGATATAAAGCGGCTTACTTTTGCCAATTTATGTTCAGTAACATGTATCGATGGTTGAGTGGCGACATACATGTCGAAACTACGACTTAAATAAATTGTATTTACATCGTTTAGATCTCCAAACCAGCAAAAACGTTTCAATGAAATGTCGGCCAATGTCAGAGTTCAAATTTCATTTCCTATCTAAATGAATGATTTGATTGGTCAGTTGATTCATTCATTGATAGTCAATCAATCTTTCAAATGGCGATCTCTCCCTTTTATTCTGACATTCATACTTGTTACTACACTTTCCGTAGCACCTATGGTCAGCTACGTATCCTGAACCTCACAGCTAAACCAAAACATATCATTCTGCCACTGCCACTGCCACGAACAGATACTCTAACTCATACCCTCACAAACTCACACACCGACTCCGACTCCGACTCATACCAAGCCAACCCACCTACTTGACCAATCGCTGGCCCCGCCCACTGACTCTGCAGGCCTCGCCCACTGACTCCGACATGAAGATTGGACCACACATTTAAGCACGTACGCAACCACAAAGTCCCACCCATCACCCCTACCCGAAAACACTCACACTAATACTCTTGCCCTCATATCCTCAGGCCCACTCTTTGTCTCATAATCACTTGCACGCCCTAATCGCCATTCTCATATCTAAACCGTCATCCTAACCCTAATACCAACACTCAAACCAAAGCAAATTGCATCCGTCACTCCCAAACTAAAAAAAACCTTGTGCCCTTCACTTCTCCATGCCTCCACATAAAATTAGGCCGGGGACAAACATAGTTGAAGCGCGTAATACTCCTAACCATTGTGTCCCGGGTTCGATTGCCGGCCGAGGCGAATATCCTAACATTGGTCTCCCAACAATGGGTTGATAATCGTAAAGCTAAGTGGGATGAGCAGATGGAGGCTAGGAAAGAATTTTGTGGTAGTAATGGTGTATGAAATGCGAGGAATACATGGTAAGGTGCTCAAGCCTCCGCGAAACAACTGAAATACTATTAAAAGTGGCGTCAAACCCCATTCATTCAAACAATCGCAATAAACCTACATAAATCCTCATCCTAGATTTTGCACTCACAAGACCGAGACCCATGTCCCTCAGATTACATCAACATCCTTATCATCACTCATATCTTCGCATTCTTGCTATCGACTAATGAACCTTCTTTTCCCGATTCACAACCTCAAAATATTATATGCCTATATATAATTTGAAATTCTGGCTATCTCGACAGAAAAAACAACAACCACCGTATTTTGTGTGTATCAAAAATCCGTATTCGTCGTGTACCTGTAAGCACAGATTACTTTTTTTTATACTAACGTTCGGGGTTTTCCGTAAAAGTGCCAATGGCGTTTTTTTTTGTTGTTGTTGTTGTTTTTTTAATTTAATTGTTTATTAGGTATTTTCAACGGATATTTTAATGTTCAGTCTGAACAAAAGGATTATTAGAACAGCGTGTTTTTGTCTTAGTTTTTCGTCGTGCTCTCGAATCATGTGCAGGTATTTTTATTGGATATGACCCTCGCATGGTTGAATTTAGAAAATCTTTCCATTGTTAGGTAGAAAACATTGTGGACATTGAAGAAATTGCTTGTTTTCTTGAGATGCTTAAAAAGCGAAATTGAGTGGGAATGGGTTAAATAGCATGCTTATCACAGAGTTCTCTACAATTTGAATAGCATTTGAAATATTCTTAATGGCGTAGGCATTCCATGGATTTGGTGGTAGTTTGCACTCATTGAACTCTAAGAAGACCTCAAATTTTTTCTGTTACCTTAACCCCTAAAGTACAAGCAGGAGGTGTAGACTAAGATCAGCCTGCACAAAAGTGCAGTCTGATCTTATTCTACACCCCCTGCCAAAACCGGAATATTCCGAGTCAGCATGACAAGGGTTAAGCTATCAAAGCTGACGTTTTGCTAGCTAATACCACACTGGTGCACATTCCCTATGTACAATTAATACATTTAAAAACATCGTGAAATTGACAAAGTGAGTGGTTTTGGAATGTAATGAGCGGTATAAGCGACTTTTAACAGAAATGAACTCTATGTTATTACACTCCCGCTATACAATTTTGCATATTGTTGTATAGATAGATTTAGACGCCGTTATAGCGCATCAGACTCCTAATCTTCAATCATGGGGTGACATGGGTTTGATCCCCGGCGGCACATATCCTTTCTGACATTTGTCTCTCACCAATTGGTGGTAGTACTGGTGTAAGAAATACCGGGAATCAATTGTTAGGTGCTCCAGCCGCCGCGATATGACTGAAATATTGTTAAAAGTGGTGTTAAACTCAATTCAATCAATAAATAAATAGATTTGTCTGTTTACTAGGACAAATCAGTTAGTTAAAAGTCCAGGTCAGCCATTAACTGGTAAACCGGTAACCCGTTGTCTGTAAGAGTCTAGTATCGATTAGACTGGAACCACTGTCGATTTTTACAGTCGACAAAATTTTAGACTGATCCAAGTTAAAAATGTAATTTCGGATTTTTAATTTGGAATAGAAAACAAAGTGGATAATAAAGAAATAACTTGTAACAGGCAATTTCTTCATTTTCCACCATGTTTTCTGAAGCCTTTGGAGGGGTCAAAAAGCGCCATTGTGTGGGAACGGATGAATTGTAATTCCAACCTTCAAACAGCTACCTATCCACAACAAACACCAATTTACTTCTCTCTGACCGACTTCACTGTAAGAACTATGTCAATCCGACCAAACCGAGACCTTCTACATTACAGTATCACGACAGTTTACAGATCACGAGAGTTTACAGATCGCGACAGTTGACAGTATCCCGACAGTTTACAGATCCCGATGTAACGTAAAGTTAATTAATGATACGAATGGTCGCACTTAGGTAGCGAACATGCATTGAGCGAAACGTTAATGGTCCCAGAGTTGTTGTTGTCGTATTGTTAACCGCATGGCTGAATGATTACAGTTTGTCGACACAATTTCATCGTTTCTTATCGTCTTACCCATCGATACATGGTGTCAGAAGTGGCCAGATGGCAGAATCTGCGTCAGGAATACCTTTTCCAGCACAGTTAGAGCTGAAAAGAGGAAATCGAGCCGAAAATTCGAAAAAATTCCAACGTGTTTGGGACAATTACGAGATTGCATCAGGTTTGGTAGAGAAGGATGCCAAACTAAGGAAGGCGACCCTGCTGACATGTTTGGGTGTGATGCCATAGAATTGTTCGAGACGTTTCCGCTGAGTGAGGACGATAGGAAAGATCCAGCAAAGATCATTGACGCATTTAAATCGCACTGTACTGGCGTTACAAATGAAACCTATGAACGGTATAATTTCAACGGGAGAACCCAGGAGCCGAGTGAGTCGATAGACGGATATACATCTGTATTGAGAACTTTGGCGAAAACCTGTAACTATGGTGTGCTGGAAGAGTCATTGATCCGCGATAGAATGGTCATTGGAATTCGCGACAACGGAACGCGAAAAAAGCTGCTCCAGGAAAAAGATCTGACACTAAATAGGTGTATAGACATTTGTCGGACAAACGAGAAAACAGATGAACAATTGAAAAGCATAAACAGTGAAGATGTTGCGGTAGTATACAAGCAAAAGGACAAAAAGGCGAAAACATCCAATGTGAGTAAACCTAAACCAAATGTCAGAGAATGTTGGTTTTGTGGAAATAAACACGCTCCCAACAAAGAATCATGTCCAGCGTATGGAGAAAAATGCAATCTGTGCGGTGGCATGAACCATTTTGCCCGAAAGTGCAAAAAGGTCAAAGAAAAGAAGGAAAAGAAGCAGAAGAAAAAAGGGAAAGTTCATCTAGTGAATCAAAGTGCTAAAAGCACCGACAGTCAAGATGACTATTGTTTTATCGTAGACGAAGCTGGTAAATACCCAAAGAAACTGTTCGCAAAAGTGTTAGTCAATAACCATCAAGTGAAATGTCAGTTAGATTGCGGAGCAACTGTTAACATATTGTCTGACACAGATTACATGAGAGTTTGCGACGATCAATGGATGGACCAACTAGTGAAAAGCAGCGTTCAATTGGTGATGTACAATAAGACCCACATATAAACGTTGGGGAAAAGGAAACTGAAAGTTCGGAATCCCAAGGACAAAAAGGACTACACGCTGGAATTCGTTGTAGTTCAAGGAAGTGTGCAGCCATTGCTGGGTGCACAAGCGCTACAAATGATGGACTTCATCACTGTAAACAGAGAGCACATTTTAGCCGTGAATGTGCCTCAGAGTTCGGAAATGCTAATAGAAGAATACAAAGATGTGTTTGAGGGAGAAGGGAAACTCCAAGGAAAATTACATTTGGAACTTGAACCAAACTCAAAACCGGTAAAACAACCTGTTCGGAAAGTACCAGTGGCAGTAAAACCCAGATTAAAGAAAGAGATTGACAGATTGGTGAAATTGGGTATGATCGAGGAAGTCAAAGAACCGACTGAATGGATATCAAGCATGGTGGTCGTGAACAAGAGCAATAACAAAGTTAGACTGTGTCTTGACCCGAAGCCTTTAAACAAATGCTTGAAAAGAAACAACTATCCGATCCCAACAATTGAAGATATATTGCCAGAACTATCAAATGCGAAGATATTTACTGTCACAGATGCAAAAAATGGATTTTGGCACGTTGACCTAGATTCCGAATCTAGTGACCTACTTACATTTGGCACACCATGGGGCAGATATAAATGGAAGCGGATGGCTTTTGGAATTTCGGTAGCACCTGAAGAATTCCAAAGGAGAATCGATGAAGCCCTAGAAGGATTGGAAGGAGTAAAGGCGATACATGACGATATCCTCATCTGGGGGTCTGGTAAGAGTGAAGAAGAAGCGATCGAAGACCATGATCAAAAATTAGCTACTCTGCTACAGCTTTGCAGAGAGAAGGGGTTAAAACTAAACAGAGACAAGTTGAAACTCAAACAGAAAGTAGTGTCATTTTTGGGACATGTGATAAGCAACAAAGGACTGCAGGTCGATGAAACGAAAATTAAAGCTATAAAGGAAATGCCTGTTCCAAAGGACAAACAAGGTGTACAGAGACTTTTGGGGGATGGTTAATTATGTCCAAAAGTTCGCGCCAAAACTCTCGGAGATAACCGATCCTCTACGTCAACTAATCAAAAAGGAGAATGAGTTTCATTGGGACAGCACACACGACAAATGCGTAAAGGAAATCAAAGAAATGCTGTCTACAACACCAGTGTTGAAGTATTTCAACGCTGAAAAGGATACCGTACTTCAATGTGATGCATCGGAACAAGGGCTTGGAGCGTGTCTACTTCAAGAGGGACGTCCCATAGTGTACCCGTCGAGAACGCTTATGTCAGCAGAGAGGAATTACGCGCAGATTGAGAAAGAGTTACTCGCGATAGTGTTTGGTGTAGAAAGGTTTGAGCAATATGTGTACGGGAGGCATGTGAAAGTCGAGAGTGATCATAAGCCTCTAGAAATTATTAGTAAGAAAAGTCTAGTCACAGCGCCTAAAAGGCTACAAAGAATGTTACTTAGGTTGCAGAAGTTTGATATAGATATCCAATATAAGAAAGGTACAGAAATGTATCTAGCCGACACCCTTAGCCGCGCGTTTCTTAGTGAAAGTAATCAGTTGTTCACAGAAGAAGAAGTGGAAAATGTGAATGTAGTTGAATTAATAAATGTGTCAAAAGAAAGAATCGCGGAAGTCAAAGAAGCAACGAAAGATGATCACGTATCACAAAAGCTTATTAAAATAGTGAATCAAGGGTGGCCGGATATAAGGGATGGGTGTCCAGGAGAAATTCAAGTCTATTACCCATTTCGCGAACAAATAACAGTCCAAGATGGAATCGTGTTCAAAGAGGACAGGGTCATTGTACCAAGTGCTTTAAAGTATGGGTTCATGGACAGAATACATTCGAGTCATATTGGTATACAAGGTTGTTTTAGAAGGGCTAGAGAAGTACTTTTATTGGCCCAATATGAATCAAGACGTTGAAAAGTACATTCAAACTTGTGATGTCTGCAATGAACTGTCACAGAATCAGTCGAAAGAGAGTTTGATTAGTCATGATATTCCATCACGTCCATGGGAAGTGGTTGGAATTGATCTGTTTGAATTTGAAGGTCGTGATTATGTAATAACAGTTGATTACTTGACAAATATCTTTGAGGTTGATAAATTAGATGATAAAACTGGATCAGGTGTGATTCCAAAGTTGAAAGCTCATTTTGCCAGGTATGGGCTACCTGAAAAGGTTGTATCGGACAACGGTCCACCCTTTTCAGGTAAAGAATTTAGTCAATTTGCAAAGTTATTTGAGTTTAGACATCAAACAAGTTCACCAGGATATCCACAATCAAATGGAAAAGTTGAAAATGCTGTTAAAACTGCAAAGAGATTAACGAAGAAAGCAAAAGAGTCAGGGTCAGATCCATATTTAGGGTTGTTAGATTTTAGAAACACTCCAAATGAGTGTACAGGGTTATCACCAGTACAAATGATGTTTGGTAGAAGAACAAGAACTTTGTTGTCATTAACCAGAAAATCTCTAGAGTCTAGTCATCTGAATGATAGTAATAACAAAATCAGGCACAATTTGGAAAAGGGCAAAGCTAAACAAGCATATTATTATAACAAAACTGCAAAAGATTTGAAAACATTGAGAGAAGGTGATATTGTTAGAGTCAAGCCAATGGCAAGAAATCAGTATTAGAAAAAGGGTATTGTTGAAAATCTAGTAGATAATAGATTATTTAAGGTGAGGATGGAAGATGGAACCAGGTATAGAAGAAATAGAAAGCATTTAAGGCTGACAAGTGAACAATTTCATGAACATGATTATGATCAGAGTAGTCATGACCACGATATTGTTGATAAGCCAAGTTGTAGTATGTCTGGAAAAGAGAAAGCATTGGAAAGGAAAAAACAAATTGCAGAATTTTTCAGAAGCAGACAAAATGAAATTGAGATTGAAGAACAGAAACAAAGGAAATAAAGTTCTAGCAGACCAATTGATAAAAATACTGAGACTGATCCAAATTTGACAAATGTTCAGGAAAATGGCTATAATACAAGGTCTGGAAGAATTGTCAAGAAACCAAATCATCTAAATGAATGATCAAAGCTTTAAATGTATTGTAAACCCTATGTACATAAGTTTAGTATTTTAGTTTAGTTGTCAATGTCTATGTGTTAAAAAATGTCACAAGGTTTGATTTTCTTTATGAAGAAAAAGGGGGATGTAACGTAAAGTTAATTAATGATATGAATGGTCGCACTTAGGAAGCGAACATGCATTGAGCGAAACGTTAATGGTCCCAGAGTTGTTGTTGTCGTATTGTTAACCGCATGGCTGAATGATTAAAGTTTGTCGACGCAATTTCATCGTTTCTTATCGTCTTACCCATCGATACACCCGACAGTTTACAGTATCCCGACAGTTGACAGATCTCGACAGTTTACAGATCACGACAGTTAACAGATCGCGGCAGTTTACAGATCACGACAGTTGACAGATTACGACAGTTGACAGATCGCGACAGTTGACAGATCGCAACAGTTGACAGATCGCGACAGTTGACAGATCGCGACAGTTTACAGATCGCGACAGTTGACAGATCGCGACAGTTGACAGATCGCGACAGTTGACAGATCACGACAGTTTACAGATCGCGACAGTTGATAGATCGCGACAGTTGACAGATCGCGACAGTTGACAGATCACGACAGTTTACAGATCGCGACAGTTGACAGATCGCGACAGTTGACAGAGCGCGACAGCCAATCTAAAGATCGATAGACCTATCTAATCAAACATTCAACTTTGGATTTCGATATGCCTACATCTGCGCGAAGAAGCATTTGTGTTGGTTTTAGCGATTTAACTGTCGTAGCTACAGTTTATTTAACCCATTCCCACTCAATGACGCTTTTTGATGCTCAAGAAGCAGAAAGGCTCCGGAAAAAATGCCGAAAAGGGAGAAACGGCTTGTGACAAAGAATTTCTCTTTTATCCACATTTTTTTTTTTTTTTTTTACACTAAAAGACGGTGAAAATGAATTTCATAACCAGTCTAAAATTGTGTCGTCTGGTCAAGTATCGAGACCAGTCATCAACGGGGTATGTTCATAAAAAGCATAAAAATATCTCCCTTTCTATCCAACCAGCAATGAGTTTCATCCTTTAAAACAAAACATTTCAGACTGGTCCAAGGAGGTGCAGGAAACAACTTTAAGTTGACAGATATTTAAAATCTTGGTCTTTCTGTGGTAGAAAACAATGTAAAAATGATGAAATAGCTTTCACCAAAAAATTTTACCGTTTTTCACATTGTTTTCTGAAACAAATTTCTAGATGGGTGTAAAAAGATGGATTGTGTGGGAATAAGTTAAGCGAAAGTCCCTTTCTAAAAGCCGCAAATAGTCCAGATCGAATGTGAAAAATATAAACTATCGTCGCAATCGATTAAACCATTATCACACGATTTTTTAGACTTGTCGAAATTCATAGAATTTACGGACAACAATTTTTCGCTTATGATTTTTGGGATTCTTTGACTTTTAGGATAGAAATCATTGCGGATAATGAAGAAACTGTTTGTAACGAAGCTCTTTTCTTGAAGGGACGTAAAAAAGCGGAATTACGTCGGAATGGGTTAAATGAGTAAGTACATATTAATCTCTGCGTTACATTTTCAACACTGACACTGCCGTTGCGCGCAAAGTAAAGACTCAAATCATTCTATGCACCCGAACAGTCTTATCAGCCTCACAGATACGCTCACAGATAGATCCGGGCTTCTTCACGTGATCAGCGACTATTCCAGGTGCTCTAAAGGACTGCCCAGTCCGTAAAGAGTCATTTGGAACTCCTCGTTCAATTCCACGAATCAAATCTCGGATGTACATCGTAGGACTAATTTGAAAATCCATGTGTCAAACTTCCAAAATGGCGCTATCCGTCATGCAAAGCAACTGAAGTAAAATGCATTTCATAAAGTTCTGTAAGAACTCTGTTTGGTCTTCAAAGAAAACGTTATATCAGAGCAAAATAGAACATAAAACAAAAACAAAAAAAAAGTATTTTTTTCAGCTATCTTAAGACTTCCGAACTAACTGGGTTTATCGCAATTACATACTTCGTTTTTTCCTACACTGTTCCCGTCTGACAAAATGCATCGTTTTGTTGTGTATTTCCGTTTATTTATCGTCGCTACCTTAGCGCATGCCCAAATGAGGGACGCCCTCAGAAGACGATTAGTTGTTACGGGGGATTGTGCATGGATAAGGGACGAAACTGCTGAGAGGTCTACCTGGTTCTTCCACGAGCTCGGTGGATAGCACCGTCACACGGGGCTTCGGTTTAACGTCTCATCCTAAAGACAATTAGTTATGATAGTTGATATGATCAGCCTAGGGCTCGAAACCGTTATCTTGAGGTTTGAAGTCAAGTGCTCTACCAACTGAGCTTATCGGACTGCGTGCAGTTTCGTTACATAAGGGAGTTAAAGGTTCACTTCCTGTCTAAACTTATGATGTAGTTGGTCAAAAGATTGTTTTTGATTGACAGAGGGGATCACTCGATTTCTAGAAGCGTAAAATTGGTGAAAAGCACATAACCTTTTTTGTTACAATTAACAAGAAATTGCTATAAAAGTAGCTGTTGTTTGGTAAATATTGTGTTTGTGCTTAAAAACAGTGGCAGTTAAGCAGTATATTTCTATCACCGGAGTTGCAATAAAGACGATTTCACTGTTGTATTATAATTTAAAAATTGTTACTATAATTATCAGATCTATTATCCAACGTTGAATAAAAGCGAGTAAAATGTAACAAAATCCACTTACCTGTTGTTAAAAGAGCGAGAATTAAGTAATAGAACTTATTCATGGTCTACAAGTGTTGTCATAGACATTGTTCACATATAATCTTTATATTGTAAGATGAACTTTTAACTTTTATGACGTGATCAACCCTGCTCTGTACAATACCTAAAATTTTCCTTCTTGTAATATCAAACTTGAGAAAACAAGGAAAAAGAGGAAATTACTTATAGCAATCAAGTTCTCTTTTTTCCCACAATATTTTCTATCATATAGGTATGTTATGTTTTTAATTGAACTTATGTTAAAATGTTGTCTACTAGCCCCTTAAATTGTGACTAGACTAAAATTTTGAAAAACATGTAATGGGTTAAATTTACATAAGTTGTTGTGACCTGAAATGCTCAAAGGGGACATCTGGACTCTACGAAAAGTAACGGTAAGGTTATCGTGCGAAGATTACTCGGGTTAACCGGGGTCTACGTTTTCTTTTTCTTTCCTTTTTTTCCTAATAAAGATAGGCTATATTTTTCCAATCTAAATGTTTTTGAAATAGCATCCCAAACTTACGAATCTCTTGTGTTATTAAAAGATCTTTTGACAAATCAAATAATTCATTAAGCGTTTTTGTTGGTTTGGCGACATAAACTCCGTAACTACAGCTTATCTAAGCTATATTTCACCTAAGCTGTAGTAAGGATGTAATAAGATCGACAGTCTATGACTGGCGTTTTATATATATATTTATATATTTATGGCCTTATACCTTGCTAAATAACGTCGAAGAACTGTTGTGTTGGAGGTTAAAGGGCGGGACAAAAGATCAGTCTACAGGCGGGCGATGAACAGGCTTTATACGGATCGCTGGCACCTCCAAATGACATCTGATATGACAGTCCAACTTAAATATAAAATCGGAGATTTATTTGTAAAGTAAGGTAAGGGTAATGAAATAAGAAAAATCGGTTTTGAGCAACCTAATCATCGTAACTTCGGCTTTAATAAGATGGTTAAAGGTTAACAATCTCCAAGCAGAGTTGTCGTTCCTTACTCTCAACAAACATCTCTGCAGTGAGCTAAATGACAAGATTCTTGACAAACCAAGGAATGACGTATACTTTATACTTTCTGATGTTTTGCAATAAATAAAACGTTAAGGACATAATACTTATGGGTCAAGATATATTATATGGGCATTGAAGCTTAATAATTTCCCTTTAAACCGCCGAACTACTTTGTTATAAACCGTTTGAGATACTAACAGGAAAAACAATCTCATATTCATGCTCTATGTCTTAAATTGAGCTCTTGCGACGAAAAGATGACGTATTGAGGGATCATTTACTAATTTACGAAACAACAAGATATGATTGAGTGAATAACCTTACATAACCTGTCATGTTTGAACTTGCCTTCTGATGTGTAATATTTAAATTCATGGGTAAAAGGGCATCGTAGCAAGGACAAAATGTAACTGAACGCTTAGTGAGTTGTAGCGACACAAACACCATTCACAATAGTTACATTCCACGCTGTCGTTGATTACCAATCAACACAAACTTAGACTTGTCTAAATTCAAAGATTTTGCAGAAAACAATTAATAGTTGGTAGATTTTCAATTTTATTTGCAGTTTGAGGTAGAAAACATTGTGGAAAATAAACAAGTTGCGTGTATCAAGAGATTTCATGGTTTTCCTCAATGTTTTCTCCCCCCAAAATAGTTTTTTTTAACTTATAATAATAAGCAAGAGCCGTAAGAGACGGATTTTGATCCCCGAATTTTTCCCTGTCATACAAAGTATAAAACACACGAAGAAACGAAGCGGCAGCTATATGCTCGCCCTTTTCCAGACATAATTTTAGCGGATAACATTGAGATGTAGCCTTGACCTTGGAGCTTTCTGAAAACCTTGTTTCGAATGGTACATCTACTCAATATAGACAAGTGTGTCAGTTTGTATTGAGATCCACCCATGATTGGCTGAGCTATGCTTTGGACATGCTTAATTTTAACGTTCGACCTTTGACTGTGACCTTGACCTCGGAGCTATCTGTTTTGTTTTCTTTTTTTTAAATGACCCATCTTATCGTGTGCCAAGTTATTTAATCCTTAATTTTACGAGCAATGCTCCGAAAATGCTTACGTTTAATGCTTGACCTTGAACTGTGACCTTGGCCTTTGAGCTATATGAATATTTCTTTCAAATGGAACAGCTGCTCATGACATAGAACGATTATGCAAAGTTATATTGAAATCCATCTATACTTGAAAAAGCGATGCTCTGGAAAAGCTCAATTTTAATGTTTGACCTTGAACTGTTACCTTGACCTTAAAGTTATGGGAAAAAAACGGGAAAAAGTCTATGCAATATCATAAGGGATTCGCATGTGAACTTTGATCCAATTTGGCTCAAGGGTTGTGTAGAAATCGAGACGGACGGGCGGACAGCCGAACAGGCGACTCAATTCTCTCCTTTCGGGAAGCACAGCAAATTCTTTGAATTTAGATCAGTCCAAGCTTTGATTGTCTGGTTTCGTCAGTCAAATCACTGCGATCTATACTTTTGCATTATACTCGGGTCAGTCTATCACTACGATCTTTACTTTTGCATTTTATAGCCGGGTATCTTCGGTGCAGGTCTGCAACACAGTTTTGCGGATATATCTTGTCTTTGGGAGTTCGAACCCTAGCATGATGCGCCTTGTATCTAACATCCTGTTTATCGTTTAACGTGGACGATATGAAGGTCTGTAATGTTTTATTGTTCGCTAGCCTCGGCGACTTCAAACGGCACTCTGACAGGACAGCTTGTCTCAAATACTTATTGAAATATGTTTGACAGTCTCTAGGGTAAAACAAACCTTGTAACAACAGCAACAAACAAACAAAGAATCGTGGATGGTTTATCTGAAAGTCGTAAGTAAAGCTTGAATTAGCTGAATGTTTTTGCATACGTTTCAGAGATAACATGGATTGTGCCCAAGAGTTGAGGTATTGGTTTCTTTTTGCATTCAATTAATTTATAGGCAGCGGCTTCGTCAATTCGGTTGATATTAAAAAAACACACAAAAAACACAAGATAATAGCTATTCTGTTAGCTTGAAGGTTTTTGATCAATTCCCACGCAATCCCACTCTTCACGCCGCTTAAAAAATTAATTAGGAAAATATTGTGGAAAATGAAGAAATTGCCTGTCACAAGCAATTTCTTCATTTTACACATTTTTTCCTTTCCTAAAGACAAATGTACTTTAAATGTCTTTCTCTTGAAATTGTCGTCTGCACATGTAGCTTCTTTGAAATTGGACCAGTCTAAAGATTTGCTGATTGGTTATGGAATAACTGCGCATTTTCGATCCCAGCCTCCCGTATTCCTTTTATGGGGGCATATACTCTGCGTAATACAAATGGCATTCTTTTCCAATGTCGAGTGACATCTTGAGACATCTTAGGGCTCTTCATCTCTAAAAACAATTGCGTAATCGACCTTAGCTGATGATACACGTGTTAAGAGACATCCGTAAAGCGAACAGTTTAAGTCTTCAGGTAATTAGTTTGAAGCTAAAAAATTACAAAAATTGACTGTGCACTAGCAGTTTGACTTAGACTAGAGATGACTCGAAAATATATGGTCAGGGGCGCGAAACTCAATGTAAGTCGCCAAATGACTTAACCTTTTCCGACACAAAGACGCTTTTGACGCCCCCTAAGAAGAACAACTGGGAAAACATATTGTAAAATGTAGAAATTGGATGGAACAAGCAGTTTCTTCATGTTACATAATGGTTTCTACCCGGAAAGTTGAAACAATCTAAAATTCCATAAACATTAAATTGTCGCATGTAACTCCTTTCAATTTGGACATTTTTTTTATGTGGTTATGGGTTTAACATCAAAGCATCGGCTCTTTTGAGATGTCGTTATGAAGTTAAATCGCCAAACCAGCAAACATTCATATCAATAGCCTTTATCATGTTTTTAAAGTGTTTTCAAAATTTCCGTTATCGTCCGATTGTGCTAAGATTCTTGTATCTGCTAAGGTTCGTGTATCGATCAAATTTTCTGATCGCGACTGTCAACAAAACTATCACACTACCAATCAAATTATTCATTTAGACCGTAAGTGAACTTTGAACTCTTACATTGGTCGATATTTATGTGAAGCATCTTTTTTTCTGGTTTGGTGACTTGAACATCGTAACTACAGCTGAAGCAAGCTGCAGTTTCAACGTTTATGTCGCCATCTAACCCTTTTTACTTCTTTGGATCAATGGAGAGGACCAGCGATTTATCTATTACACAAGGAAGTCACAGTATGCTTTAACGTGTTTCTACGTATTCGTTTTTCTTTAGAACAATGAATCCAAAAATTATAAAGAACTTCTCCTTTTCTGGTTATGAGTTAGTCCGACATAAGCAATCATTGTAATCAAAGAATATCAAATTCATGTTCGACTGTCAATCAAAGAATTTATTGACCAATCAAATCAATTACATAGACCGCAAAGGAAGTTTGAAGTCCGACATTTATGTTATGCTCTTTTGATGGTTTGAGGACGTAATTCAAATTACAGACGACAATTTAAGTCAATTTTATTGGAAAAATAATCGATCAGTATGGTAGAGGATATCGTTGAAAAAGAAGAAGTTGCTTGTAACAAGCAATTTCTTATTTTTCAAGTATAAAAACACGGGAACGTAAAAACTAGGGATTGAACGGGATAGGGTTAAATATGCCCATTTATAAGTGAATTTTGCTATATATCATCTCTTTTTTTCATTATTCTTTTCACGGAGTTCCAGTTAGGTACCTTTTCGCCTGGAGGATCAGCCTTGTTTAACCGGAATTCCCGAAGTTTACCTTTTGCGTGACGGGTTTGAATTAATCTGTAGTTACAACATTGTGGCATCTCGCCTACGAATAATTATTCATAATTTATGTACAGTGTACGTTGAATGTCGTCCACTTAAATTGCGGTTAATCGGACAATAAACGCAAATAAAGTCGTTCGATATTCATTGACATAAAGTACTTTTATCTCAATGATGTTGAAATGAGATAATTAACTTCAATTTTGAAGATATATATATATACACTAGTCAAAAACTATTTATTTCCATGTACGGGAATATCACAAATATACTACTCTAAATTTCTTCCAGTCAATATTTTTTTGTATCTTTAGGCAGCATTTTTGTGTTTCCTTAGAACTTGAGTCTTTTAGGTATTATGATTAAAATTTGAATTTTTCGGTGTTAGTTTGAGAGTAAGGCTTAATGGTAACCCCCCCCCCACTATGTTCGGTGCTACCATGAAAATGAAGAAATCTTGTATTTAAAAAATCGTTTTATGCATTTTAATAGCGTGTGTAATGTCCAGTTGCTTCTATTACCGCCTAAAAACGCCTCCGCATACTGCTGATAAGCCTCCATATATAATATTGTGGAATTTGATCCCATGTCCAAAGAATAGCTTGACGGAGGAACTGCGCAGATTCTGGTTGAACGGGGCGTGATTAAACGGCTGTCTGTAACATATCCGAAGTATGCTCTATATGATCTTGATTTAGGGATATAGCTGGCCATTCCATACGGGCGATTTTGGCTTGTTCAAGATGCGGGTTTTATGTATGCAAGCGTATTGTCATCTCACAGAATGAAATTTTCACGATCAGCACATGCTTATGGGGGAACGTAAACATCCAAGAGCCGTCAACGTGCCGTTGTTAATGACATGGAGGTCCGTTCTCCCCTGACCATGACTGAGTCCCCACCAAACCATTTTCTGCAACATAAAGCGTAGCTTGGTACTACTGATGTATGCCCCCTGAATGATTTTACGAATTTTATTATAAAAGCAGCTTTTTAGCAGATTTTCATGAAAATATGATTATTATGATAATAATAAAATCTTTATTCCGAATAAAAAATTAATTATTACTATCATAATGAATTGAATGTGACATTCGAAGAAGGTGGCTCGTAAAACTATTATCATACCAAACAATACAACGAAGACCTTAATCAAAATGAGGCCCTCTGCAACAAAAAAGTTATGGTGAACAAGAGTTTATGATGACCATCATAATCATACAGTTTATTAGTCTATTAGCAATAAAATCAAAATGGTGATTAAGGAATTTAATGTGATTGTTCTTTCTTTATGTTAAATCTACTAAATTCACTATAATATTTTGATATTTAATATTTTACTCCCAATGTCCTACTGTGAAACATTGGAATTTATCGGATGAGACCGTTATTCATCACATCGGATTTTAAAACCCACTTGAATGATTTCATGCAATTACGTCGTAATAACAGCCCATCATAGAAATTTCTCTAACTTATGATAAAGAAAGAACTTTAAATAGGCTCATAAAAAGCAAATATTTTCCATTTTACCGCAGCCAGGTCCCGTGATGATGAATCTCGCTTGCACCCCAACAAAACAATGATAAAAATTACTCGATCGTAGATTCTTCAACTTTTTTTCACCGAATACTCAACACGAAGCTGCGCCGTGAATGTGAGAATTGGAAAGAAAGCTTATTCATTCTGTAGTTACGACGTTTAGGTCGCCAACCAACCATTCTTCTTATCTGTAACATATTACTGGCCATAAAGTGTGCTTAACCCATTCTAACTCAATCCCTCCTTTTTACGCCCCTTGAGAAAAAAAGCTTTGGAAAACAATGTGGAAAATGAAGAAATTGCTTGTATCAAGCAATTTCTTCATTATCCACAATGTTTTCTATCCAAAAAGACGAAAAAATTCAAAATTCCATCAACTTGAAATTGTCGTCTGCAGCTTCTTTCAATTTGGACCAGTCTAAAATTTTGCTGTGTTGGAATGGGTTAAATTGAAGTAGAACATCCTGTTGGAGTCATTGGGCAGGGCCAAAGGAGTCAGCGGTCAAGGCCAGCGATTGGTCAAAGAGCGGTATACGGTGAATGTACCTTGCATTTCTATAGGTTCCGTTTCTTTTGTAACAATAAAATAGTAAGTCAGTTTATTTATTAATATTAATTCTAAAATAAATATGTAATGGTTCCATACTATAAAATTTCATCCATGGACTTCTCATACTAGAACCCGAATAAAATACAGAACATTAGATTCATGAATTTCAATAAGTATGACATTTTATCTTGAGTCTTATTTTTTATTATGATTTATTTCCGGCTGGAGAAAATAAGAGTTGACAACGTTTTCTCCAGCCGGGAATAAATCGTCATTATACCCGACAAGAAACCGTATAAAGAATTTATTATACAAGAAAGTTTGGAACTAAATTTTCATCGCGTTACCAATATCGGGATTCGCTACCCAAACTTGAAATCATCACTGCCTGAAGTTCATGAGCGAACACTCACTAGGGAATGATAATGTAATATAATATACCAATTCGTAAACGGGAATCGAATACTATCGTATAGTGGATTTCATTTACCAAGTCAAATCTTCTAGTACTGACAATTTATTCATTCATAAACTACATCAGCCTTTAAATCTCATCAAACTAAATCGTATCCATTTTCCCGTCTTCTATGAAAATACCATATTTTTATACTCACGTGATCCGGCTCTCTTTAAGCCCACAAAAAGCCACTTTCGTGCTATCATTGGATATTGTTCGTGACAGATAACTTCATAATATTATGAATTATTTGTTGGACGGATCATTTTACCAACACCGACCAGCGTTACAGTCTATTGGATGACCGGCTCCGTCAGACGTCTCCTTATTCCTATTACTTCGTATTTGGAATATAACAATCTCATAGAGCCCGACGAAACCACTAAATTGTTTTAGCTCATTTCATTACAAAAGGCCAAGGTTCAAATCCTAGCAGATGAGAGTCTTACAAGGGTGATGATCAGTCTGTATACGTTATAAAGATTATTTAGATTTAATTACAGGTTGACAGCATTGTGGCAGAGATCTTCTGTAATCTGCACATTATTGGACCCTAAATATTACCATATCTATACCACATTCATGTAAAAACACAAATTAGGGGTAAAACCAACAAAGTATTTATCCCTTATTATTGAAGATTTTTTATACGAATTTCAATGGACATACATGTTTAAAACGATTACTCGCTTTATTGTGTAAAAATCCGTTTTGTAACTGACGTAGAGAGGGTGGACCGGCCAACATTAAAGTTGTGTTTATATCGTCGGCGAGGCTTCTTGAGAAAAATGCGTTCAGTATGACCACCGTGCTGTATGTATGACTTTACATCAGGTGTTTATTGACCAATCAAATTGCGACAATTTTTTGTATCATGTGTATAATGGGTGAAACTTTAACCCATTCACAAACAGCAAAAACTTAGACTGATCAAAGTTGAAAGAAGTTTAAGACAACAATTTTAAGTTGGTGGAATTTTAGAATTCTTTATCTTTTGGGATAAAAAAAACACTGTGGACAATGAAGAAACTGCTTGTAACAAGCAATTACTTCATTGCCCACAATGTTTTCCAAAGCTTTGAATTGAGGGGTGTTTAAAAGCATTTTTGTGTGGGAATGGGTTAAGCCAGGGATAGTTGGATAGTGCATGATTTAGTATAATGTAAAAAAAGGAGCAAAATTAATTTGATGATGAGCGATTTATTTCAAAGAGTTTTAATATTTCACCCAATTTTTTTCGTTTTTAGAAAAAAGACAACTATTTTAGAAAGAAAATTAGTACATATAATTACAGAAATTAAAAAGAAATATGTATAAATGTACATATTATATCTTGTCATGCTGAACCTGAATAGTCGTGTTTCTGTCGGTGGAATAGACAAATATCAGCATTCACTTATTATGCAGAGTCTAATCTTAGCCTGTATCAGATGTTTGTTGCTATTTCGTTTTAGTAAAAATCTGTGAGTTGATACTGCGTCTAACTGTGTATACTCCCCCGCTTATGGAAACAGTGTATATCGTCATGTTGAGTCTATGTTAACCCTTGTCATGCTGTATAAATTACCTTACTCAATTAAACTGAGTTCACACAGACAAGAAATGCGATGCTTTAGATTCCATAGGTGTCCAAAGATCACGTGATCGGAAGACTATATTTTATTAAAAAAAAATAACAGTTTTACAAGATATTAATAAAAAAAGCACAATACATAAATTTGAAGTTAACACAAAATGATAAGATCTATAATCGCGCGAACAAATCAATTTAAAATGTCAACATATAGAAAAGGTTATGTCATTACCAAGTTTAGGAAAGGTGCTAAAATATAGCAGCAGAGTAAGGTCCAATCCAAAACCCGACCTTTCACATCTTTCTCAGGCATTCTACCATTTTATCCCAAACTAGGATCGCACTATGCTTCCGAACAATGGGGGTAGAACCTCTGTTGGATCATATTTGTAACAAATCATATATGTAACACAGTTGTTACGTACATGATCACATTCGTAACAGATAAAGTGTGTTACAAATGTGTTTGTCCGAAATGGGGGTTGACATGAGAAGCATATATGTAACAGGTTTAGTTGTCTATTTGTATTCAAACAATTAACAGCAATAGCAATATCATCACGCCACTAAACTACCAACTTCGCAAACATTATCAAGACGGACCATGATCAAGTTTCAGTCCCATACCGAGATTTTTCAACATTATGTCAGTTATATTACGGCGGTCAGTTAACCTACCTACTCACAGTTCCTGGGTAGACTTAGGCCTCCGGCCTAAGGGGTTGACCAGTACAAAGTGCATATCTTCGCCAGTTTCTGACAGCTGTCCAACGTGAATCATCGGTAGGGGAAGAATGCGGTAGATATCTCATGACCAAACTTCACGAAGGTTATGCTGCAAGTGAAGCTCAGTTTTTCTTAGCGCTATCCTGTAAATGCTGAGCAACAAGCAAGGGCTGCTTGTGTCATTTTTAACGTCTTCGGTAAGGCTCGACCGGGGATTGAATCTCCCGCACTCGGAACGGATGCTGTACCACTGGGTTATTAAATTCGTAACAAACAAGACAAAAAACGCAAAAAAGAACATACACATGTACATGTATAAGACTACTTTCGTTGCATATTCCATTTGTAACGTGTTATGCGATCATATATGTAACATGTGTTACATATATGATCACAAATGTAACATGTGTTACATATATGATCACAAATGTAACATGTGTTACATATATGATCACATATGTAACACATATATGATCACATATGTAACAAATGTGTGTAATCACACACACACACACGCACACACACACACAAACGCATGAATCTCAACGTGACAAAATGTACCTTCGGACATTCTGTCATCACTAGTAGAAAGCTGCAAAAAGAGGAAAAATCATGTAATATAAATGTTTTAAAAATATCACTGTAATTGTAATCTTTCAACTGAATGAGTTTTAAAACATATTTATTTCAATACTTGGAGTTATCTGCCCTTGTCTCAGCCCATTTTATATATTTTCCTATATCTATCGTTAAAAGGTAACCATAGCAACCACATCGCAATAAAATACACAAAATAATTTCAACATATTGCCGTAACAATACGGGGTTTGATAAGTGCTTAAACAGTTTTAAGCAAATGCATCGAGTTTTGTAGGTTCTGCTAACACGCAGAAATGCATTACGCAACTTTGACTTCATTTTTCAGGTAAATGACGTTTGTAGGGTTCATATAGTAAATTGGTCATAACTCACAAAATAACCTGAATAATCTGTTCAAATAAAGACTAACATACTCCAGAAATATTATACATTCAAAATAACGTTGTTTATCAAATACTCACCAATTGTCCGAAGGTACATTTTCTCACGTTGTGGCCCATATATATATGTTTATATATATATAAACAGAGAGCAGCCACGATACCGGACATTATATTCATGAATATCCTTTAAAGAGTTGAGGAAATATGGAGCGGACGCGAAAGAGTGACGTCGACGTCACCGCCGATGACGACGATGGACAAAGTGACACAACAAATCAGTATCAAGATATTGGCCCATCTGGTGAATAAAAACCTGCTACAAATGTGTTTCAGATGTAAATATGCATTCTTTTGTACTGTTTTTAAAATCAAAATTGACCTGTGACATATGTGATTTCATGTCACATCAAAAACCGGCATCGATCATATTCGTCACAAAATATGTTACATTTATGCTTGATTTCCAAGTCATATATGTAACACATGTTACATATGTGATCATATATGTAACAGGTGTTACATATATGATTTGTTACAAATATGATCAAACAAACCTCACTATGCTTAAGAACCAAACGTCCTTTTTACCTAATCCCTTTCGTCCGTGCGAAGCTTGAGACAGGTACAGTGTTGAAGAGTAAGAGTAATGTCTAGTACCCAACCTACCCTCTGACCACACTCTACAGCTCTCTACCGTTTTATCCCTAACTCAAATCACACTACGCATCTGAACCACAAGGCCTGCAGCTTTGATTTTCCGCTTACGCAAACGGTACTCAAATCTCTACGTCCTTGTAAAGTTGAGACAGGTGTTATGGGTAGAGTCAGAGGAAGGTCCAATACAAACTCCGACCTTTATCCAATATCTACAGCCCTAAATCCTTCAATTTCCTTCTAGGATTGCACTGTGCCTCCTAACCACTGGGCCAGCAGAAATGAAATTCGCATATTTGTCCGCTGTGTACCCCACGCCCTACGTACGTGTCAGGTTTAAGGCAGCTGCTAGTTATAGGGTCATAGACAGGTCTAATTCCAAACCCACCCTTTGATCAATATCTACAGCTCTATATCATTCTGAACAAGTGGTGTCGACCTTTACTTCCTAACCACGCGACATGCGCAATGAAATGTTCACTTTTACAAAGGGAACCCAAACCCCTACGTCCATGCAAAGTTTTAGGCTTGTGCTCATCGATAGAGTCATATAAACCTCCTATCCCAAACACACACAGCTTGACTACTCTTAAAAGCTATAAATTTACCATAATATAGGATCACTTAATGCCTGCAGCCCTGATTGTGAAGTTTCAATCCCGAAATCATCCTTTGACCACTCATAACAGCTCTCTACCATTCTACCCCAAATAAGAATCGCATGATGCTTCAATACCACGATGCCTGCAGCCCTGATTTTGTACATACGCAAAGGATTTCTAAATCCCGACGTCAATGCACAGTTTAGATGGGTGCCAGTCATAGAGTTAAAGGAAGGTCAAATCCCAAACCCCATCCACTGACAACTCTCTACCATTCTACCCCTAACATGGATCGCACTATGCCACACGGCCTGCAAGCGTGATTTTGAACATGCGCGAAGAGGGCCGAACCCCTACGTCTGTAAGATTGAAATAGGTGCTAGTTATTAGTCAGAGGAAGGTCCAATCCCAAAACTCACCCTTTGACAACTCTCTACAGCTTTCGAGCATTCTAAACCCAATTAGGACCGCACTGCGCTAACGAACCAGGCGGCCTGCAGCCCCTTTGCACATGCGTTAAGGGCAACCCAAAGCTTTATGTCCATGCAAAATTTGGGGCAGGTGATAGACATAGAGTCAGTGGAAGATCCCATTCCACTCCAGAAGACTCTCTACCGCTTCATCTCAAACAACGATCGCAATGTGCTTCCGAACATAAGGTCCAGCAGCCCTGATTTGAAGCATGTGCAACGGGTACCCCAACTTCTATTTCCTTGCCAAGTTTGGGACGGGTGTTAGAGATAGAGTCAGAGAAAGGTCCAACCTAAAACCAAACGTTTGTCCATATTTTTCACCACTCTACCACTTTTCAAAAACTAGGATTGTATTATGCTTCCGAACCTCACGGCCAGTATTGAGTACATGTCAGTTCTTAATGATTTACATGTATATCACTCGCCAGCAAACGAAGTGAAAACTTGAAAATTATTGGAACATACTATACACGCAAACCAACAACTTGTTTTCCTCCTGCCGGACCCGAACCTGATGACTGTAGACGTTTTACATGGTAGATATATGACGATGTAGATATGCAGCTTTGTTCGACTTTGACCAATCGCGGCTGTAAATCAAATAACTAGTCGACCAATTAAATAATTCATTTAGACAAGAAATTAGATTTGATCTCCAAATTTGCCGCCATTTTGTTTACCTTTATTGTTGGTTTGACGACTTAAACGTCGTAACTACAGCTTATCCAAGCTGTAGTTACGACTTTAAGGTCGTTAACCAACTATAATACTTATTTGTTACATTCTACGGGGGGCTATATTAAAAAAAAAACGCCGTTAAAAATCAAAGCGGGACTTCCTGTTGGAGTCAATGGGCGGGGCTTACGAAGTAAGTGGGCGAGTTCAGCGATTGATCAATTGAATCATTGTAATAGCACACTGTTTCTTTATTTAGAAGAAGATAAACCGCGTTGAGCAAGAATATTATGAAGTTAATACGCGACAAAGATATCGTAACAATACAGAGTTCATTCACCTTGTAGTTACGATATTTTGGTCGCTAGACGACGGTGTAAGCTCGAAATGTACACCCTCTTCGATAAGGTATTAAGACTACACGATCGATAGCAGGTCTTCGCAGTTGAAATCTTAATCTATTCCCTCATAACAAAATTTTAGACTTCTCCAAACTCAAAGAAGCAACAGACGACGATTTCAAGTTGATAGATTTTTTTCGTCTTTAAGATAGAAAAAATGTGGATAATGTAGAATTTGTTTAATACAAACAATATCTTCGTTTTCCACAACGTTTTCCAAAGCCTTTTCTGGAAGGGCGTAAAAAAGGAAGGATTGCGTAGGAATGGAACAATACCCGGAAAAGGCAGCGCTGCAAATAACGATCTTGTGAGATTGGTATTCCACCGGTAAAGGTACACAACTTAGACAGACACATTGAATAATTCTTGGTAAGAGTTGTCTCGCTTAGTTCGTGATAAAGGCTGTAGAATTCATTAACATGTGACGTATGAAAAAATCTGAAATTTCATAAAATTTAAATTGTCACCTGCAATTCATTCAATTTGGGGCAAAATGTTATTTACATTTTATTTACATTTTATTTAAATTTTATTTAAATTATCTAAAATTGTATCATGTCATACAGGGTTAATACCTTTTGGTAATGCCTGAAGTAACCGTCACCTGTAAGTTTCACCCTCTAATACACAAATATTATATATAGTTTTCTTTAATTAGTGCGAAATTTTAAATCTCAGAGACATTATGCTCTGTGCTTTAATATTGAATTAATGCTTCGGGGTGTGTTGTGTCATAGGTCCAGAGATAGAGAGTCAGTCTCTCGATCAAAAGGTACCGAGTTCGATTTCTGGGAGCGGCTGACGATCTTAGTTTTTTTTAATGGCCCTCACATTTGGCGCGATTACTGGTGTATTCATGGTGGTTAATCTAAGTTGGAGGAACTTGTTTCCCAATCGGTGTAAAATAAATAGGTTTGAACCTTAAAATGCTTCAGGGATGGATGTCGTTTCTATATCGCACTTTCATATTTTCATACTTTGATCTGTTATCAGAAAGTTTCGCGTTTTAACAAAACCAAAATTGCAGTTGTATACGGTGAAAACGCTGGCATTTTTACAATGATTTCAAAAGATTTTTTCTTTGAGGGTGTAAAAAGGACGGATTGTGTGGGAACGGGTTAAACGGCCGCTTTATGCATTTTTTTTAATTCTGTTACACGTAAGTTAGTCTACACATCGTAACCACAGCTTCGCGGCTTTATACAGTATGGTTTGGTTTTTAGTTTCATGCACCAATGAAAAAACTCTTGATAATTTCCCAGATACGATTGAATTGTTTATTTTCAAATATCAGTTTTTATATACCGTCTGTGCACGAGCAAAATGTCCCAACTTTTAATAAAGCTGTAGTTCCGACACTTTGCTCTCGCAAGGACGATATGCACATTTATTCTTTCACATCCATTAACAACGACTGTTATACATAATGTGAAGAATGAATATTATGTTTAATTAAAATTTTTGCATGTATATATATATATATATATATATATATATATATATATATATATATATATATGCATGATCAAATAAAGGTTCTTTTTAACAAACATTTGCACATCATTTCAATAGACGGGTCGCCTGGTTCAATAAAAAACGATTGACTAACCAAAACATTCATTCAGGCATGAAGTAAAATTTTAACCTCAAATGATTTAATTTTTTAGTTTCGTCTATCAAAAAACAGCGTTTTGATTGGTTGAAAAATATTATTCATAACTCCATGAACAAAATTTTGATCACGCAGTGATTTTATATGCTTCCGCACAAAAAATTCCCATACAAAAAGGTTTCAAAATTTGTAAAGATTTTGCTTTTTTCGCTCGATAATATTAAATGATAAGAAATGAAGAGAATATTTTTTTTTTGTTTTCATTGAGGTATGAACAATGTTCTTCGCGTATTCATACAGTGTGATTAGTTTTTTCGGTTCATACCTCCACGAAAACAAAAAAAATATTCTTTTCATCTCTTAAATAGGAATGTAATACATTTTGTTGGTTGTTGACTTAAGCGTCGTGACAACTTTTTATTTGAGCTGTATTAGCAGCTTTTCGTTCGTCTTCAGCGATTTTCTTATTTTATATTCCCTATATTTATCAAAGAAATGTCATTTGATAACTTATTCATACTAACATGTCGAAGGTCAGTAGGCGTGGCCAGCGATCCGTCAATTCAGGTGAATGTTCATTAATTACTCATGGAATAGGGCATAGACGGTACCAACGGCAGCCAGACTTCCGTTCACATAGTGAGCAGTCGCGTAGGAATCGGAAGAGGTATTCCAAAGACATTTACTTCCGGAGATTATGCCTTGGTCTGATTGGCTGGTTATTGTCACCACTACGATAAATTTATACCTTGGAAATTTCATCGTTTTTACTCGAGCTTTGATACTGTCAGACAAGCTCTTCACCAATGTTGCAGCTCTTTTCGGATCATACTGCACACCTTGGAGAGCCGTAGCAAGAATTCTTTCTATTTCAACAGAAACTTCTCCCGGCTTGAGTTTCCGTAAAGGCGTCTGTTTGGTGACGTTACCTTTCATCACCAATGTTCGTTGACGTAGGATGCTCATTTTATTCAGAGATGCCAGCACGGTGGTCAGGCTGCGAGGGTTCAAACCATGGTCTTCATTTTCCCCGTCCACCGTCAACTTATTCTGGTAAAATGTGCCATGGTCAGTCTCCTGTAAGATCGATATTCAACCTCTTACCAGACGACAAAACATTCGACCGGTCCAATTCGAAAGAAGTTACTGAAGACAGTTTCAAGCGTAAGATTTTGTTTCAAAAAATGTTTCCAAGATTTGCTCTTCTGTAGAGTCGTAAAAAAGGCTGGATTGATTGGGAATGGGTTTCATAGCTATCGTCAGTTTACTCATGCAACTCAGGTAAGTCATCACCAGACAACAAAACTATAGACTAGTCCAGATTCAAAGAAGTTGCAGGAGACAACCTTTAGTTGGTGATATTTTGAAAATCTTTGGGTTTTTTTAAGTAGAAGACACTGTAGAATAAAAGAGAAATTACGTGTTTCGATTTCGAAATCTGTTTTCCTACGGGGCGTACAAAATCGGACTTGTACGAATTTGTAAATCATTGCAATGATATTTAAGGAGAAGACATTTTGGAAGCAGTCTTAGGACAGCTATGTCGAGACTTTCCCGTATACTTTCGAACTGTTTAACCCATTCCCATGCAATACAATTTTGACGCCCCCGACAAATATTTGCAAACAATGTAGAAATGAAGGAATTGTTTGTTACAACCTATCTCCTTATCGTCTACAATAAATTCTATCTAAAATAAACAGAGAATTGAAAAGTTTTCACCAATTAAAAATTGTCGTCTTCAACATCTTTAAATATGGGCCAGTCTAAATTTTAAGCGTAGGGTAAAGGGTTAAAAAGAGTAATACTATTACCACCGTATTACACGGAAATTTTGCAGTTATAAATTACGAACTTTTTCATGATAAAGAAGCACCAATAATATGACTATTGTGCTATAATTTTGGATTTTGTTCTGGTTTAAACTGATATGATAGAACTATGCTGTATGCTAACAAATTACTCGTCGATGCACGACCAAAGCATTGTAAATATAGTTTTGCTCGCACCGTGTTTTAGTTTTTTTGTAAGACTTGTCCAATTTCAAAGGTTTTGCAGACGACAATTTATAGCGGATTTAATTTGAAAAATAACCATGCAGTAGGTTAGAAAATATCGTGGAAAAAGAAGAAATTGCTTGTTACAAGCAATTTCTTCTTTTCCCACAATGTTTCCTCAAGTATAAAATCACAAGGATGTAAAAAACAGTGATTGCACAGTAAAGGGTTAAGATATTTTGGTCGAATTGTTTTTTACAGACAAAAAGCGTTGTAGTGAAAGGAGAAATCGGATGTGACAAGATCTGTCTCCGTTTGACATAATGTATTCTAGTATATGTCACTACCATTTTCCCAAATTACTTAAATTTGACCTGAACAAAAGAGGATTATTATAGTTCTATATCCCGTATATCTCGGTTTATTCTTAAACCATCACCACATAATCTCTCTTTTTTATGCCACTTCATTATCTGAAAATGTTTTCTGCACGTAACCCCGACCCCATCCCACCTCCACCGAAATATCGTCTGTTTTGTTTCGTGGTTGTTGGTAAGGAAATCGGTGGTAAATTTCAACGAATGTCGTTGGGCGTTGTCCCATAAGAACAAATGTAATTTGTTGAACCAATTCGAGATTGTTAAATAATTCTTTAATTTAGTTAAATTCTTTGAAGTTTTAATTCGCAAATTAATCCAGTCATTCTTTTATTTAGATAAACTGATTCAATTTAACAATTTCACTTCTTTGGCATCTTCAAAAGATAGGAGGACGTAAGGACGAATTGCCAACATTTTTTCTCATTTAACCCTTGTCATGCTTGATAAAATCCCTCTTCATCTAAATTAACGTATTTCACCACAATGACGCATTTTGACGCCCCTAAAGAAAAACAATTGGGAAAACATTGTGCAAACTGAAGAAATTGCTTGCCATAAGCAATTTCTTCATTTTACACAATATTTTAACCCAGAAAGTAAGAAAAATATCTAGAATTTCATAAGCCTTGAAATGTCGTCTGTAACTCCTTTCAATTTGGACCAGTCTAAAATGTTGGCGTCTGGTAATGTGTTAAAGAGCTGAAAGTACTGGAATGCCTCATTTTGTAGGTCATGTGTTTATTCTTTTTCTAAAATTAATTCCATTTGCATCTCTGACTTAAAATGTCAAATATTTGGTTAAGACTTAAATTGAACTGGACATATGTACAGGCTAATCTTAGTCTATATCCCTGCCAAAGTAGGACTATTCCGGGTTCATCTTTTCAAGGATTAAGATTTCAGAAAAAAAAATATATCCGAAAAGTAGAATTTATACTGAAGCAATGAATTTCGTGGAATAGAAAAATGAATCTGATGGCTTTATTTTAACCTGCTTTTATATAATATGAAAACAAGTTATACCTCTCGACTCGGCTCTTTGGAGACTACACAGCTACTCGTGCCTGGTCAATGAAAGACCGTGAAGTGAACACCTGATCTCTTGATCCTGATGCAGACGCTCAACATATATTAGCCACAGTTACAATATAATGCTGAGCTAGTTTCTCGGTACCAACCCTTCTGTCTATTTCAGTTACAACATACATACATGGTCGTGATAGCTCGAAGACATATGTTGTTTCTTTGTTTGTGTGTGTGTTTAGAAATATGTGTACATCAACATTAAATGGTTTCGTTTTCTTATAACCTAGCACTTCGAAACTTTCTGCCTTTTGTTCAAAATTGATCATGTTTATTTTTTTTTCTAATGATGGGTTGATTTCGCTGTGATGCCTTTTACGTGCAGCTAAATTTCGACCTGGTCAAATTATTCTGAGGGATGATTTGTACTACATGTGTATTTTATATAAGGTCAAAATGCGACGGAAACTCTCGAATAATAACCCGGACGTTTTCACGTCGGAAAGACACAATGGCTGAAACCAACAGATACACGTGCCAAAATTTTCAGCTACGTAAGCTGTGGCTAGCAAATAAAGTCTCTTGCCCACGAACTTACGCCGGACTCTAATCCATGATTTCTAGATCACTAGTCAAGCACCTTAAACATCGATTATTCAGACAGTCCTTGCAAGGTCACTTGTCTTGAAGTTAACGTGGGCGTTAGCTTTATACTGTACTTCATAATTTTGCCAGTTACGATTGCATTTTGGATTGGTCCTAATTGAAGACGGTATTTCAAATGTGCTTAATCTTTCAACTTTGCGTCGAACAGGGTAGAAAATATTTTTGGAAAAGGCTGATACTGGTTATGAGAACTCTATTCATTTTTCACAGTTTTGTCCACCGTTATTTTTTTCAGTGGGTAGAAATGTGGGTGTGATTAAAACATTTAATAAGTTCTATTATGCATTCCGTTTCAAAGCAAAATTAATCCCTTGTAGTTAAACAATTCCAACACAAACGCTGTTGGACACCTTCTAAGAAAAACAACCGGGAAAACATTATGTAAGATGAAGAAATTGCTTGTAACAAGCAATTCCTTCATTTTCCACAATGTTTTCTACCAAGTGTTGATAAAAACTTAAATTTCATAATGTTCTAATTGTGGTCTGTAACTCCTTTCAATTTCGACATGTCTGAAATTTTGCCGTCTGGTAATGGGTTAAACTGGCTTGATTACCTTGGACAGTGAGCCTCTCTCGGACGACGCGGAAGCTGATCTTGAGCTAGCAGACAACACAGGTTTCTGGAAAGAAAAACAAAAAGTATAGAAATTGACCAATCGATGGCCCAGCCCAATCACTCCATTGGCCAAGCCCACTGACTCTAATAGGAAGTCCCGCTTCGATTTTAAATGGCATAATTTTGCAAAATATATAGCCAGTAATATGTAGCAAAAAGGTAAAAAATTTTGTTGGCTTGGCGACCTAAACGTCGTAACTACAGCTTGAATAAGCTGTAGTTACGACGTTTAGGTCGCCAAACCAACAAAAAATGTTCATTAAAATGGCGGCTAATTTTGGAGTGCAAATTGAACTTCCATTCTAAAGGAATGATTTCATTGGTCGACTGACTATTTGATTGACAGTCGCGATTGGTCAATTGACCCGGTGATCAAAAGATAGCAAGTCACGCCCGCTTTGAATAACATTCGGCAGGATAGCTAATTAATCTTTTCCTGTTCAATCCTTGGTTTTTATGCCCTTGGGTTTTATACTCGAGAAAACATTGAGTAAAACAAGAAATTGCTTATTTTTTCAACAATAATTTCTTATTTACTAAATTATTATTTTTCAAATAAAATCAAATTTGAATTCTCGTCTGCACAACCATTTGATTTGGACAGGTCTATGAATAAAGGGTTAAGATACCAGACGACATTACTAGTAGTTAGTAGGTCGCTGGTAACAAACAGTTAAATCGACGGTCAGAGACCTAAACGTCGAAACTATGATTTGAAAATTATGTAATAACGGCGTGGGGTCTCTCAACGACGAATGGTTACACATCTGATTTTGACATAAACATGGCAGCTTCCGACGGATGGATTGATTTGATTGACTTGTAGATCTCTGATGAAGAGCGTGGATTTCTCATTTGGAATAATACAATGCAGTTTGTTGGATAACTCTAATATACAAATACTTGATTTTCATATCACGACGGCCAATGGAAATATTTATATAAATGTTAGCAACCCAGACACGATTCCTGACTCGCAAACGGAAGGGGTGTGTTTGTTAAGTTGTTACAACTTCCGGGTAACCCCAAGCTACAGGAGTCCACAAACTAAGCAGCTGTTATTGCTTGTATCAGATAAAGGGGACATTTAAAAAGCTAAAAGATTGATTGCATGCTCATTTGACAAAAATAGACGATGGATCGACGCTGTCAACCAAAACATCAACAGACCTATCAAATCGTTCAATGAGACAGTAAGTGCAAAATGATCCTCCACTATTCATGAAATATATTTTCATTAGTAGTCGATTTAACGCCTTCAACTATAGGCCTACCGTTTATTCAAGCTATAGATACAACGTCAATGTCGCCTATAGATATACAACTTATAGTGAGTGATCAAGGGTCGATTTTGTCTATACCTGCATGTACAGACAAAATTTATCATTGATCACGGACTATAACTTGTACATTTAAAGTTATGTCATGTCCCGATCATAAACTTTGCAAATTATTGTTTGGAAATCTTACTGTAATTACAATGTAATTACATGGGAGGTCAGTGGGTTTTGCTAGCGAACCAATAATTCGTATCATTATAATTGCATGTATATTGTTCTTTTTTTTCTCATTCATTTAACCCAGAACACTCAAAATGCTACATGTTCTTTGCTCTTTATATACATTCTGATTTTCCTTCATTTCTTATTTCAAGCAAAACCAGTTGGTACATTGATTAAAATTGATAAAAGTATTTTAACCCTTGTCATGTTGAGCCCGGAATATTACTGTTTTGGTAAGAGTTCTAGACAATGATCAGCCTGCACATATGTGCAGGCTGGTTTTTGTCCATACCTCTTGCTTATAACTTTAAAACTGGATTAGTTTTAAGATGAATTTTCAAAATTATTTTTAACCACAATTAGTGCTGTCTATGCTTTTAGTCCTTTGGTTATAATGCAGTTTCGTAAATGATTTTTTTCAGCATGACAAGGGTTAATATAGTCATGAATAACTTTGATATCAGCGATAAGAAAAATAATTGAAGTAATATTGCAACTCTTACCGTTGTTTCCATTTTTATGCTCGTTCAGCTCAGGAGAAGCTATTGCGTTCTGAAATTTGTATCAAACATTTAAGGCTTTTATGCAAACGACTTAAGACTTCAAAATGCAAACCCTTTCATCATTAGAAGTACGATACTGATACCGGTTTCTAACGGGCCCTGATATTTAGAGACATATTTTTCAAGTTTCTGACAAGCACTTGTTTCGGAGCTTTATCTTAAAGCTCCTGGTTAAATTTTGAAGAAAAAAGTATAGCGTTCTTGATGTAAATGCCTTCTTCATAGACTATCTAAAAATTAAACCAAACCCGAAACAATTACAGAAAAGTGAAGGATGTTGTAGTTAACAAACATGATTTTCTTATAATTTACTTATTTGCATTTAGAAAGTAAACTGTCTTTTGTATCAAAGGCTGGTAACAAAATTTTATACAATACTTTGCATTAGGGTGGAAATTTATATGACAGGTCACGAAAAAATGAACCGACTGGAAATTACAGAAAGTGTAGTGGCTGGGTACGCAGGGTGACCGGATTGCGACTATATTTTCTCTCTTTTTTTAAGTCTGGGAAATGTTTTTCGAAAATCTTACTTCTCAGTTTAAATTAATATTGCAAAAACAATGCAATTAAGTTATTTTGGCGGCAACAAGACGGCATTGACTTTCGAAATACCGATTCTCGTTATAGTCTCGGGTTTTATCTCTTTTATAACAATTGTTTTGTACGAATATCCCGGTGCGCCTAACCATGTTTTCAGGTTATTTATCACATCAGTAGATTAACTTTTTTCTGTTAGTCACCTTTATTATGTATAAGGTCAAAATTCGATTGGATGATCAAATCCGCTGGAAACCGGTTCAGTCGGTTAGAGTTAACGTGAGCTTCCATCTAGTTAAACGAATTGTAACCGTAAGTCCATCTCTGTCAGGTGCCTGGCACCAAGGAGAAAAGGATTCAGGAGGTACTAGAGGACCAAGTGTGTAATGAGCCAAATTCTACAAGGAGCGAAACTAAAATAAGTAAGACAATTTATTAGTTTTTTAAACAGTTTATATTTAATGTATGCCCAAATCGGACTCAAAGGTCCAAAGGAGATTCTTCGTACCAAATATAAGTGTTCCATAAATTCAAGTTTTTGAGAAGTTCGTTCAAGAATTCATTCTACGTTCCCATTTAAAATAGGCTGAACCCAGGCGGGGAAGAAATATGTTGTATCGCAATAGAACTTCCTGTTGGAGCTCAGTCGACGGGTCCAGCGATCCACCACTTTAACTCAAGATTTCACGAGAACATCTGCGAATATTCTGCACGGACTGTGAACGTGAAGGCTGCTCTGTGTCATCTCTTTGTGCACGCGTCATACACAGACTCGAGCATGAATACCGTCTGGATTTTTTGGCCTACATTTTCACACATTCTCAAACGTTGTCGTCTAGTAAGAGTAAATTGCTAGAAGGCTTTCATGGCTATTGAATCGACCCTATACATAGGCAATATCATGTTACGATGGCGATACAATATCTTGTAATTGCTTTGACCTGTGGAGGTAAATTTTTATATTTCACGAGACCGAAGCTCGAGTAAAATATCAAATTTTCTTCCGCAGTGAGAAGCAGATAGATGTTGTGTCGCTATCGTAACATAATATTAACGTAATTTTCCATTTATTATATACCTACATTTTTATCAAAATAAAATCGATGAAACAATCTGTATACATTTGTACATGTAATTCCATTCTCCTGTACCATTCTGATAAAGTTTATTCGCAATATTACGTAACCAACAGACTACCTTATATGGAACCGTATTTGACACCGTCAGATACAGATTTCTGTCTGACGTTTTGTCTGTGTGGAATGTGTACATTTCACTAGAAATTCGACCAGAAGTATTTGTAGGTATATAATATATTTTGATATCTTTAACATATTATCAAATAGCTTTAAGCTAGTTCCAAGTGATTGCAATCTGGTCCAAATCCGAAGATTTGCAGACGACAATTTTCAGTTTTTGGAAAGTTAAAAAAAAAAAAAAACTTCCTTTTATGGTAGATTTTGTTTTGTGTAAATGAAGATATTGTTTATTACATGCACGTTCTTTATTGTCAGCAATGTTTTAAAAAAACTTGGGCTTCAAAAATTGGATTGTGTAGGAATGGATCAACCCGTTTCGAGATGAGAAAATCTTAGACTGGTCCAAATTCAAAGAAGGTACAGACGATAACTTGTTGTTGAATTCTAAAATATTTATTTTTGGGGTGCGAAACAATAGTGTATAGTGAAGAAATCGCGTGTAGCAAGCAGTTTCTTCACTTTCCACCATGTTTTCGAAAGCTATTTTCTTGAGGTGAAATAGCGAAATAGTGTAGGGATGGGTCAAAAGTACTTTTGTTTTGGAAAGGGAAACGGTTGTTATGGATGATTTCATTTTAACCCATTCCAACACAGCAGAATTTTAGACTGGTCCAAATTGAAAGAAGCTGCAGACGACAATTTCAAGTTGATGGAATTTTAAATCTATTTGTCTTTTGGGATAGAAAACAATGTGGATAATGAAGAAATTGCTTGATACATCCAATTTCTTCATTTTCCACAATGTTTTCTAAAGCTTTTTTTTTTCTTGAGGGGCGTAAAAAGGAGTGCTTGTGTGGGAATGGATTAAGTCGAAACTTAACGTTAATACTTACTTTAGATATAAGCATGAATTTACGGCTCACAGATGTCGATAATCAAAGTACTGAAAGTACTGTAAGCTAGCAAAGCATTTTTCTGTTAAGTAATCTTCTTTGGCTTTTGTATGGTAGAAAACATTGCGGACACTGAAGAAATTGCTTGTTACTAGCAATTTCTTCAATGTCCACAATGTTTTCCAAGCCTTTTTATTGAGATTTTTAAAAAGAATGAACGGGAATGGGTTGTATAGCATGCTTTTGAAGGACTTCTCTACAATTTGAATAAAGTTATTTCACGTGGCTAGTCATTTTGAAATCAATAATGCTGGAGTGAGCTAAAATTTACATAGGAGATGAATTTATGGGCAGAGTTTGCAATTTTCCTGAAAAACACAAGAACAACTTCTTTCGGCGCAGGAATTTAACTTTTTTAGTGGTTAAGCCTCCAGTGGCAGTTTGCACTCGTTGAACTTTGAGACGACCTCAAAATTTTGTCTGTTTACTTAAGCTATCAAAGTTGACGCTTTGCTAGCAAAAAATTAATTGACCAGTCAAACGAGTGATCTAGACCGGAATTAGATGGTGACCACAGACATTTAAGTGCATCATTTGTGTTGGTTTTGCGACATAAATGTCGTAATTACAGATTATCCAAGTTCACTGACGACTGACTTTCCAGTTTGACTTCGGTATCAAATGACAATATTTGTGGAATGTATACATGTAACTAGGGACATAAAACAAAAGTGAAATCAAAGGCAGGCGACTTTAACGTTGTAACTACAGTTGGAATGAGCTGTTTGGTTTTAATATTGTCACTAAACTGGAGAAACGTTGCAGTGACTTTCATAAAAAAAAGGCCTTCCAAAATCGAAAAAAAATAAGTTAGACTGCTTTGACTCTTCCCACACAACAAACTGTTAGACTGGTCCAAATAGGCGGAAGCTACAGATTACAATTTCAGTAGATGGATTTTTTCATCTTTTTGGATAGAAAACATTGTGCTGAATAAAAGCAATTTCTTCATTTTCCACAATGTCTTTCTAGTTTTTTCATCGAGGGGCGTACTTGGGACTGCTTGAGTGGGAATGGGTTAAACAAGCGATTTCTCCCTTTCGTACTATATATTCTGTGGAAGAATGGATTACAAAGTTTAATTGACAGCTCTCGGCTATCAATGAGAGAATCAGTTGACCAATTAAATCATCCATTAAGACCTAAATTTAGGTCGCAAACCAACCAACCATTTTACTTTTTCGGTCATAAACTTTGCAGAAACCCCTGTCTAATATCGCAGTGCAGCTTTATACCTAAGGTCAGTGGGCGTGGCGATCCGTCAATAACAAAGTTCAAGCTTAGTTTGAGACAATTTGTCAATTAAGAATTTTTCTCCTCAAGAAAAAAAAAAAACGACATCCCTCTTTAAAGTTTATCGTATATGTTAATTTCTCTGTAGACACCATTAAAGCGTTATTTTTTATATGACCAGACGACATTTTTTCAATACAACAATAGACCGCCATTCCCAATGCAAACGTTCGTCAGACAATTTGTGTCCGTTCCGGAAATTTGGTAAACAGAACAAACAATATGTTGTTTGATTTGTCCCGTTTGAGCCTTAGTTCCTTTCCATGATAATATCGTTAGTGGTCGACCAAAATGTCGTAAATACAGCTTAATAAAAGCTGTATTTACGAGATTGTGGTCGCTTAACCCATTCCCACTCAGCGAAATTTATGACTGATCCAAATTTAAAGGAGTTCCAGACGAAAGTTTATGAAGTTTTAGATTTTTTCAAATTTCTGGGTAGAAAACATTGTGGAAAATGAAGAAATTGCTTGTAACAAGCAATTTCTTCATTTTACACAATGTTTTCCCGATTGATTTTCTTGATGTGCGTCCAAAAGCGTCACTGTGTAGGAATGGATTAACGACGATGTACGGATTATCTTTAAGATGGCTAAGATTATAATAGTCTATTTTATGAATATCAGTCAGTAATCTATTTCATGAAGATCAGTCCGTCCGTCTATCCGTCCTTACACATTTTATCTTCTTACTGTTACTCGAAAGCAAAATGGCCAGTTATGAGAATTTGTTCGAATATCATGCGGCTCATAACAAATTGTTAAGCAATCGCTTTCGTTTCGTGCTCAAACTGAGCTTCGAGATAGGAAAGAATAACAATGTTGTTTTCAGATCACGTTGATCGAAGATCCATGCATTGTCTTGTAACCATTTCTTTTAGCCATTCTATTGCTTAGAGAAACAATACGCTCTATTTGTGATAGTAGTGGAGTTTGCGAGAGATTTGATTTATCACTTGTAGATGTATCAATTTACTTTAGTGTTAAAAAAACTAAAACCAAACAAACAAACAACAACAACAAAATAAAAAAATAGTTTTCACAGTACCACGAAAAACGTTGTTAAAAGGCGAGTTCTAATGTTCCAAGAAAATTCTCTTTTTTTCCCAATTTTTGCAGAAAGATACTCATTTATAACTTTCTCTCTAATTTGCAGACTGCAACGCGTTGTAAAACTGCATCAGTTAAATTTTTGAAAAGTATTTCCGAATTCATGAAATATAGCCAATTGACTATCGCGACTGCCATTCAGATAATCAGTCGACAAATGAAATCAATCATTTAGATTGGCAGGTAACCTCAAACCCCGACATTGGCCGAGATTTATGTAAAGCCTTTTCGTTGCTTTGGCGACTTAAACGTCGTAACTACAGCTTATTCAAGCTGTAGTTACGACGTTTAGGTCGCCAACCAACCATTCTAATTCTATTTTAAATCCTACTGGTATTTATTTTTTTCAATATAACGCTGTTTGGAGATGAACTTTCTGTTGGAGTCAGCGAGAGGAGCCGTATGAGTATGCAGCCAGGGCCAGCGATTGGTCAATTGTTCGTTGCAATTCAAATATATGTAATATAACTAATATTGATACATTTACAAATATAAACCTTATGATTGATTGATTGAATGGGGTTTAACGCCACTTTTTACAGTATTTCAGTCATATCGCGGCGGCTGGAGCACCTAACAATTGATTCCTGGTATTTCTCACACCAGTTCTACCACTACATTCTTTCCTAGCCTCCAACTACTATCCCACTTATAGGTTTACAATTATCCACCCATCGATGAGAGACAAATGTCGAAAAGGGTGTCATGTGTAATGATTGGGAGTCTGGCGCGCTACCAACTGCGCTATGACGGCGGCCTAAATCTTATGAAACAAGTTGTAAGCTATACAGCATCTTATTCTCGTATTCTTATAACGTTTTGGTAGTCTTCCCACATCGCAGTGTCTTGGGGTCTTTAATAGACAACAAAACAAAAAAAATATCGCTAGAATCTTCTTGTTATTTTCAGCCTTTAGTGCACAAAGGTTAAAATATGTACACACAATTACAACAAACGTATTAACATAATGATGAAACGTGTATACTCCAACGGCGATAATGTACCACTTCGCGAAGAACTATTTAGCTTTAGTCTAAAAAATCAAAGTACTGAAAAGTACTGTCACCTAGCAAAAGTCTTGTATAGTAATCTTATTCGTGATGAAGGAACTAGGTTAAAAGAAGGGGGTTTAACCCATTCCACACAATCCTTTTTACGCCCCTTAAGAAAATAGTTATGGAAAACAATGTAAAAAATGAAACAATTGCTTGTTACAAGCAATTTCTTCACTTTCCACACTGTTTTCTACCAAGAGAGATAAATATTACGGAATTTTCAACTACTTGAATGACGTCTACAACTTCTTTATCTGAGTCATTTTAATACGATGTACTCAAGTGAGAGAAAAATACCTAGGAGATGAATTTGCATGCAGAGTTTACAATATTCCTTAAATAAATAAGAACTACTTTTTATGGCGTAGGCATTTAACAGCTTAATTGGTTAAGCCTCCAGTGGCGGTTTGCACACGTTGAACTTTTGGACGACCTTAAATTTTGTCTGTTTACTTAAGCTATCAAAGCTCACGCTTTGCTTGCTATAAACATAGATGAAAAAGTTACTGGTATAGCTTATAAATAAGTAACAGACAGGCGCTAATTGGTCAAAACAACACAGATAACAATGTTGTACCTTTAAAGGTTTTGTTTGTGAACAAGAGACATGTTATCCCCGTTGAATTACATTAAATAAATTAAAGTACTGAAAGTACTGTAAGCTAGCAAAGCATGGTTTTGTTAAGTAATCTTATTTGTCTTTTGTAGGATAGAAAACATTGTGGACACTGAAGAAATTGCTTGATACAAGCAACTTTTTCATTGTCCACATTGTATTCCACAGGTTTTTCTTATGATTCTTTAAAAAGCGGGATTGAGTGGGAATGGGTTTCATAGCACGCTATTGATGAACTACTTTTTATTGCATAGACATTCAATGAGTTTAGTGGTTAAGCCTCCAGTGGCAGTTTGCATTCATTGACCTCTGAGAAACCTCAAAATTATGTCTGTTAACTTAAGCTATCAAAGCTGCCGCTTTGCTAGCTAAAAACCCAATGGGGCCGCGTTACAAAAGCTACTGAAACCCATTACCAGACAAAAGTAGACAGGTCCAAATTCAAAAAGGATAAAGGGACATCCTAAAGTGTGTTTAATCCATGACTGTTTTTTTTTTTTTTTTTTTAAGGACTAATGCATAGTCAAAGAGCTTGCAGACGACATTATGAAATTGGGAAAATTAAAAGAAATAATCATCCTACATTATAAAATATATTGTGGGAAAAAATGTTTGCTGCGAGCAATGTCTTCTTTTCCACCAATGTTTTCGTAGTACTAATATCACACGGACCTAAAAACCAGAGATTGTTCTGTAAAGGGCTAAATCGAAACCTAGGAGCAAATTGGTGTAAAAAAATCATTGTGAAAAAATGAAAAAAAAAAATCGTTTTTCGATGCAATTTCATTCTTTCTCACAATGCTTTCCCTTGTATACTTCTTGAATAATAGGAGGGGCCAAAATTCGTGTTGATGTGGTCATAGATTAAGAAACGGGTCGCTTGAACAGCTTAAGGGCTAAACATAAAGATGATAGATAGATTTGCAATCTTTTCTCTATATTTTTTTCTTGAACCTTTGACATTATTTCCAGGGCCGAGGTCATAGCGCAGCTGGAAGTCCGCCAGACTCCTAATCATAGGTTCACTGGTTCGATGCCCGGTCGCGGCAAATATTCTTTCCGACCAATAGGTTGATAATCGTAAACCTAAGTGGGATAAACAGCTGGAGGCTCAGAAAGGGTGAAGTGGTAGTACTGGTGTGAGAAATACCGGAATTTATGGGAAGGTGCTCCAGCCTCTGCGATATGACTAAAATACTGTTAAAAATAGCGTTTAATCGCATTCAAACAAATAAACTAGTTGACATTTGAGTGCATCATATATTTCGATAAAACTAGATTGGTTGCTGAGTTGACTGTCAATCAAGAATCAATCGACAAATTAGAACACTTATTAAATCCGGAAGTGGACTTTGAACTCCACCATTAGCCGACATTTGTGTGAGGCAATTTCGTTGGTTTGGCGACTTAAAGTTCGTTACCATAGCTTATTCAAGCTGTAGTCGAGACGTTTAGGTCGCCAACAAACGATTTAACTTCTTGTTGCATGTTACTGACAATAAACGAAGTCAATCTTCCTGTTGGAGTCAGTGGGCCTGGCCAGCGGAGTCAGTAGGCAAAGTCAGCGATCAGTTGATTACAACTTGTGTAGATTCAGCCAACATTTAGACTGAATGTGCGACCTTGACCTTCAATCCAAAGGGTACGCTTACTGATGAGATAAAACATTTGACGGATTGCTGGTTAGGCCCGCGGACAAAATTATGGTCAGTAACTTGTAACAGACAAGAATCAAAGTACTGAAAAGAACTGTAAGCCAGCAAAACATTGCCTTGTTCAGTAATCTTCGTTGTCAAACGTTATCATGATAAAGAGAAGAGGCTATAGTAACCAAGGAGTTAGTCCATTCCCACACAATGCCTTCTTTTTATGCTCCTTCAGAAAATAGTTGTTGAAAACAATGTTTAAAATGAAAAAAATCTTATTACAAGCAATTTCTTCAATTTCCACAATGTTTTCCACCTGGAGATGAACATTTTAGAATTTTCAATAGCGTAAAATTGCCGTCTGCAACTTCTTTGAAGACTCTAATCAGGGTCATTTTTAACAAGATGTGCTCAAGTGAGCGAAACATAAATAGGAGATGCAGACAGAGTTTGCAATATTCCTTAATATATAAGGACTAGTTTTTATGGCGTAGGCGTTTAAACGTATTGAGTGGTTTAGCATCCAGTGGCAGTTTGCACTCGTTGAACTTTGAGACGACCTCAACTTTTATCTGTTTTACTAAAGTTGTCAAAGCTGACGCTTTGTTAAAATTGGTTGGTTGGAGACCTAAACGTCGTACGTGTAGCTACAGCTTGAATAAGATATATCTTTCATGAGATTTGATTTCGAGCACAAAGAAGCCAAACAAAAAACATTGTGGGAAAAGACCTTGTTGTTTTTTAGAAGCGATTCTGTAAAGAGAGCGTTTTTTTTTTCACCTAAAAGGCTATCTAAGACCATTACCAGACGACAAAAGTTTGGACAAGTTCAAATTGAAAGAGTTGCAGACGAGTAAGTATTTTAGATTTTTCAAACTTTATGGATAGAAAGCAATGTGTAAAAATGGAGAAATTGCTTGTTACCAGAAATTCCGTTATTTTACACAATGTTTTTCTGAATTTCTTTTCCTGAGGAGTGTAAAAAAGCGTCACTGTGAGTGGGTTAAATGTTTTTTTGTTTTTTTTTTAAATGAAATTCGAATAAAAGAAAATAATCGTGTACACAGTCAGAATTTATCGGGTAAGGTCGTTAGTCTTCAGGTAACGTTGATAACGAGTGTATTTCCGTTCATTTATCTTCGCTACCATAGCACATGTCCATATAACCGACGCCTCTAGAAGACGTTTAGTTGTTAGGGGGGAGAGTGGAAGGATACAGGACGAAACTGCTAAGAGCTTCGCCTGGTTCTTTAACGTGCTCGGTGGATAGCACGGGGCCTCGGTTTAACGTCTCATCCGAAAGACGATTAGTTTGTTAGTTGATATGTTCAGCCCAGGGCTCGAACCCGTGATCTTGAGGTTTGACGTCAAGTGCTCTACCAACTGAGAAAATCGGGCTGACGACAGAATTTCTTTTGGAAGTCAATGACGTCATTGATGCGCCATGGAAACTACAAATAAGGCATTGTGGGTGAAATCTAAAGATAACGTATTTACCCGATGAATTCCGGTTTCTTTCAAGTTGTACTTAATTGAAGTCTCGCGAAATACTTTTGTTACTTTTCTTTCCTTTTCAAAGTAAATAACAGTCAATTTCATTTCAGAAAAGCCGAATACCCATCTTCCAATCTTCCAAATTTCTTAGTGCATTAAAGAATTTTGGAAATTGAGAGCCCCAATAACATGTTCAAAGCCACTTTAACCCATTCCCACACAGCAAAATTTTAGACTGGTCCAAATTGAAAGAAGCTGCAGACGACATTTTCAACGTGATGGAATTTTAAATTTCTTCGTCTTTTTGGATAAAAAACATTGTGGATAATGAAGAAATTGCAATGATACAAGCAATTTCTTCATTATCCACAATGTTTTCCAAAGCTTTTTTTCTAGAGGTTCGTAAAAAGCAGGGGTTGTGTGGGAATGGGTTAAATAATAACAACTTCTTGTTTTAGACACTGTTTGATAAACGTGAACCGTAATACGAAAACGGAATGGTCATACTAGAATCAGAAAAACGTAAAGAACGAACATTATCGACCTTGATTAGCCTGCACAGATTGTGAGGGGTTCAATTTTATCTCATTATAAGCTCTTTGACTCTCATAGGGAATCATCAAAGAACGAACATTTTCGTCCTTGATTAGCCTGCACAGATTGTATGGAGTTCATTTTTATCTCATTAAAGGCTCTTTCCCTCTCATAGGGACAAATTTCTCAAAACGGGGAGTCCTTAAAAATGTAGACAGACCCCTTTATCAATAATTTCAGATTAGGTAACAGACCCGCTATGGAAAGCTATGCAGAATAGAAAACGAAAATAACTTTCATAATTAGTTTATATTGCCAACCTGCTTTTTACCCATTTCTATTTTCAAGGAATCCGAAAAGGGTCATCCAAGGATCACTCCTGTTAAAATTGATTGAATTCTGTTCCGCACTTTCAGGGGAGAAGATTTTTTAGTAAAAGATTACGTACGAAAAGACGCACATATGCACGGACGCGCGATGGACACGACGCCATGCCAAAAGCTCACTGGCTTTCTGCAAATGGAACTCAAATAGATTCAGGCATGAGCATTTGACATAACATGTGGACACTCGGCTTTTTTTTTTTTTTTTTTGTTTTGTTTTGTTTTTGTTTTGTTTTGTTTTTTTTTTTGTTCATGAAATATTTTACATGGAACGTCTTAATCATGCAACCTATTTCCTATTCTGTCATTAACTTTCAGATAAAATCCATCGAAGTCATTTTTCTCCTTAAAAGTTATTTTGAGTTCATTTTAAACACAGATTAGTGACTTTCAATTTTCTTGGTTAAATCGATTTTACGTGACGATACACATTCCCGATCACATATCAAAAGTGCCATATGCTGATATGGCGAATGTATATCGGCGAAGGTCATCAAGATGAAATTTTCAGAAAAAATATCATCAATATATATACACCCCACCAACTTAACTGAACAGAGTTATGCCATAAGATATATAATAACAAGGGCTTCGTAGGGCGGCGCATATATGCTAGATGGTTTGTTTGAATGGGGTTTTACGCCGCTTTCAACAATCTTTCAGTTATATCGCGGCGGCTGGAGCACCTAACAATGGAATCCTGGTATTTCTCACACCAGTACTACCATTACATCCCTTCCTAGCCTCCAGCTGCTATCTCACATAGGTCTACGATTATCGACCAATTGGTGAGAGACAAATATATGCTAGATGGGGCCTGTCCGTTGGGAAAAACTGCACTGCTAAGTGAATGGCAGCTAAATGACCAATCGCTGCTTTTTACCAAGGAATATATGGACCAATAAAAGCATTCATTCAGTCCAGAATTGAGATTTGAACTCCTGTTACTTTTGTTCACCTTCTTCATTAGTTTGGCGACTGTAGTTACGACGTTTAGGTCGCCAACAAACCACAGTATAATACTTTTGGTTACCTGTTAATAGCCACAAATTTTGCAAAAGAAAAAACGCCCTGTAAAATCGAAGCGGGACTTCCTGTTTCCTGTTGGAGTCAGTGGGCGTAGCTAGCGCAGTAGGTGGGCGGGGCTAGCGTTTGGTCAGTTCTGAAACGACTTGAAGAATCAAGATGTTTTGTCTCACTTTCATTCCAATATAAAATGAGTATTCTGCTAAAGGACAGAAAGACATTCAGACGGACGGATAATCGGTCTCATTACATAATTTGACCCTTCGGGCATAATCATATAACATAAAACTTAATATCAAGTGAAAAAAAACTTGACACCCTTTGAATTCAAAAATTAAACTTTTATAAAGTAATCGGCTATTCCCATTTATGGAAATTCCCATTTCCGCGTTTTACCTATTGATAAGGGATTGATTAAGTAATGGTGTCGACTGAATGTCTTAACCCGCCGTTAAGGAATTTTAAGAGAATTTTAACTTTTTTTGAATTTTGAGCTAGTTATATATAAGGGCTTATGGACGAGTAGTATTCAATTTTCATGCACGGACAGGGGTTGGTTACCTTAGAACGGTTTTGAAGATTGCTGAAGTATAAAATTTGCTTTCTGCGCCACGCTATGTATTACTCCTAAACCCATTCCAAAATAATTGCGCCCTTTGACGCCCCTTAAACAAACAAACAAAAAAAAAATTAGGAAAACATTGTGTAAAAAGAAGACATTACTTGTTACAAACAATTTCTTCTTTTTCCACAATGATTTCTACCACGAAAGGTGGAAAATATCAAATTTCATAAACTTTAAAATTGTCGTCTGTCGCCAATTTTGACCAGTCTAAAATTTTGCCGTCTAACTGGGTTAACTGATGATGAGCAAAATCTCTTTAAGTCGTAGCCCTTTACACCATGTACATAATATACAGTGGGTATAATATACTGAGCAAAAATGAAAAATTGACACTACGATTTTTGCGACCAAATTATCGATATTAGATATACTGCAAGGACGGTTTGTGCATTAAGACCAACTTAGAACACTTTTATACACTTCCGGGGATGACGTCTCCATTGTTAAATAAGGGTACGTTCAAGATCCCTTAACTTTTGAGATGGATGGACTTAATTACAGACACGGTGGTCTAGCTCGTCCTAGATATTCTAAATCGGGTTGAGATCAGGGTAGCGAGAAGGCCTGTCTTAGACTTCAATACCGGCGTTTTTTAGAGAGTCTGTGCGGGGTAATCGGTCAACAGCAGACCTGTTTTAGTGTACAAAAGGTCTCCAATGGGTTATTGTCTGGCAACTGCTGTCAAAGACTGACCAGCCAAAAACTTGCTCTAGCAACAGCGGTCAAAGACTGACCATGCAGCCAAGACCTTTCCAATGGCTTCTTGATGTTGTTCATTTGAAAGTCGTTTCATTTCCACAATAATGTCAAGACCAAGAATTCAATTTGATTTTTATGTTTCAAACAGGGCAAACTTATAACAAATGACATTAAGGTTTATGGTACTCACGTTCTCTAGCTGTTTTCCATTTTCACAATCTCCACGGTAACGGAAAGCAGGCACTTTATAATTTCAAAATGATTTTAAAGACTCTGTGTAGTTAACCGGTTCCTCTTTGCTATGTCATAGCTTAGGATGTATTTTACACAGGAGAACAAAAATATAAAAAAAACTTCAATCGTGTGAAGTTTCACGTTAACTCAATATATATCGGGCATAACAAGGAAACAGTGTTCACTATATAGTTCATGACTGTATTTCTTCCGGGTGTCAGAAAGCGCCATTGTGTGGTAATGAGTTAAACGAAGTTATTTTGCAAAATTAATGGTCGGTAAGATGTAACAAAGTATAACTGTTGGATGGCGACCTTGTGTAACCTGTAGTTACGGCGTTTAAGTCGACAATCTAATAAAAATGCTTGTCAACGTCGGAGTTTAAAGCTTTATCCGGGCTGAATAAATGATTTGATTGGTCAATTGAATCCTTGATTGGCAGCCACGATTTGTTAATTGTAAGAAGGGTAATATTTCAGTTCAGTATGAGATGTAAGAAGTTTACAATCCGCCCTCATTTTACGAGAAACAAAGTTGAATAACCTCGAGAATTAAACATATGCTAGTGTTATTGTATTCTCTGGAAACTATAATACTCTTACTTGCATCTTTGAAGGTTTCGAAAGGGCGCCTTAACCCATTTCCACTTAATCCTGTTTTGCCTCGATAGTATAAAAAAGAGTTCAGGAAAACAAGGTTGATGTGAAAACATTATTTGTAACAAGTATTTCGCCCGCCCACAAAGTTATTTCTATACAAAAAAGACAGAGATATTAATATTCCGTGATTTTAAAATTAGAAATATCGTCTGCAACTTCTTTGAGTTTGGACCTGTCTAAAATTATATCGATAGGTAATAGGTTAAATAAAATGAATTCAACTCTGGAAAGAAAAGGTTTTTGAAAAGTTTAACTTGCATGTTCCTCTGTTACCAAACCCTTTTTCTTAGAAAAAACTGAAGACGCTTGTTCATCTCAATAGAAAGGCAAAATAATAATAATAACAAAAATGATAATAGATAACAGATACTACCAATCTTGTTCAAGTTACCACTTTTGTTAAATGACCACTTTCTTTAAGCGACTAGAATCAAAATTCCCTTTCCAAAAACAAAGAATCTTCATATGTGGACGTTTATTTCTAAACTTAAATCTCAATGAGACGATTTTAATGAGTTCCATCAACATAGGATTAAGGTAGAATCCTGCAAATTGTGAGTGCAGTCGAATCGACCCCTCATATAACGCAAAACGTGTATTAAGCGACTATTCTCTAAAACGACCATATTTTGGCAGTCCCTCGAATGGTCGCTAAAAACAAGGTTTCTTGTATTATTTACGGAGACGCGGAAAAGGTATTTCACTGCGGTCCCGTAAAATGGAGATTGGGTCAAGCAGAGGTCAACAAAAGGCCATACTCAAAAATAAGTGTTATAGTAAGACAGAATAGTCATTCTTGATTCATAAAGATCTGCCAAGAGCGAATATTCCTTTTTTTGTGTTCAAAAGACTGTCTATGAAAAAATATTATGATAGTCAATGACTCGTGGGTGAATTACCAGGAATCCATTGTTAGATGCTCGAACCCGCGATATGACTGAAATTGTTAAAAGCGGCGTTAAACCCCAAACAAACAAACATTTGCCACCATCTTTGTGAATCATTTTGTTGGTTTGGCGACTTAAGCGTCGTAACTACAGCTTATTTCGACGTTTAGTTCGCCAACCAACCATTCTACCTTTACGTTACATGCTACTGGCCATACATTTTGTAAAATAACGCCATTGAAATCGCATCAAGACTTTCTATTGGAGTCAGCGGGTTCGGCCAAAGGAGTAAGTGGGTGGGGCGAGCGATTGGTCATTTGTTTCGTACTTTCATAAACAAATTTGAGAATGCAGCTCTTTTGTATGCTTGTACTCTAAGTAGAACCATGCTTTATCCTATCATTTTGTACAAATACTAACCCTTTTCCTACACCATGTAAAATCGGTTTGTAAAGATCAACAGAAGAGAGTGGATTGGCAAAGGTGCAAGACAATACAAAATTATTGATCTTAAATGACTCACACCTTAGGAGCTATAGCAAGCGTGTTGTGATCTAATTCGCAATAGATTCATTAGTGACACCAAAGTCTGAAAATTCGAGTACCAAAGTACATTCTTACCAGACAGTATCTTTTTGCTAGAAAAACAATTATGCTGCTCCACCACAATTAGATAATAACAAGGTCAATGCTCTAGGAGAGCTTTAAACCTAAATATACGTAACATAAAGCTATCACTTTTTCTTATCTATAAGACCAACTTGTTTACCTAACCATATAAACTTAGCTGTCACATCTTCTTGCATCAGATTAAAGCACATGGCTAGTAGAGCCAGCCCTATCATTAAATAAACACAGCAGATTATTAGTCTCTGGTTACTGTCTTCCGACTGTGCGTTGCTAAGCGACCCGGGTACATAATCTCCGAATCCAATAGTACTTAGCGTTATAAAACAGAAATAAGATCCTTCTAAATAATCCCAGTCTTCCCACATCGAAAACATGAGTGCGCCTCCAAATATATAGGTCGTGATTATCATCATGCTTACTAAAAGTGGTACGCGAATTTTTTCTTTACTTTCTTTCACTTGCGGCTTGTCGAAATCTTCAACAATAATGTTTATTTCACTTCCGGCTCTACTTTGAATTCTTGATGGACCGGAAATGACTTCAAGTTTATGACTTCCGCCTAAATTACTACTGCTAGCTTTCGAATTTAAAGGATCTAATTCTTGTGAGTCTTTATTATTGGTCGGTGGTGGAGATTTCTTCTGTTTTCGGTATCCTCCATCTGGTGGACAACAAAGCCACGTGAACAAGATGCACGTGTGCTTGTATAATAATCGGAAAGCATCTCCAAGGAAAGAACCCATGTTGGCTAAACATAGTAAGGTGAGAGGTATTCCGATTAGTGCATAAAACATGGTGACTAGTCGCCCGTTTATAGTTTTTGGTGCGATGTGACCATAACCTGAAAATAAAAACGTCATATTTAGAAAATAGGTACATGTATCGTTTTAAAAAGCTAGGTAGCAGCTTTACCATGAACAACATACCAACATTACATACCGCGACACCGGTTTCCGGATAGTTCCTTTAACCCATTACAAGATACCGGAATTTTAGAGAAGTCTAGCTTGAAAGATAATGCAGACACTTTCAAGTGTGTTAATTTAAAAGATAATATCTTTTAGTGTAGAAAACATTGCGAAAATTGGAGAAGAATGCTTGTTACAAGCAGTCTTCAATGTCCATAATATTTTAGACAGCCATTTGTTCGAGGGGCGTAAAAAAGCGAGATTGCTTGATTGTGGGTTAATCAAGTTTGAAATTAGCCTGTATGTGCCAGTTCCGACTATTTCACTAGTGCGTTAAGCGGAGTCAATGGGCAACCTGTAGAGTCAACAGGTGCACAAAGAACATCCGCCAATCATCCTAGGAAACCTTAAAAAACAGTATTCTACAAGGCGCATATTGAAAGACCTAAATAGTCTATGTTGACGCTGATCTGAGTCGTGATATGGCACACATACATGTTTAACTGTCTGAATGTAAGACAGTGGATGATTCTAAAAGTCCGTCACGCCGCAGATTTCTGTCTGATACCTCTTCATAGAACCGATTGTCCAACCAAAAATGTTAACTCGAAAAAAATTGTTCAACCCTTATAGTAGGTTTTTTTATGCAAGTTATATTACAATCAAACATATGAACAAATAAACAAAAACAAATTAGCGTACAAAAAAATAATCGAGCAAATATACACATACCTACATACATACAAACATATATGCTTACATATAAATACAACATACAAGACAAAATACAAATAACAAATCATCATCAACAACAATAAAACTAATACTTTTTATTCATAAAGTATACACTATTTTTAGATGTTGCTATAAACCTTAAATTCTGTTGATCTAGACTTTGACAGAGGTAATGAGACTAGTACTATCAACATTCCGATATATCAAAAATTCAAAACATCTGAACGCTCTATCTCTTAGATTTAGATGTAAGGCTTCAGAAAAAGACTAAAGGCCATAACAGAACAACGACAGAACAGGAGACAAATACAAAGAACAGTTGTACCCACGGGTATATTTACCGATCAGTTGATTGGGGACTAAAATGTTGGCCTGAGCCAACCCAAACCCAATATTTCAAGTTAACCCTCCCAGACAAAAAATTCAATACTTGTCAAATTTGAGAGATATTGCTGACGAAAAATTGAAACTTAGGTTGACAATGACCACTGTATAGGGTAAAAATGCCACTGTATAGGGTAGAAAACGTTTCAGAGAAAAAAGAAATTGCTTGTTACAAGCAATTTCTTCTTTGCCTGCAATGTTTTCTCTAGTTTAAAATCATGTAACCATGCAAACAAGTGATTAAATGTTAAAGGTTTAAGACTATACTTAGCCTTTGCAAATGCCTAGTCTTATCAAATTCTTCACTTTGTGACTTGTATGCACTACCTCAAATGTTTCTTGATATTCAGCTAATATTATAAATTCACCGTGTGAATCGAGGGCTCAGTGTAACACTGACGTAAGTACATAAATCTACATTGACCAGTCGTAAAGTAAAACTTGATCAAGGGTCTACTTTATATATACTAGTATATGTGAGTGAATGATTACTGGGCTAGACCACAGGCTTTTACAGGAAGTTTGACTCAGATATCAAACGACGTTTTTTTTTTTTTTTATTTTTGTTTGTGTGTGTGGGTTTTTGTTGTTGTTTTGAAAAAAATCATGGCTAGTGACATGTATCAAAAAAGGACGAATAGTTGGTTGGCGATCTGAATGTCGTAACTACAGTTTGAATTAGCTGTACTTACGACGTTTCAGTGGCCATACCAACAAAAAAAGAAACAACAATAATATTTAACTAAAATATTGGAGCTCAAGGTTCACTGCAGGTATAAATGAACGCTTTCAAATGGTCAAGCAATTATTATTTTTTTTTTTTGACAGCCAAAATCCCCCACTTTTGGTGTCGTTGCAGGCTTAACCCTTTCCTGTATTTCAAAATTTAAGATTTTTCCAAATTCAAAGAATTTGCAGACAACAATGAAAGTAAGAGCACTTTAAAAGGTAACCAACCTACGGAGTAGAAAATATTGTGGGAAAAGAAAAAATTGCTTGTTACAAGCAATTTGTTCTTTTCCCAAAATAATTTCTCAAGTATAAAATCAAAAGGATGTAAAACCCAGGGATTTTACAGGAAAGGGTTAAAATGATTTTTCGGATCAAATAGATCCTAGCAATGCACTGAAAAATCGACAAATGTATTGCGTTCAGTCGAAACAATTGGATAAACGTTATAAATTATAGGTATACAAATTATCGTCTGCAGAAACAAAAAGGCAGCCGAACATTTAATTATCACAGTTATCAAGTGAAATCAATTCGACGATCATCTTATTAAGCGCTTCCCTCACAGGAAGGGAAGAGTGCAGAGTGTCTTGGATAAAGATGTGATAGGCCTATTTTATCAGCTTTTTGGCCTTCTCTGTCAACAAGATGCAACAATGCTTGTTAACCCATCATCAAACGTCCAAATTAAAAGAAGACGACATATCTTGCTAAAGTTGGATAGTAAGTGCAAAATAGGATAGAAAACATTGTGAGAAAAGAATTTGCTTTTAAAAGAAATTTCTCTTTTTCCAAGTTTTTCATGACTGTATTTATTCAGGGCGTTAGAAAGCGTCAGTGTCGTAATAGATTAAAAGTTAGACCAAGATTTTTTTGAAAATCATCTCAATAGCCAATGCTTACTCCAACCCGAGTTATGGTGTTTATCTTCAATTCCATTTCAACATTTCACGCGATCTTATTTCAGTCACGACAAGTGATAGATTGCCACTGTCTATAAAAAATCGATAGACCAACAAATCATTCTTTTCGACCGGAAATGAACTCTGAACTCCAACATTTGTCGGTATTTCAATAGCTACAGTCTACGACGTTTAAGTCACCAACCAACCATCTTTTTTGTGTGTTTGTTTGTTTTGTTATAAGTTTCTTGTAAAAAAAATCGCAAAATAACGACTTTTAATATCTAATTGAACCTTCTTGTCGGAGCTCAATGGGCGTGGTCAGTGATCTGTTAATAAATGCTGCGACGGAAATAAAATACTGTTAAAAACGATCTATACACTTCGTTCGTGGCGTTGGAAAATAAAAATGCGTGTAATCGAAATGTAATACAGCTTTATTTCCTTTAATACTCTTATCGTGCATTGCTGAAGACAGGGATTTACAAGTAATTTATCTTTAGTTCCTTTTTAGCTAACAAAGAGTCAGCTTTCTTAGCTTAAGTAAATAGACAAATTTTCGAGGTCTTCTCAGAGTTCAATGAGTGCAAATTGCCACTTGAGGATTATCAACTAAATCCATTGAAGCAATACGTCATAAAAAGGAGTTTTTAAGTATTTCAGGAATATTACAAATTCTGCAAGTTCATATCCCAAATATCTTTAGCCCACTTGAGCACATCGTGTTTAAATTGACTCTGAACAAGCATTTTTTTTCATTTCCACATTGTTTTTTTTTTTTTTTTTTTTTTTTTCAGAACTATTTTCTTAGGGGGCCTAAATGAAGGACTGTCCTTGGTTACTTTAACATAATATATCTACCATGATAACCTTTGATAGAAAAGATTATATAGCAAAATCATGCTTTGCTAGCTTACAGTACTTTCAGTATTTTGATTTATGAAGCGTTGGTTCGATGTTTAAGATTACATTCTATTTTTTTTTTTTTTTTTTTTTTTTTTTTTTGAATACTATAACAGAGACAGCCTTCAATTGTTATTCTATTGTCTCAAAACTAATATTTCAAAAATAGTCCTTCTTATTATTTGCTCTCCTGACACAATTGAATTAGAACCTTTATTTTGAAAATAACAAATTTTGGATCGTATATTTTACTTTATTCTTCTTCATGCCCAATCGCTGGCAACAGACCACTTACTCCGGTGACCACGTCCACTGACTCCGACAGGAAGTCTCGCTAGATTTTAAATGGCATTTTTCATAAAAAGTAACATGTAACAAAATGAAGAATGGCTGGTTGATGACCTAAACGTCGTGATTTCAACTTAACTTTTGAGTCGACAACAAAAACAAAAAAGGTAAACTAAAATAGCGGCATATGTCGGACTGCAAAATTAATTTCTGGTCTAAATGGATGGTTTCATTGGTAGACTGGTTATTTGATTGGTAGTCGTGATAGATCATTTCTTCTTCTCAGATGACGTTTATCTTCAGCAAGAAAGAAAAAAAATATGGTACAAGGAATAAGCATGCATGGCATGCAAGTCTATGTGTCGAGGATTTCGAAATTTCTAGACCTCTAGATATTTTATTGCGTTTACATAAATAAGTATTCTCTCGATCCGCGGGCCATTCTCCTTAATCTGATTCATTCGTCAACTTCAATACCTTTCTTTCTCCCCGTCGGCTTTTGGCTTGATAAAGCTCTTCTTAATAAAATGTAGCACAAAGTTTTCAAATCAAAGTACAAAAATTACTGTTAAGTGGCAAAGTTTTGTTAAGTTATCTTCTTTGTTATCATGATATATTAACGAGGTCAATATTACCACGGAGTTAACCCATTCCCACACAATCCCCCTTTTTACGTCCCTTAAAAAATAGTTCGGGAAAACAACGTGGAAAACGAAGAAATTGCTTGTTACAATTAATATCTTCATTTGCAACATTGTTTTCCACCAAGACAGATAAATATTTTAGAGTTTTCAACAATGTGATATTGTCGTCTGCAATTTTTTTAAGAACTCATATCAGAGTCATTTTGAACACAATGTGCTCAAGAGGGCTAAACATACCTAGTTACGAAAGACCGGTGGTGACATCATGTATTCACAGTTCACACTTCAAACTTCATACATATTAAGTCTGAAGTTGGAAGTGTGAAATGTGAATTATGAGACCCGTGGTGACTTCTTTAATTCACAGTACATAATCAAACTAAATTAAATATGAAGTTTGAAGTGTAAAGTTGGAAGTTTGAAGTGTGAAGTGTGAAGTTGGAAGTATGAAGTGTGAAGCTGGAAGTTTGAAGTGTGAAGTTGAAAGTATGAAGTGTGAAATGTGAAGTTGGAAGTATGAACTATGAAGTGTGAAGTTTGAAGTATGAAGTTGGAAGTTTGAAGTGTGAAGTTGGAAGTTTGAAGTGTGAAGTTGGAAGTATGAAGTCGGAAGTTGGAAGTATGAAGTGTGAAGTTGGAAGTTTGAAGTGTGAAGTGTGAAGTATGAAGTGTGAAGTTGGAAGTATGAAGTGTGAACCTTGAAGTTTGAAGTGTGAAGTTGAAAGTATGAAGTGTGAAATGTGAAGTTGGAAGTATGAACTATGAAGTGTGAAGTTGGAAGTTTGAAGTGTGAAGTTTGAAGTTTGAAGTGTGAAGTTGGAAGTTGGAAGTATGAAGTCGGAAGTTGGAAGTAAGAAGTGTGAAGTTGGAAGTTTGAAGTTTGAAGTGTGAAGTGTGAAGTGTGAAGTTGAAAGTATGAAGTGTGAAGTTTGAAGTGTGAAGTTGGAAGTTTGAAGTGTGAAGTGTGAAGTATGAAGTGTGAAGTTGGAAGTATGAAGTGTGAAGTTGGAAGTTTGAAGTGTGAAGTGTGAAGTTGGAAGTATGAAGTGTGAAGTGTGAAGTTTGAAGTGTGAAGTGTGAAGTTTAAAGTGTGAAGTGTGAAGTTGAAAGTATGAAGTGTGAAATGTGAAAATGGAAGTATGAAGTGTGAAGTTGGAAGTTTGAAGTATGAAGTGTGAAGTTGGAAGTTTGAAGTGTGAAGTTGGAAGTTTGAAGTGTGAATTTGGAAGTAGGAAGTTTGAAGCCGGAAGTTGGAAGTATGAAGTGTGAAGTTGGAAGTTTGGAGTGTGAAGTGTGAAGTATGAAGTGTGAAGTTGGGAAGTATGAAGTTTGAAGTTGGAAGTTTGAAGTGTGAAGTATGAAGTGTGAAGTGTGAAGTTGGAAGTATGAAGTGTGAAGTGTGAAGTTTGAAGTTTGAAGTGTGAAGTGAGAATTTTGAAGTGTGAAGTGTGAAGTTGGAAGTATGAAGTGTGAAGTTTGAAGTGTGAAGTTGGAAGTTTGAAGTGTGAAGTGTGAAGTATGAAATTGGAAGTTTGAAGTATGAAGTGTGAACTTTGAAGTTGGAAGTTTGAAGTGCGAAGCGTGAAGTTGGAAGTATAAGTGTGAAGTTGGAAGTTTGAAGTGTGAAGTTGAAAGTTTGAAGTGTGAAGTTGGAAGTATGAAGTATGAAGTGTGAAGTTGGAAGTATGAAGTGTGAAGTGTGAAGTTGGAAGTGTGAAGTGTGAAGTGGAAGGTCAAATTTCACACTTCATACTTCCAAGTTCACACTTCAAACTTTCGACTTCATACTTCCAACTTCACACTTCATACTTCCAACTTCACACTTCAAACTTCCGACTTCATACTTCCAACTTCACACTTCATACTTCCAACTTCACACTTCATACTTCCGACTTCATACTTCCAACATCACACTTCAAACTTCCGACTTCATACTACCAACTTCATACTTCCAACTTCACACTTCATACTTCCAACTTCACACTTCAAACTTCCGACTTCATACTTCCAACTTCACACTTCATACTTCCAACTTTACACTTCATACTTCCAACTTCACACTTCCAACTTCACACTTCGAACTTCCGACTTCCAACTTCATACTTCCAACTTCACACTTCAAACTTCCGACTTCATACTTCCAACTTCATACTACCAACTTAACACTTCAAACTTCCGACTTCATACTTCCAACTTCACACTTCATACTTCCAACTTCAAACTTCCGACTTCATATTTCACACTTCAAACTTCCAACTTCAAACTTCCGACTTCATACTTCCAACTTCACACTTCCTACTTCAAACTTCATACTTCCAACTTCACACTTCAAACTTCCTACTTCATACTTCCAACTTCACACTTCAAACTTCCGATTTCATACTTCCATCTTCTCACTTCAAACTTCCGACTTTATACTTCCAACTTCATACTTCAAACTTCCGACTTCATACTTCCGACTTCACACTTCAGAGTTACTATGTATGAAGTGTGAACTGTGAATTCTTGATGTCACCACCGGTCTTTCGTACCTAGTAGATGAACTTGCTGGCAGAGTTTGCAATATTTCTGAAAAACATAAGAACTACTTTTTATGAAGTATGCATTCATTGGATTTAGTGGTTACGCCTCCAATAACAGTATGCACTCACTGAACTCTAGCATACCTTTTCCTCGAGAAATATGATCACAGAAAGGTCATTAATGAAAAGATTATTTAAATCCATCGAGTAGTTACAGAGGATTATAAATGAAAATGTTTACTAACGCAAGAACATACTCATCCTCGGATACCCCGAGGTCTCCTTATCTGCTAGATCCGATCTGTTTATAAGAACTTCCTTTACGGAACTCACGAGAGGACCCCTTTTTCTCAATGCCAAGTCTCCCTTAGCATTTCAACCTATCAATGTTATGACGCATTTGTTAAAAATTATAGCTTAACTAACTTCTTGCTCAAATGATAAATGTAAGAATTGGAGTGAGAAAGAAAGAAAGAAAGAAGGAAGGGAGGAAGGAAAGAAAAAACGAAAGAGATCGAGAGAGAGCGAGCGATAGACAGAGACGGACAGATACAGACAGACAGAGACACAGAGACAGACACGGATACAGACACAGAGACCCGGAGAATGACCGAGAGAGAGGGGGAGGGAGAGATGAGAGGAATAGAGAGAAATAGACAGACAGACACAGACGCTGAAAATGTCAATATGTTAAATCTCAACCTTATTAAACCAATCACTATTGGAATTTATGCCTTCTGTGAGTTTATCTTACACGAAAGAGTTTGTTTAAACAAGTAAATTAAATTGCCCTCCATTTATTTAACGTATTTTTCTCAGAATTTAAAACTCATTCAGAGATACAACTTCTTGTATTGGAAAGTTTTCAATTGATATTCAAAATTTTGTTACAAACATTCATGCATGAAGTTTAATGAGTGATTGCAATAAAAAAAATAGAACAAGAGGACCATGATGGTCCTAAATCGCTCACATAAATCATCTGCTGTTAAAAGAATGTAACTGGAGCCAGATAATTATAACCAGTTCAATGAAGATTAATCCCAAACTGTGGCCTATACAGTGTAGTCATGACCTAACAAATATTCTGGTCAAGTTTCACGAAGAATGAGCCTAAAATGTGGCCTCAAGAGTGTAAACAAAGAAATTGTAATTAAGGCCCCTTATGCTGTGTTTTCCGAAAGAATCTTCAAATAATCAATAGGGTTCATCCTTATGACTAAACAACTATACTGGTCAAGTTTCACGAAGATTGAACCAAATTTGTGGCCTCTAGAGTGTAATCAAAGTAATTGTATAAAGGCCCCGTTTCCTTCACATAATCAAAAGGGTTCATCCGTATGATCTAACAATAATTCTGGCCAAGTTTCATAAAGATTGAGCCAAAATTGTTGAATCTGAAGCATAAACAAAGAAATTGTCACTAAGGCCCCTTTTCCTGTGTTTTCCGATATAACCTTATTCTTGCCAAGTTTCATGAAGAATGGGTAAAAATTGTGGCCTCTCGAATGTAAACACTTTAATTGTTGACGCCGCATGACGGACGACGGACGACAAATATTCAACGACCACTTTGTGCTCAGGTGAGCTAAAAATTAAACCTATAAATACTAATCGGTTGTCGAATTTATCTTCTGATTGAAGAGTGATTTCGTATCAAGAGTACTAGGGACATACTAGGCTTTTTTAGAAATTGTTAGCACATAAAACGTAGACATAAAGGGTAGGAAGCCTAATTTTGAGCCTTTCTTAGCATTTTGAAATAAGGGGCCTTGGAATTCTGGGGGTCAAAATTGATTTTAAAGGCTTTAGCTAGCATTTGAAAATTATGTGTCATTGAATCCTTTAGCGATGAAATTCTAGGGGTCAAAATTATGTTTGAAGGGGTCACAACAGCAAAAGGAGCGAAAAATGAGTATAAATTTGAAAGTTAAAGTGCAAACCGACCTTTTCTTGTAAAGATAACAAATAATTTGTACAATTTTCAATAATATCCTAGACACATCACTAAAAAAATCCTGGCACTTAGAAATTTCTCACAAGGGGGTCGAAATGACCCTTTCAAATAAAGAATTTAGGACGTAAGAAAATGGTAACGTGGGTGGAAGATAAAAACAATTTCTGTAGTTACGATGTTTAGATTACATAAAAATTATAAGAGAAATCAAAAAAAGTTTAGGCCGACTATAAGAATCAGTGCTTTGAAACGTGTAAAAATATTTTTGGTGCAAAAATTAAGAATATCGTTCCTGTACAATATAGTATTTGTTCTAAGATTATCATATTATTATATGTAAAAGGGTCTTACTTTATTTAGCACTTAGTCATCGTACTTGCTACATTTCAGCATACAGACAATCCACAAGTCAAAGATTGACGCTATAGCCAGGTCCCATAACTGACCAATCGCGGCTGTCAATCAAGGAATATATCGACCAATCAAATTATTCATTCAGCCCGGAATTGAGATTTAAACTTCGGCATTGGCCGCCATTTTTGTAAAACATTTTTGTGGTTTGTCGACTTTAATGTCGTAACTACAGCTTATTCAAATTGTAGTTACGACGTTAAGGTCGCCATCCAACGATTCTATTTTTTGTTACATGCTACTGACCATAGTTTTGCAAAAATACACCGTTTAAAATCGATGCGGAACTTCCTGCCGGAGTCAATGGGCGTGGCTAAAGGAGTAGGAGGGCGGGGCTAGCGATTGGTCAAATCTAAAACCACACCCCAAACACAAGAGAAAGGCTGGTTACATAGTGATAATTTGCTACAAAGGAAAACGTCATGTCGATGTCATGGTGGGATTATATTTGTTTCTGTCTTTGACAACTTCGAATTCAAATCACCTATATTCATTAATATTTTTTTCAAATAATGACTTAATATTTTAATATCAAGTTTTCTTAACGTAGATGTGAGTTTAAAAAAAACAACAAAAAATATTATTACAAATGAAAGGTATGGTAGCACCGTTTCCATTTTTTGGAATGTTTCATTGATTACAACTATAGAAAATTAGACCTATCGATTACGATTTGTGCAATCTTCAAATATGAAAATTTTGACTTGGCTTGAAGTTTTTGAAGTGTGTATGAAACAAGTCCAGGACTCCCCCTTGAACTATTTTTTAGAATTACGAAATTAACATTTTGTAACACCTAAGTCTATAGTACGTAATGGGTTATAGGTCCTTTGCATACATATCCACATATATTTAATTTCTAGTCGGCAATTTGACGAACAACGTTCGACGTTTTAGCGCAACTTTAATTTTGTTAATAGTTTTAGGTATTATGTTAATAAACGCATTTTACTTACGCGAGCTGCTCACAACACAGTTAAGATTCATAGAAATGGTGTAATTGACGAGTTAACTTTAATGCCGGTGTTATCACGAACATGTGAACAAATGCTTTTAAATCAAAGCAAACACTGAACAAATTCTCATGCAAATTACGAAGGCAAATTTGAAATCCGTCGCATATCGAAATAAATGAATTAATTATCGCGATTAGCAAAGAATAAATCAAACGTGTTTAGAGATTAGAAGATAACTGCCTTGTAAAAAAATATGAAACATTTACTTCTCGAAGCATGTTATGAAAATTGGAAAATATCAAGATTTGAAACAAGTCATAGATTTTAACTGGCATCTGCAACATACGTTGTATAGCAAAGCTTTTCCCATAGAAGCACCCACAAAAGTAGAGAATGAGGATTGGATCCGCGTGCGATTTGGGTTGTGATGGATGGAATAAGATCCCCCTTGTGAATGAACAATGGATTTAAACATCATCATGCTGACTAAATAGTTTTAAGGAATTGTTTTAATTACAAAGGACTGAAAGCACTATAATGTCAGGTTCTATGTCAGTATTTCCTTCGAAAATCAGATTTACAGACTGCCCAGACAGGTAGTTTAGACTAAGATCAGACTTCACATATGGAAAGACTTAATTCTTTCCAAGCATCCTGCTAACAATTCTGGGAGCAGTATGGAAAGGGTTAATTCTCGTTTTGTGTTCCGTGTTGCAATCACTTACGACGATATCTGACTTGTTGGAAAGTAAACATAAACTATTACTTGCTTTCATGTTATCAATCCTCAATCAACCCTTCCTTCTATCTTGCGAATCGAATGTTGGCCTAGGATCCAAATAAGAGCGGAAAACTGTTTGAACAAAAATTATGCTTTAAGCAGGTTGGCTTATGTTTGTAGGTAAAATTGTAGGCTACCTATTGCAACACTGGCCCTCACATGGGCTTCTGTTCAACATGAGTTCGGTTTATCATGCATACACTATATATTTGTCATATTTCTGATTATATTTTCAACTTGATAGTTAGGCAATAGGTCGTAAACTTAATCGATACACTTATTTTCAAGTGCGATTGTTATTGAGGTATCAAACAATCTGTGGGAAATACCGTTGATTTGATTTTTAACCAAACAGTTTACTCCGTACCATAGCTTCAGATACTAGGAAGTCATGTCTAACAATTTTAGTCTATCGTTTCTCTTTTAACCCCTATGTCGTTGGTACTGATGTCAATTGTCTTGATGAGATCATTCCAACGCGTATCCAAACATAAGATTTGATAGATGTGTTATGAGGCTCTACAATCCAGCGTTAAAACCACTCCGTCTGTCTGCAACTCTATCTTTGTTTCTTACATAATAGCGATACCAGCTCTATGGTTATTCTTTGTGGTAATCTCGAGTTTTTATGTGATCTACCCAGCATGACCTGCTATATTGTGGAGTTAAAAAGCGAGAGCTTTTTAAAGTTGCAACCTTTAAAGAACTTTCAAAAGGGGTTTACACGTTAACTAAGTACAAGAGCGAAAATCGTTCAGTTTAACTTAAAAACGATTCCAAAATAATTACATGTATAGTAAAATCAACTTAGTTTGTTTTTGGTTTAACGCCTCTTTCAGTAGTTTTAACAGTTAAGGAATATCTCGGCGGCTAGTGCACCTTACCAAAGATTCCTAGCCTCACTCTCACCAGTTAAACCACATTTTTAGACCTGAATATGCAGCTGTTGATGATCCCGCCCACTCACTCATTTGGCCCCGCCAATTGACTCAAACAGGAAGTTCCGCTTCGATTTTTGATAGTGTTATCTGGCAATATTAATGGCAAGTAGCACGTTACAAATAAGTTGAATGGTTGGTTGGTAACTAAACGTCGTAACTACAGCTTGAAAAATGATTCATCAAAATGGCGGCCAAAGTCGGATTTCAATGAATTTCATTGTTCGAATGATTATTTGATTGACAGTCGCGAGTTGTCATTTCGCAAAATGATTAGAACCAAGTATTGGTTAGAACCAAATATCGCATTTTGCGATTATTTTTGTTAAATAAGATAAAAATCAGACCAAATTCGAAATGTTTGAATGGACTCAAATTATCTTGATACGATAAGTGAACTATAAATACATGCTTAACTTAGATCTCATTACTTGTTCCATTGTTTTGGAATTAAAAATAAAACGAAAGAAATGCAAGTGCATGTATTCATATTTAAATTACTAGACAACGTTTGTATGGATGAATAAGATATATTGTAAGTCCTTGTCTTACTTTCCACAGAATATTACTTCATTGGCATTTAGAATAGTCAAAGATTATCCTATACAAATATGATCTCTGATCTTTCCATATGCTATCTGTTTTTTATCATATTAACTTTTTTATGATTGATTGAATGGGTTTACCGCCGCTTTTAACAATATATAGTCATATCGCGTCGGCTGGAGCACTTATAATGGATTCCTGGTATTTCTCACACCAGTACTACCACTACATCTTGTCCTAGCCTCCAGCTGCTATCCCACTTAGGTTTACGATTATTTACCCATTGTTGAGAGACAAATGTTCGAAAGGATATGTGCTGCCGCCGGGGATCGAACCCTTGACATCCTATGATTAAAGATTAGGAGACTGATGCGCTACCGACTGCGCTATGACGGCGGCGTTGTCATATTTAGATGGTAAGAGATATACTTATTACTTACCTATCGTGGTTATGACCGTTACCGAGTACAACAACGAACCAGCGAAGGACCATTGTTGTGAGTCCGTCTCGTCGACATCGGAACCATCCCAGCCGTTTTGCTTTGCGTCCAGAACGTCTTTTTGGAATCGAACTAAAATATCCTCAGCAGCTAATGTGTAATTAGGTTCGAAAAACACATTAAACTTTAAAGTCATATTCCACAGTTCTTTTGCGTATGTCGCACGGATTAAGTTCACGTGGTATCGTTTTAAAATCTCGTTTGGTGCTTCTAAATGACGGAAAAGAAAACCTCCGAGAATCGAATAAGCTACTACTGCTGAGCAAAGTCCTACATTGGAAAAAAGGAAAGTTGTAAACTGTTTGCAACATTTTATACACCGCCTTTGACAGTCTTTGTCCTTTTGGACAGAAGTCTGTTGAGATACTATTTTGTTATCACCTAGATCGCCATGTTGGAATATATTCGTACTTAATTGAATTTCGTCTCCGTTAGGCGGCGTGGCTGACTCGGCGTGTCCTGCAAGCCGTTCTCCATTTAGTCTACCGGGTTCTGACCTTTTTGGCCTCTTTGTTTTGCGACAACACCCACAACAGCCCCCTTTAGTGGGCTTCGTATCAGGTTCTTCTTCGATGTTAAAAGACATGACTCTATTATCATTCACAATTTACGTTTGACATAATAATCCACACTGCCAGTGTACAACTGTACCTATCTGTCACTCAGAATATCATTTCACTATTTTTCTCGATAAGGCAAAATTGATGAGTTGCGCCTGTCAATATATCATCTCTCATTCGGTAAATCAAAGCAAGCACCTACCTGTGAAGATAAAAAAGATATGATAAGATGGTTAACAAAAATGTATCATCACTCTAAAATTCAAGTTAAAATCCAACACTGAGAATCAGCTATCCACAACGATTATTTTAAGCACCAATTGGATGATACAATTCTTGGCTTGTAATTGACAGAGGGTGCAGATTGCAATACAAGGTATTTGTAAAATAAGTTCCCGGTTGGGGTTTAAAGCTTCTTGGGAAAAAAAGGGAACAATATACTTGTTACAAGCATGTAATCCCTTTCAAAAATGTTTAGAAAAACATTATATCAAATTAGTGATTTCTTAATATTCTTATTTGGAAGAAGTTTTTTTTATCGATTAGATCTACTTTTGCATTTATAAAAGGCGCCCTAATTTCCAGAAACTATATATGGGGATAGGCTCCGCCTACGAGTCCGACACTCCTTTCCTACAGGCGCATTATCTACAACTATTCCCTTAGTTTACGGGCCGAGTCGTCACTCTCAAAATCTATCAACCAATCAAAATATTCATCAAGACCGGCTGTGAACGTTTAACTCCAACACTCGCTTATATTTATGTCAAGCATTTTTGTTGGTTTAGTGGCTTATTCAAGCTGTAGCTACGATGTTTAGGTCGCCTATCGACATTTTTCATTTTGTGTTGCATGTGACTTGCTATAAATTTTACAGATTAACGCCGTTCAATGTGAAAGTGGAATTTTCTGTCGAAGTTCAGTGGGCGGGCCAAGCGACCCGTCCAATACGTGGCAAATTGTTTGATTTTTTTCTGTTAAACTGTTAGAATAAGCTGAACAATGAAAAAAGACTCCAAAGGACACAGTTTACATTTTTTATTTTACAGAATAGAACACGTATTTACTTAGGCTTATATATTACATGCATCGCCAATTATAACAAATATACAAATAATTCAACGCACATACATTCTGACAGACACCAACATTCTCTCTCAAAACATCAACATAGACAACCACTAAGCCTATATGAGCACAAGCCACGAGGATCAAGAACATAATACACGTACTGTTGGTGTTTTTCTATAGCTGTATCCTAATATTAGACGACAACATTTTAGACTAATCCAAATTTGACGAAGTTGCTGCTGACAACATCCATTGAATTATTATCGTTTGTTCCAAGCAATTTTTTCCTTTCATATTTTCCAAATTGTTTTTTCTTGAATTGAATAGTGTAACGCCAACTTCAACATAATTGCAACCCTATCACGGCGGCTGGAGCACCTAACCGTGGATTCCTTGTATTTTTCATACCAGCACCACCGCTACATCCTATCCGAGCCTCTAGTTAATCATGTCACTTAGGTTTACGATTAATCAACCATTAGTGGGAGACAAATTTCTAAAACTTTTCCTTTACGGATATGCACTCTAATACCCAAATAGTCGGTTGAAAATAACCCATCACGTTCAATTTATAATTTGTAATCGCATTTTAGTGCAGTGTAGCATATCTATGTTAACGAAACTCCTTTTTACACGACGATGTTTATATTTAAACGATATTTAATAATAGCATCTGGAGAGATAAGATAAACAAGACCAACATTGTTCCCTTTTATTTCCGAGAGATTGATCTACAGGTAGTTCAGTTAATCCAGAAAAATAGCCCCAGAATAAACAATTTCTAAAGGTTTTACTTCCAAAACAACGTAACTACAGCTTATCATAAGCTGTAGTTACGTTGTTTTTGAAGTAAACCGTTGGAATCTTTTACCAGTTTTACGAGAATTACATGTTTAAGTATATTCGTGCGTCATTTTTCAAATCCATGTGCCCCAACAATTAACGCACTATTTCTGGGCTAATCTGTTGTTGATAGGGTTTTAACTGATGTGAAAGCTTTCTCATGATAAGCCTTATCACGTCTTTTATTAAAACGGCACTATAGTGTTGTTTTATATTATTCGAGTTACCAGGGTCGGGAGAGTTATTGGGCGAACATTACTCCGAATGTAAAAGATAGAGAAAACATTCAATTGTTTCGATTAAAATCTTAACCCTTGTCACACTGAACCCGTCATATTCCTATTTTTTTGTGGGAAGTATAGACAAAGATCAACCTTCATATCTGTGCAAAAGAAACGGCCCCAAACCAGTACCTCCGATCCTATCAGCCTTTTAATTATAAAATGATTCTTCAGTATGACAAGAGTTGATTGTCCTAGTTCTCAGTAGTTTTGTTTTGACAATAACGACCATAACGATCTACGAATCTTTTTTGATCTTACAATATCTATTCGTACAATATTAGAACTGAGTAATCCATTTGTTTTATGTCTAATAACCAATTTAATGGTCTGTCTAATAATTTCGGGAAGTTAAATTACCACGAAAATCTAAATAGAGGATCTCCTTCAAATTAGCTAATGACCATTTAAAATTTAAGGATCGCGTATGTCAATAAAAAAAAGGTTAGACCAATCAAATGATACATTTGACTGGAAGGGAAATTTGAACTCCGATATAAGTCGACATTTAAGTGAAACATTTTTGTTGGCTTGTCGACTTAGGCAATTTCCAGGTTACGTTGCTCATTAAAGTAAACATGGAAGAAGAGCCAAAACTTTGGTAAACCACAAAGCTTAAGTCGGTTTATATTAAAGTTTCTTTCATGAAAACTGGCCCAAGTCGTTTATGAATTGTTTATTAGCTGACGCCTTTCATCGCCTGTAGGAAATTTACGCTTTAGTGTCCATGTTTACATTAAAATCTTTCATGGCTCTGGTTTAATTTAGGTCTGGTTAACCGGCTTGTTTAAATTAACACCTAAACTGACAAATATACTACCCAACACTTCCCTTTGATGAATAGCCTTCGTATGCGGACTCATAGATTCCTGTATCAGGTATCATGCGGAAATAATTAATACTGTAACAGGTACATGCAACATGGAGACACACTTTTCACTGTTACAGAAATCCTGTGGACACATTTTATCGCTGTAACAGATATGTTGCGGACGTATTTCGTAGCTGTAGCATCACAGCGACCGTAAGGTAGTTATCTGGGTTGAGGTATATCTAACACGGCATAATTTATGTTTTCTTCAGTAACCCTTTTTCAAAAAAAAAACTGATTTTGATATGTTTATTTATTAACCGTTTCCTGTTCAAATTTTGTTTTATGCCACTTTGGTTTTTATGCTTGTAACAAGCAATTTCTTCTTTTTCCACAATATTTTCTACCCTACTAAATGATTATTATTCTTAAAAAAAAAAAAAAAAAAAAAAAAAAAAAACCTTTAAATTGTCGTCTGCAAAACCTTCGGAAGGGTGTTAAAAAATTAAAACAAGAAAGGGTTAAAAGAGTTCAAGAATCGTTTAACTTACATGTCTTTCTTTCCTTTTTGGTCTTTATAATGTTTAAATAAATTACGAGAGAAATAATTTCCAACAATTAGATAAGTGAACAGCTTGGGCGTCCACACATTGTATTTTAACCCATATCATGATGGAATATTTTGGGCGCGTCCAATTTGAAAGATGTTGCAGATCACATTGAAACATGCCTTTAACCCATTCCAACACAAAAACTTTTAGACTGGTCCAAATTCAAAGAGGCCACAGACGAAAATTGCAAGTTGATGGAACTTTATTTATTTATTTTTTGCCTTTTTAGACAGAAAATATTGTGGATAATGAAGAAATTGCTTGATAGACGCAATTTCTTTGTTTTCCACAATGTTTTGCAAAGTTTTTTTTCTTGAGGGGCATAAAAGAGAGGGATTGTGTGGGAACGGGTTAAACCAGAAACTAAGAGTCGTTCAAGATAGAAAACTTTATAAGACTAGAAATTACTTGCTACACTTATTTTCGCCTTTTCTAACAAAGTTTTCAGTTACTACATCTTGCACCTGAAAACACGGTATAAATTCGTAAAGTGTTAAATAGTCAAAATAATTTTGCTCCAACAGAAAAAGTCGAAAGAAACCTGGCTCTTAAAACTTAATATTTCTACGTCAAAGCCACAACGTATAATTAAACGGTATCAAAAGTACAATTTCGAAATGAAAAGAAAACATGAACGATCATGTAAATTGCGCCCGAATGCCAAAAAGACATTAAGCGTTCGATCACAAACAAAGGATCAGACGTGTGTGTGTATTTTCGTTTATTTATCGTGGCTACCGTAGCACATGCCCATATGAGCGACGCCCCCAGAAGTTAGAAGTTACGGGGGATAGTGCAAGGATACAGGACGAAACTGCTGAGAGCTCCGACTGGTTCTTTAACGTGCTCGATGGATAGCACCGTCACACGGTGCCTCGGTTTAACGTCTCATCCGAAAATTAGTTTGTTAGTTGATATGGTCAGCCCAGGGCTCGAACCCGTGATCTTGAGGTTTGAAGTCAAGTGCTCTATCAACTGAGCTATTCAGGCTGACAATGATCAGATGAAAGAGACATGCCACTCATGTAATTTCATTTGCAAGCTACATTAAAATTTATATTAAGTTATACGTATTAATCCATTCCATCACAACAAAATGTTAGACTGATTTAAATTTGAAAGAAGTTGCAGATGATCATTTCAAGTTGACGGAATTATAATTCTTTTGGCGTTTTTGAATAAAAAAAAATATGGGCAATGAAGAAATTGCTTGATATAAGCAATTTCTCTATTTTCCACATAGTTATCCAAATTTTTCTTGTGAAGCGTAAAAAGGAAGGATTGTGTGGGAATGGGTCACAGGAACTTTAAAGAATATCATCTCATCGTCTAAAGAAGCTTTGGCTCGTTCCCTGTAGAAAACCAGTGAAGACTCTGATCAGACTACAAAGATGTACAGGCTGATCGGAGTCTTTAACCCATTCCAACTCAACAAAATTGGTCAAATTCGAAGGAAAATACAGACAACTTCAAAGAGTGTGTAAACTAAAAAAAATACAATTTAGGATATAAAACGTTGAGGGGAAAGAAGAAATTGCTTGTTACAAGCAATTTATTCTTTCCCCACAATGATTTCTAACAGTGTTTTCCAGTGCGTAAGAAGTAAGGTGTGCATGAGTGGGAATGAGTCAATCAAGTGTGTATTTGTCAGAAATGTCATGTAACAGTCAAATTACTTTTACAGTCCTTTCAACGCTTTTATAGTGTTGCCCAGAAGTGGTCCATAGTGAAAACAAAATGTTATTTAAAAGAAATTGCAAAATAGTATATGAAAAAATTATTTCTTTTCTCTTGAAACTAGAAAACAGAAAAATGAAACAACAACAAAAAACAAACAAAACAATAACAACCAAACAGAAAAAACACGTTCTAGTCCGTCAGGTAATACTGAATTTCCGAGTATCTCTCTTTTATAACTGCACCCAAGGAACACCGCCGAATTTCTGCTTTTTGAACATTTTTTTCAAATATAAATCTCCAGCAATGTCTGTTATAAGCAATTGCTTCATTATCCACAACATTTCTTCCGAAAAACAGCATGGATTTTTACAATAATATCAACTATGAGTTGTCGTCTACTACTCCATCAATTATAGACCAGTCTAAAATTTCTTCGTGTGGTAATGGCTTAAAGATATTATTGCGGTTGCTAAATGTTCTATCTTAGTAATTACAATTATAACAGCTTTTGTAAAACAATTTGATTCGATTTATCATAGTTTAATGTGGAATAAAATTTATGCATTTTTTTGTTGTTGCTGTTATAATTTACACAATTATTAATTACACAGACGAACTAACCAGCAATATTCATTCGTCCTTAAAACAACTTTCCACTATTTTACTAGCGTGTCGACGGTAGTACAAGAACAACACAATTGGTCCCATTTTATCCTGTGAAGACGAGCACGCTTGGTTGCCCGGAATATCGAAGGTATCCTATAGCACAATAGGAGACGAGAACGATTTTCTGTTCACTTTATATATACCGTACCCTTTACTGAGGAATATGTAGAGCTGACCGCGGTTCTCATTCGTTTTTGAATAATCAGCAAATATATATGAATAAATGATAAAATAAATGTCTAATAGATAAACAGTAACATTTACATGAAATTTATAAAAAAAAAAGATAATTAGAGAAAGTGAAAAGAAAAGGAAAGTAAATAAAAGAAAACAAACCATTAGATAATTGTAGATGTACAAATTATATTGAATGGTCAAAGGTCAAATTTGTTCATACCTGTATAGACAAAATTTGCCTTTGATCACTCATTAAAACATGTACATCTATAAATAGATGTAATATAAGGGATTTAACGGCGGCCTGGTGGTCCAGTAGTTAATCGAAGAACTACCAATCCTAAGGTCCATAGTACGAATCTCGACCGCGGCAGGATTTTTCAGAAAAACTTATTTATCCCGCCTAAAAGCAAACTGGTCAGAAACCCAGAGGTAGCCTTGCGTTTATTGGTACTTTACACTGGGCGCGTTAATATATTCGTAGAAGAGCTATGGGCGTATGCATCCGGATTTCTGTGTATTCCTTTCTCTCTTACCAAAAAGAGGGACCTCAATCTACACAGATCGGAGATTTAACCCATTCCCACACAACCCCTATTTTTAAGCCCATTAAGAAGACACATTTTGAAAACATTGTAGAAAATGAAAAAATTACTCGTATCAAGCAATTTCCTCATTATCCACAATGTTTTCTACCCTAAAAGATAAATAATTTTGAATCTTGACTATAAAATGTCATCTGCATATTTTATTTTTTTTCAATTTGGACCAGTCTAAACCTTTTCGTTTGGCAAGGGTAAGCCAAATATTGCATGAAATAATCTCTAAGTGCCCTAGACCCCAACAAAGACGATCAAAGTACAGTTTGTGGGCGACTGTTTAAACTGACAGATCGTCGACATATCATTTCGACTGAGTTAATAATCGACATTGTTTTGAGACGCGTGAGGTCAGGGAGATGAAATAAAGGGACAATTTTTGTTTGACGAACTAAACAGCCTAACTATGGATTAAATGAGTTGTAAGGACGGCGTTTATTCCGCCTTACTAACTCAAAGTTCACTTCCGGTCTCAATGACACATACAGTAAAATCTAGTTTAAAGGTAGTTATCGATTTTTTTTTCATGTCACAGATTTTAATTATATTTATTTCCTCTCATAAACTATTTGAATAAAATGAATTTTTAGCTTAATCCGAAACAGTTGCGAAGATAAGAGGGCATTCACGTGGAGCGAATAACCGCTGGAACCTTGCATTTAGTTTATATTACATCAAAAAACGTCATCGTTACGTCATCAGGAGTTATGTTCGCTAGCCGGTCTGTAAAGATCAGTCCAAAACTGTCGTAAGCGTTAATACGTATATAACAACTTACCGTAGTTTTGCGCTTAGCCTTTCAAGTGACAAGATTTAGGACAATGGCTGTTTCGCTAGTAAATTTGTTACCTTCTTTTGACTTTGGGTCATATGCAAATGAGGTCATTCGATGTCGACAGCTGAATTCCGTGATATCTAAAAATAACCTGGAATTCCGCGGAACCTTTCCGATATAACCACAGGTCTATTAGATTACCACCAAGACAATACCTGACCTAACTTAAAGTATTAAATGTTCGTTTGAGTGTATTTTTCGGTACTTGGTAATTTTTCTTATCTAGGTTTCAGAAACATCTATACCTCCCTTTAAGTAATATTTTGAATAGCAATATTAGCCGATGTATCATACAAAATATGAAACCTCTACGACCAGAGATGTAATCTTCAATAGTTTGTGTAAATTTTTTTGTAAAAGATGAAAGCTAAAATGTGGCCTGACGGGTATCATGATAACAGTTTTTTTTATGGAGGATCACCAGATGATGCAACATACAAAATATGATATCTTTCGGAATCATAATTTGTAACGTGAAGATTTACTTTAAAATATTTCAATCATTGTTACTCTGTGGACCAAGCAGAGAAAAATCGGATCCAAAGGCACCATTTAACGAATTGTGTAAGGGTCAAGATATTATGGTGTTCACAATATGAAAACTCTTATAATTTATCATAAGAAGATTTTCTAACATAAAGAAACTGAGCTTATGAAACGGGAAAATCCAAGTATTGGGAACGATTTAATTCACTGCCGCACAATTCCGCTTTTTGACTCCCCAAAGAAAAAGGTTCAACGTGGAAAAAAGGGCTTGCTTCTTACAAGCAATTTCTACATTTTCCACTATGTTTTCTACTAAGAATATTGGAAATTATATCAACTCGAAATCGTCGTTTACCATTCAGATTTTGGACAAGTCTGATATATTGTCGTCTGTTAAAGGGTTACACCAAACTAATTCGACTATCTTCACAGATTATGAATATTTGTTGTAATACTTCTTTGGCTAGAAAAAAGTAATTATGAAACTGTACGTTTAAACTTCTTCCTATTCACTAATTCAAACCGTTTATGAAAACACAGACCGACGGCTCTTTCCTGTTTGATTGGTTTTCATATTTCTTTTAACTCGAAACATTTAAATATCCATATCGTTGTATGGAATCGATCCGATGGGCGATATTTTGGCATAAGAGTAAGTTGGTAAACGGATAAAATATTCGAGGTGTTGTTATTTGCGGTGTATATGACATAAATATATCATTTGTTGCTATAATGTGAATTCACATCAAATTGTGTAATAGGGTAGGGTGGCTGCGTGGTGGTGGTGGTGGGAGGGAGGCTGTGTGGAGCAAAACAAACGTATTTTAAATTGTGAATAGTATTTGAACTCAAACATCATGATCTTCAACCTGGTTTCAATAAGATCACCCAAGGACTAGAAACAGTTTGAAAGTCATGCCAACAGTCACACCGAGTCAAAGTTGGGAGCCGTTTTCTAATCTTTCAAACAGTGGTCTCGTAAAAGGGTGAATGATGTGGTACTGCAGTTGCCAGTTTATTGGTAATTGACGGATTGTGGTTGTCAATGAATCAATCGACCAGTTAAACCATTCATTTTGACCTGGTAACTGGTGAACTGGTAACTCTAAAATTGGTCGACATTTGTGACGAGCATTTTGTTGGTTCGACGACTTAAACGACTAATTCAAGGAGTAGTTACGATGTTTAGGTCGCGAACCAACCATTTAAACTTTTCGCTACATACTATTGCCCATTAAATACAAAATTTATGTTGTTTACTACCGAAGCGGAACTTCTTCTCGGAGGTCAGTGGGAGTGGCGAGTGATCGGCCAATTATCATTCATCCAACCAACCAACAACAACACCAACAAAAAACAACAAAAAAAAAACACGAAGGAACGAACCAACCAACCATTCAAATAAACAAACAAACAAAAAAACACAACGGCAAATCAATAACGATCAAACGATCAAGATAACAACAACAAATTGTCAGAATTTAAAAGATCACAAAATAAATTGCAATTCCATTTACGAAACCTAACTCCAAAAGTATCACATAAACTCATACATGCGTCAAAACTAGCAATTAAACAGATGCACCTCTGAAGTGTCTACGTCATAAATTGGAAGCTATTTGTGCTGGTTATCGGTAAGTTTCCCGCCATTCGAAACCTCTCAGACGATTTCCACACTCGTATAACAACCCCGGTTTTATTTATGTGTCACATAAAATGATAGATAATAGCGTGGTATTAGCTTTCTAGTATTGATGTCCGATTTTTTTATTCACCAGATTTATCGTTATATATGATAGGCCGACATGCTTTTCTGTATGACAAAAGTCTTGCTTTGGGTAGTTGTGCATTAAGTGTGAAATCAGGAACCTTTATCATACCAGTAGCTGTTAGCGTAAATATATCGTCCCGAAAAAATATAATGGTATAACATAAGAAATGTCGACACTATACACAAGCAATCCTTACGTCATTGTCACATTGACAGGTTTACTAACGATACATATGGCCGAAATGTTCAAGGATTTTTCAATTCATATCATTCTTGATATAGATACAAGACGAAAGTGTGCTTCAAAATGAATTACCTTATTTAAATGCACAGTCCCTATTTCTTGTATGAATTATTCTGAACATGAGACATAAGGCCATGTGCAAACCTCGGCTCTACATCGCCATCTAAAAGGTCAAAAATGAAGGCTGCCATGGTAACACATACATTTATTATGATGCTAGCATGCATATAAGAGAAGCTACTTTACACATTATAAGTCTTACACAGCAATAAAGGTTTAAAAAATAAAAGAAACTTACCAAATTAACTTCTTAATAGTATTTATTGCATTTCATGAAAACTTATGTAGTTACTATGGCAACATCTACATGGTATGTTATTAAGATATAAATTATTTTTGTAATGGTGATTAAGGTTTTATGACTTTAAAAATGTGAACCATGTATCCGCAAACCATTATACATCAAACTTGCTAAAATGTTCAATTTTGTATAGTTGTTATTTGTGGTTGACACGAAAACGCATGGCAATTTATTTTATTGTTCATTGTATAGACCTTGTAGAATGTGATAGTATTTTCACCAAAACTCGTAACAAGACCAAAACACATCGTCGTCGTCGTCGTTCTACAACGACGTAGCTACAGATTGAATCAAGCTGTAATTACGACGTTTTAGAACGACAACGACGACATATTGGTCAACTAGCCACGTCGTGTAACTTTCACAATTTCAAATGGCGTCGTATATTCACAAGCCAAAATGACGATATATTACAACGCTTAGTACATAAGCCAGACTTATTTCATTTTAATTGCGACAAATTGAATTTGGGGATCGCCCGTGGATCAATTTGGAAACTCTTTACAAGTAAAAGATATATCACCTCGGCTAGCCTTTTGATTACCAGTCAGTTAGAAATAGTATGTTACATTATGTAAATTCATATGCATCATTTGCTTGCAATCGTAAATATTTGCCATGATGTTCTAAAGGCCAAACGAAGAAAGAATGAAACAGGACCTATCTTATTAAACGAGACCTAGTGATACGTGTAAATGCTGTTTTATGAACGTCAAAGACCTAGTACCACTCTCCTGGGAAATTCCATCCCGCATCTGGTTGTTAACTGCCTCTTATGATCCATATATTTCACAAACGATTAGAACTAGTAATTCGATCAACAGTCCGGCCAGGTTCCAATCGTTTTATATTAAGGCTTTACTTTTATTCACTTTGAAAACGTTTCAAGCTGTCCTATCTTAGAGTCCTGGCGCAGTATGTAGCGCGTCGGAATATCAATAATGGGGTCCAGGGTTCGATACCCGCTCGCGGAAATATGTCCTTTGGAGAACCTTGTGGAAAATGAAGAAATTGTTTGTGACAAGCAATTTCTTCATTTCCCACAATGTTTCATATCTTAAAAGGTAGTAAAATTAACAAATAAAAATTAATAAAGTATAAATAAATAGATTTCATCAACTAAAAATTGCCGCCTACCACTTCGTGAATTTAGACCAGTCTAAAGTTTTGCCAGCTGGTAAAGGGTTAATAAATTTTCAATTGTTATTATCATTAGTTGTAATAAAAGCATCATTACTTTAACAACTGACAGATCGCTGGTCCCGCCCACTGACCTCCGATAGTGAAGCTCATTTTTTTTTAGAATATCGTCGTTGTTCTACGAAAACCTCGTAACTACAGCTTGTTACAAGCTGTAGTTACGCAGTTTCCGTAGAACACCATCAATATGTGGCCAAGGACATAATATGAAAGGCAAATCGTTGGTTGGTGACATAAACGACGTTACTACAGGTTAAATAAACTGTGGTTACGGTGTTCATGTAACCAAGGCAACAAAAATTCTAAACATGAATTTCGGAGCTCAAAGTTCACTTTATGATCTAAATGAATTATTCGATTGGTCTATCGTGTTTTTTTTTTTTTGTGTGTGTTCGACAGCGGCGATCCGTTAAGTTAATATATCATGTACATGTATTTGATGTTAGACCAGTCAAGTGGAAAGACAATCTCTTAATTAGGTATATACAAGTTTCTACATACACATGTCGTAACTACAGCTAAAGCAATTTTTGTTACGATGTTTAAGACGTCAAACAAAATAAATTTCTGAGTGTTTAAATTCAAAATTCCCTACCAATCTAAAAGAATTATTTGATTGGTTAAACGATATTTCGATTTACAGCGACGGTCCGTCAGTTATTTTTAAGTGTTGGTAAATATACGCAAATTTGTTATTCGAAAGAGAAATCAAAACACAAACAACAGCAACAAATAAATTGAGTAAAAAAAGCTGGTATACAAAAATAACAACAACCAAAATCTACAACAAAAATGACAAAAAGAAATCACGATGATGCAGCGTTTATCTGAGAAGCAAGGATTTTTCATTTTCACAATACGTCACAATAATGTTATTTCGAAAGTGTTGTTTAACCCTTTCCTGTTTGGAAAAGTTTTAGAACTGTCCAAATTTGTAAAATAACTACCCAGTAGGGTAGAAAATATTGTGGAAAAAGAAGAAATTGCTTGTTACAAGCAATTTCTTCTTTTCCCACAATTTTTTCTCAATTATAAAATTACAGGGACGTAAAAACCAGTGATTTTACGGGAAGGGTTGAATAGTTGTTATCCAATAAAGTGAGTGACATCATGATATGAATTGCGCTGGCTTTTCTTAATTAATCTAATACATATACAAGCATTAAAACCCAGAACTTAAATCAAACATAATTTAGGGAAAATGTAATTGTGTAATACGTATAAACGGATTTATACAATCCCTTTAATAACTATCTTTCTAGGGCGAGCCTAGAACATTTCAAGTGAGCCCGGACCCTTCTAATCATCATTGAAAGCTAATAATGTCTGCCGGAAACATTGTTACACTGTAAGTGAACTATATTAGTGGTCTAAAAACATCTTTTGATATTCATTATTGAATTACTTTGAACGATCATCGAACAAACATTCTTTGATCATTTGAACTCATATATAGGTCAACTTAAACCAGATGCTCGGAGTTTTGTCTAACAACACAAATTACTCTATTTATTACTCCATGTATGTGCTTTGTCAACTTGTTCAAGCAATATCTTACAATAAATTTACTCTATGTATGCACATTATCATTGCGTCAACTTAACCGAGCAAAATCTTTCAATACAGTTTATCTATGTGATTTATCATTGTGTCAACTTAATCAAGCAATATCGAACAATACAGTTTGACTATGTGGTTTATCATTGCTTCAACTCGATCAAGCAATATCTTACAATACAGTTTATCTATGTGATTTATCAATGCGTCAACTCAATCAAGCAATATCTAACAATACAATTTACTCTAAGTAATTTATCATTGCGTCAACTTAATCAAGCAACATCATGCAATACAGTTTATCTATATAGTTTATCATTGAGTCAACTTAATCAAGCAATATCTTAAAATACAGTTTACCATGTAATTTATCATTGCATGAGTCAACTTGGTCAAGCAATATTTGCTCCACCAATGTACCTTATCATTCACCAACAAGATCAAGCAATATCTTCAAATACAGTTGAATCTATCTATGTGAATTATCGTTGCGTCAACTTAATCAATCTATATCATGCAATAAAGGTTACTATATCTATATGTTTATCATTGCGCCAACTTAATCAATCAATATCATACAATAAAAGTTACTCTATCTATATGCTTTATCATTGCATCAACCAGATCAAGCAATATATTATAATAATATGTTTTATCGTTACGTCAGCTTGATCAAGAACTATCTTACCATACAGTTTATATGTGATTAAGAGTATTAGTTCATACTTATATGAAAACACAAATATATTAATTTCATTTCTTTCGATCGACTGCCGTCAAGCAAACCAAAGCAAATGGTTCACTAGATTTAGTATTTTTATGGAACTACTTTGTGGGCAAGCAAACAAAGTAGTTGTGTGCTCAGTATTCTGTTTTTGGAAATATGAAAAAAATCAAGCAATCAAAAGGCTTGAATCTTGATAAATGAAATGACAATTAAACCATACAACGAAAGCAACTCACCAAAAAGTCGGGTATTTCCTGGGACAAAATGTAGGGGTATAGAAAACATGTTTTATGAGAAGGAAGCACTTAAATTCTAGTCAAACTGTCTCAATCTATTCACACGCTAATATAGGAACAAGGTAAAAAGTTCTCGTTTTATATCCAAAATTCACCACTCAAAATGATGAACGCACGCTTTTTTCGTAAATCTACTTTGATTGTTTAGACGAAAGTCAAGTGGTCTATACTTTCATTTCTAGGGAGAGCCATTCATCTTTTCTACACTGACGTTTTTCCAAAATATTGTAAACGTACGATACCTAAAACTTACTCAATATACTAAAGTATCATCATATCGTTGTATCAATAATTGACTAACGTTCTCGGTCAAGGTACCTCTTATTTCTAACCTTAATGACTTACAGGAACACTGTCGTGAGTGTCTTTTTAAATAAAGACATTTAAAATAATATTGCAACAAGCATTCGAAACGTCGTTTCTCTTTTAGAAACCAACTAACCCATACCATGGTTTGTTTTAAAAAGAAATAATTTGAAGACAACTTAAAACAACAGAAATTGCGCGTCGGGAGAGCGAAATGGCACCATTAAATATCTTTATATAAAAGGGGGAACCTTTACATTATATGTTGAATCATTTCAAATTCCCTTAAGATATTCATTTTGTTCCAATACTTTAACGAGGCTACATGGGACTTAACAGGGTGAAATCGAAGAAACCACTTTAAATGACTCCTGAACCAAATTCCTCTCATCTATCAACAATCTCAGGCAGCAAACCCGAATCTTTGGAAAATGAAGCTGACCTTACTCAACAGATCGTCCTGAATTATGTTAATTAAAGAGAAATCATAAATTTTATGTACCGATATGTATCGTTTGTCGCGGTATTTTTTGTACACCGTAATTACAAACCGGAACAATCGGTCTAGATCGTACTTGTACGTCGTAGCTCGGCTCAAAAAGTCGGCAAACTCCGGACAAACATTGGGATGAAAAACGTAGTAAATCATAGTATATTGGATAGATCTCCCTAGCCCGCCCGGAACACGCCGATATTCATTTAGAAATACGACTCTTTCAGCGTCTCGAAATCGTTGTAAATCGAGGAAAATAGACTCTCCCGAGGCACTACGGGCATTTAGGAAATCGGGTTATCTAAGACCTGGGGGTTACATGTACCAATGTATGTTTTGTTAGAACAAAAATTGTGATAAAACGACATTGCCAATTACCATCTGCCTTAAACCGGTCATCCGATAAATTGTTCGAAGCTCTTAAAGCTTGTCTTGCCGTATAAAATCCTATGAGAAATCGCATTAAAATCAAAGGGCTGAAAGCACTAATAGTACTTGCTGTTCAATTGTCAATATTTCTTTTGAAAATCAAATTCATAAACATCTCTGGTAGGTAGAGTACAAGTAGGAGGTGTAGACTAAGATCAGTTTGCACTTATGTAAATGTTCCGGGTTCGGCATGATAAGGGTTAATATGAAAATATAGAGATATAGAATATTTGGGCAGTAACACAAAGGCACTGGACGTTATCATTTAACGCGGTTAACCCTTTCCTGTTTTGCAAAATTTTAGACCTGTCCAAATTCAAAGGATTTGCAGACGACAATATGAACTTGATTTTATTTGAAAAATAATCATTCAATATGGTAGAAAATATTGTGGAAAATGAAGAAATTGCTTGTCACAAGCAATTTCTTCTTTTACCACATTTTTTTTCTCAAGTACATAAAAACACAGGTGCGTAAAAACCAGGGATTGAACGGGAAAGGGTTAACGAAGTGCACTCCTTGCATAAAACGGGAAAAAAAGATTATGGGAAATATGTAAAGATAATTACTGATTGAACTTCATAGTAATTATCATTTTCGTATAAGAGTAAAAACTTCTTACCAAAGTTATTAATAAATCATACATTGTGACCAAAGTTGATCGATCGTGATGTCATTCAAAGAATCAATTAACCAATGAAAGCATGCGTTTAGACCGGAAGTGAATTTTGAACTCCGATACTGATCGACATACATGTGAATTAATTTCGGGTTGTTGACTCAAACGTCGTAACTACAGCTTATTCAAGCTGTAGTTACGACGTTTAGGTCGTCAACCAATTATTTTAGTTTTAGTTTCATGTTACTGACCACAAATTTTACACTATAAGTCCGTTTCACATTTAAGTCGAACTATTGTTTAATATCGAAGTATGTCTTCATGTTGGAGACAGTTGGCGGGGCCAGCGATCGGCCAAAAATTATCATATCAGTTCTGGAGTTTAAAGTATGATACAAAAAAGCCTTGTCAAGACAGATGAACTCTTGGCAGAGTTCTATCAACAGAAATTTACGAATATATCTGAGCTGGCACCCACCAGCATTCTCGCTTTAAAGTTTAAAACAATTAGATAAATCATAATCAAAGATTAACCTGTCTTATGTCTTACTTACCAGAAAAGATTCACTAAGTTTCAGGAATAATTAAATGTGTCAAGGAGATTTCGTTGGAGGGCGATTTAAACATCGTAATTAAACTTTATTCAATTTATATTTAAAAGGTTTTGTCGCTTAAAGATATAATTTAATCCTTTTTTTAATTTTCAAAAAAATCAGGCCAAACCTTTTTGTTCAAAATGCAGGTTGCTATTTTCTATTACCCAGTTAATGGATTGCAGCTCAAAATCAGGTAACCATTTAACCGACGGCATTATCTTAGACTGGTCCTAATTAAAAGAAGTTGAAGACGACTATTTTCATTTGGTGATTTTTTTGGACATCTTTGTGGATAATGACGAAATTCCTTGGCAATTTCTTCATTTTTCACAATATCTTCCGAAACTTTTTCTCGAGGAGTGACAAAAAGCGTCATTGTGTGGAAATGGGTTAAGCAATAAAATACTTCATACAGGCCAGAATTGAAATGATGATGTCCGACATATAATCATCGCTCAACGACTAAACGTCGTTATTGCAATTTATTCAAGCTGTAGTTAGGACAGTTAGTTCGCCTACAAACAATTTGCCTTTTTTTCTTTTTTCTTTTTTTGCATCAGATAATAAAATGTCATTTTATTTCTTAGACATTTATGTCTTAGACATTGTCGCGAATCAGCGAGCGGTTCAGCCATCTGTCACTGCGTAAAACACAAGATCTGTAATCGATGGTTTGAAAGCCATGGGTTTGAGCTCCAGTGAAAACAAAGATCACATTGTCTACTACACATTTATGTTTACTGCTCTACTTTAATGGTACCAGAGATTAGTATTCTGAACTACAAAGACAGCATCCCCTCCCCGAAAGAAATATCACTCGGTTCCTGTCAAGGAAAACCAGTTAGGGAAGGGGCAAAGTGCTTTATCCAACAAGTGTTCTTAATTTAAACTTTATACTCACCAATCAGATTTATAGAAAAGTTTATACATAACGTTATATTTGTAAAAGTATAATATATGATTTAAAGGAAGAGACATCGATCGAAATGAAGCCCCAATTATTGATTCTCCGCTTACACGATTTAATGGTGTATTTGTTCATTTGGAAATGCAGCATTCGAATAAATTAAGGTTTATTCCCAAAATCAATTAACCATTTACTGTTCAATCCCTGTTTTTTACGTCCCTGCGTTTTGTAATTTAGAAAACATTGTGGAAAAAGAAGAAATTGCTTGCTCAAAGAAAGTTCTTCCTTTTTCACAAACATGTTCTCTGCTACGGAATGATTACTTTGAAAATAAAAAGATCAACTATTAATTGTAGGTCGCAAAACCTTTGAAATTGGACAGGTCTAAAATTGTGCCATACAAAAAAGGGTAAAATCGATTCGACTATAGAACTCAAATATTTGTTCATTACCATTAATTCATTGTCACCTTCAGTGTCTATGTTTAACAATACAACATTGTAAATGGACAAATGCTCACGTGTTCATTAGTTCTACCTTTTTTAGCTTGCAAAGCGTCAGCTTTGATAGCTTAAGTTAACAGACAAATGTTGAGGTCTTCTCAAAGTTCAACGAAAGCAAACTGCCACTGGAGGCTTAACAACTGAATCTTCTGAATGCCTACACCATGAAAATAGTTTTTAAGTATTTTAGAAATATTGCCGACTGTTTTCAAATTGTGAAGAGCTCTTTAAAAAGCATGCTATTTAACCCATTTCCACTCAATTCCACTTTTTGAGCATCTCAAGAAAAGGCTTCGGAAAGCACTGTGGACAATCAAGAAATTGCTTGTGACAAGAAATTTCTTCATTGTCCACAACTTTTTCTTTCCAAAAAAGGAACGTTATCAATTTTCAACGAACTTGAAATTGTCGTCTGAAAACTTCTTTAAATTTGAACCAGTCTCAGATTTCGTTCTATTGTAATTTGTTAACTTCTTGGTTACTTTTACCTACTTTATTTATCATGATAACCTTCGTCAGAGAAGATTACATAATAAAACTATGCATTGCCAGCTTGTAGTACTTTCAGTACTTTGATTTTAAATTGTGTTATAGAAACATTGACAGTTTATCATACAAACGGGATTCTCATATGTACATTTTTGAATTGAATGATTTTTTAAAACCTATTTATTTTACATCGATTAGGAAACACGTTCTTCCAACCTAGATTAATCCCTCTCGATTCTGCTTCCTAAGAATTCACCAATACAAGCACCGAATGTGTGAGCCAATCAAAGAATCAAGATCGATAGCCGCTCTAGGAAATCGATCTCGGGGCCTGCATGTGATCGGGATGCCAGCGCTCTACCGCTCGATCACGGGCACCATTAAATCTTCGGTGATGCTTTTTACGTGTACAAAACATGTCAAAACAATGCACCCACAAGTAAGGAATTTCTAAATTCAGCCGATCTTGCTCGAGTGACCACCTCTGTTAAGTAACCACGTACATTAAGTGACAATACTCGTAATCCTTTCATTAAGCCCCGTCATGCTGTATAAATTACCTTACTGAATTTGTGTAAGATCAAAGGGCTGAAAGCACTGATAAAACTTGTTGTTCAAAAATCAACATTTCTTTTAGAAATCAATTTCATAAATAACTCTGACAGGTAAAGTACAAGCAGAAGGTATAGACCAAGAGCAGACTGCACTTATGTGCAGGCTGATCTTGGTCTACATCTCCTGTCAAAACCGGAATATTCCGGGTTCAGCATGTCAAGGGTTAAGAATAAACGCTCTTAGGAAATGTGCTAAAAAGTAAAGTCATGACTAATTCCTTTGTTGTTGGAACTCATAAGAATTGTTTAATGAGACATTTCTAATGAGTCCCGCTTACATAGTATTAGGCGTGAATAAGAAATGTAAGACACCGAGTGCTTTGTATGATATGTTAAGGGTTCTTTTGAATTCCATACAAATTATTCCCATTACTTTCAGCTTGAGTGATTTCCGTAAATCAAGTTTTATCTCCATTTCAGACAGACAGTTCAATAAGTCAATCTAAGGTCAGGAGAGAGGAACAAATGCAAGGCAGCTTCCCTATGTTACCCCAGCATGGTTCATAAAACAAACATAAAGTCCCGCAGTGATCATCCCAGAGGTCGGACTCCTAAACGTTACATAGTAGGGTAGAATGGTCATTCTAAATTCAAAGATCGCCAAAAAACAAGATTTGAACGTTGTCAGCGCACGCAGAGTCTGACAGGAATCGATGTTTTCGCACTTCCAGGGAAGTCCTTTACCGCCCGACAGGTCCAGTTGACCAAACGCTGGCCCCAACCACTGACTCCTTTGGCCCCGCCTATATCTCCGAAAAAGTTCCGCTTCGATTTCTAATGGCGTTATTTTGCAAATTCATGGCCAGTAGCATGCAACAAAAAAGTAAAATGGTAATTGGCGACCTAAACGTCGTAACTACAGCTTTAATAAGCTGTAGTTACGACGTTTTAGTCGCCAAACCAATGAAAAGGTTAACAAATTGGTGGCCAATATAGGAGTTGAAAGCTCAGGTCCGGGCTGAATAACTGGTTTTATTGGTAGGTTGATTCCTTAATTGACAGCCGCGATTGGTCAATTATGCTAGAAAAAGAGCAGGTGGAAGACAAAGTAGAGTTAAAAAAATGATGATGCTGGTGGATTGTAATTATGATATTATACTAAGAATAAGGCATTTATCTAATTTCAGATTTTTCTATCAAGATGCAAGCGTTTTGATTTTTTTGTTGTTGTTTTTTTTTTTTTTTTTTTTTGATTATTTATTCCTCAATGAACACATTTTTTTGCTTTTATTTTGTATGCTTGGGCACAAATTTGGTCCATACAATAAATACCTTGTCTGGTGAGCAAAAAATGGTGTGCCTTTTAGTGACACAATGTACAAACAACGTTTAAGGTATCGCGTGTTTTTAAAAGATATTCACAAAATGTCTAAAAGTTTTAGATTTGCAAAACTTGTCATGATAAGCCGACACTGTTTTTACTTATCAGTTATGGTTTATCTTCGATCTCCCTGCTATTTTAATGTTTGTTTTTTTTAGTATTAGCCAGTGACGGTAAGGATTCATCTTGTAACAAGTATCCGTCAAAATGAATAGTGGCGGTTAACCATCAGATCTAGATCAAATACTAGATTCGTAATCCGCAGTAAAAATGTCCAGACGAGTCATATGATTTTTTTATTATTATTTATTTATTTATTTATTTTTGTTGTGGGGATAGGAATTGAAAGTAGCTTTTTCTGATACCAATTAGCACATATCTTCGGTTGGCGACCAACATTTCACGGTAGCTGGAGCTCAAATAAAGCTGTAGCTACAGGGTTAAGTCCACATCCCTGATATACCTGAACGGGATCTGAATGGAGACTTTCTTTGGGACAAGTTGATCTGAACCTCGCTTCGAAAAGAAACTTATTAAACCCATTACAAGACGACAAAATTATAGATTGGTCCAAATTCAAATAAATCCCAGACGACAATATCTACTTGATGAAATTCCAAAAGTTTCTGTCTTTTGGAGTAGAAAACATACAGGATAATGAAGAAATTGCCTGTTACAAACGATTTCTTCATTTTCCTAAATGCTTTCCAAAGTGGTTTTTTTTTTCCCCCTTGGGGCGTCAAAAAGCGTCATTTTGTGGGAATTGCTTAAGCGAGCACCTTTACTGAAATAATAACCAAAAATTTAAAGAAGAAACACTATTACCATTTTTTGATGATTAAAAGTATTTTGTCAAGATTTCATAGCTAAGTCTTGCTTTCGAATAAACTAAATATTAAAAACTTATAAACTTTCTGATAATCTCATATTAAGCTTCTGACACCATCAAGACTAATTTGATATGGAATTGATGAAGTGCAAGTAAAAAGAAATTTTGACTAAAAGTGCTCTTTCCTGGAGGGGGGGGGTAAAAGAGGGAGAGATTTATAAGAATTAAACAAAATCTTAATTTCTAAGTTGATAGCTTAAGTTAACAGACCAAATTTTGAGGTCGTCTCAAAGTTCAAAGAGTGCAAATTGCCACTGGATGCTTTTAACTTTAGAAAGCATTGTAGACAATATAGAAATTGCTTGTAACAAGCAATTTCTTCAATATCCTAAATGTTTTCTATTCTACTGGGCAAAGGTTTGCTAATTTTCTACAACATGAAATTGTCTTCTGCGACTTCTTTAAATTTGAACCAGTCCAGAGTTTCGTCACGTTGTAATTGGTTAATCACTGGGTTACTTTAATCTTTGACAAATATGGTCATTAAATAAGCCATGCTTTGCCAGCTTACAGTACTTTCAGTACTGTGATTTATATACATGTATCTTAATGCATTTGATAAAGTTTATATCTCGTCACACTTATATTTCATAGTAATAACAAGAACGCGATCGCTTTTCGTATGCTTGAAATCCGGAATTAGCCTAGTAAACGTCATTAACCTTACGACAAAACTTTACTCTTGACCAACTTCAACGATATTTCAGTCGACATTATAACTTTATTTAGTTCTTAATATTTCAAAAATCTTTGTCGTTTGGGGTGGGCAACATTATGGATTATGTTTGTTAAAGGCGGTTTCTTCATATTTCATAATATTTTCTAAATGATATCTCATGTGGATCGTAAAAAAGCGGGATTGTGAGAAAAGGGTTAATAATAATAGAAGGGCCCTCACCTGCAGACTTCTGTATGGATGTACTGTTGCAGTATATTGTCTCTTTTTAGTCTTGTCTATCAAAAACGGGCGTTCTGATTGGTCGAAATTATTCATACCTCCATGAACAATATTTTGAGCACGCAGCTATTTTGTATGCTTTCCGCACAAAATAGTTCCATACAAAAAAGTATCAAAATTTGTGAGGTTTTGCTTTTTTCGCTCGATGCTATTAAACTATGAGAAATGAAGCGACTATTTTTTTGTTTTCATGAAGGTATGAAACGAAAAACGCAATCACACTTATGTATAAATTCGCTTCTTATATTCATACCCTGTGATTAGTTTTTTCGATTCATACCTCCATGGACACAAAAAATGTTCTCTTTATCTCTCAAACTACTGGCAACTGACAAAAAGATTCCGACGTTAACAGATCATTAGAATATGACCCTATCGTAATAGGAACATACTCTCATTGTCTTAATCAAAAACACTTCAAACGTTTCTGATAATCTTTGATGGTGAGCGTTTCTACCACTTCAACATGGACTATTGTATATACATCCTTGAGTGGGAGGGATACAATTGACGTACTCATAATGGTTGTCTTTGAACTCTGAACTCTAACATTTAGCTTATTATTATTACCCATTCCAACACAATCCCTACTTTTTATGCCCACTCAAGAAAACGGCTTTAGAAAACACAAGCATGGAAGAAAATCCTGGAAGAAATCATGGAAGAAATCATGGAAATCAGAGGGCTTCAACGGCGATCCATCCATTTTCTACTGCAACTCTTATTACGCACCTTTTATTAACAATTGTCATGCTGAATCCAGAACATTCCTGCTTTGGTAGGAAGTATAGACACAAATCAGACGGGACATATGTTCAGTCTTATCTTAGTCTATATCTCATACTTATCATTTAAGTCAGAATTGGTTGTAGGATATATTTTCAACATAAATATCGACCTATAATTGGGTGCTTTCAGTGCTTTCAACCCTGAGATTTTAATGCAATTTTCTTGCGGATTTATTATTCAGAATGACAAGGGTCGAGAAATACATTTCATTACGTTATGTTAGCCAATAGCTTACGTTTAGTCACATAGCTAGATCTACGAGCAAATATTCAAGCCCTTATATACCTGAGTTTTAGTACTAAAATGAAGCACAACGCTTCGTAAAGTAAGTTCATAAAGACAGAACTGACCAGTTAACAGTTTGATTTCCATCAGCCTCCGGCTATACTAGAATCCCATTAATTGAAGGAGGTTAAACGGTCAGCATTAGGATAAATCTCGTTATCTTCTTATCTTCAAAATCGTGGTTCATTCATTTCTGTAAAGAATTTTTACTCTTTCGTTTCTCGTTCATTCCTTCAATCGCAAGCAGAAGCCATTACCTCAAATAAATGAATATAAAAGCCAGTCGTACGGATCACGATCTTGTATATTTTGATGTACATTCACGGATCACTGGTTCCGCCTACTGACTCCGACAGGAAGTTTGTATTTGTTCTTTTGAAATATCTATAGTCAGTGACATGTAGCAAAAATACAAAACGTTTGGTTGGCGACCTAAACGCAGTAATTGAATAAAAGGTATCTACGGCGTTTTAGTCGTCAAACCAACAAAAAATATTGAAATTAAAGTCGATCACTGTCGCAGCTCAAAGTTCACTTCCTTTCCTTATGTTTGATTCCCTCGATCTATGGAAGTTTTGATTGACAGCCGATATCTGTCAATTGCTGAATGGTTGTAAATGCCTACATAGAATAAATACTCGGGTGTCGATAATGGCTACTGGCTGAAAAGATCAAACAATGTTAAAAAACATCAGACTTTGGATGAAAATTATAAATCATACGATTTTTATAACGATATTAGCGTGAACAAAAAAGCCTTCAGTATTTTATTTGTTACATCTAGCATGTTTTAGATGTCACAGATGGTATCATTTTGTTGTAAGAAACAATTAACTTTTAGTTAATGATACATCAAGATCACCATTAATTAACATGGAATAATAAGAGTCAGAAAACATGCTAACCCTGGAGCATAAGACACTTTGTGAACTGTTAGACAAGATAGCAGATGATAAACACTCTTGTGGATTTCTGCTAGAAGAGAATTCAAAAACTCACTCGTATATGCCTTCAGTAGCACCTTGTTTCTCCGAAATGAATGTGTTAGTGTTCGTTTGTTTGGCTGTATACAATGTAACTGTAAATATTCTGAAACTCTCTAAGGTAATAATTTCGGGCAACTGAGGGAATGGCCGTTTCTAAGTAAGAAGGCCTTGTTGCCAGACGATTTTGCCGGAAATATATGTATTGTACTATATTTAAATATGAATTATAAATGACGGTTTGTATAGCATTAAAATATGTTTAAACTAGAATACGGAACTTGATCGCGATTCTTGGGAGCGCTCCTTAAAAACAACTAGTCATTTAAGAATAATGTCTTGGTCACATTGAGCCTTCATGGTTTTACCTACTTAATTGAATTATTACATGCCTACAGCGAGATTTCTCATAAAATTCATTCACTGCACTCGGGAAAAATCTGACTCGAAAGGGCAATCAAAGCACTGAAAGTACTGTAAGCTAGCAAAGCTGGTTTTGTTAAGTAATCTTCTTCGTCAAAGGTTATCATGATAAATACACGATTTTAAAGTTACCCAGGAATTAACCCATTACAACTTGACAAAACCTTAGACTGGTTCAAATTGAAAGAAGTTGCAGACAACAATTTCAATTTGGTCGAATTTAGAAAATCTTTACCTTGTTTGAGGAGAAAGCATTGTCGACAATGAAGAAATTTCTTGTTACAAGCAATATCTTCATTGTCCACAATGTTTTTCAAAGCTTTTTTCTTGAGATGATTAAAAAGCAGATTTGAGTGAGACCGAATCCTTGGCTGACTTTCACTCACATACGTCATTGACATAGAACCTACAACCAACCACTATCAAAATAATGATCACGGATATTGTATTTCCTTCCCCCTAAAGTTATCACAACTGTTTTACGAGAGCTCATAAACAAGTTTAAATGACAAGCTTGCAGAATAAATTACACAAGAGGTCCGCATGCAGACGTTAAAACTTGGCCTAATAAGTACTTTCTAGTGATTAAAACCTCTTAAAGCAATATTGGGCATAATGCGTTCAAAAATGCCTACAGAGTTACCCCCCTTGTTGATATAGATTGCTCTTTTGATAGTAAGCATATACTCCGGTTTTCAAGTAAATATGAAACGTAAAGCATTGAATCAACAACCGATATCTTACAAACACAATAGCGAGTGACACATATTAATCAAGATGTCACGATTCATATTTGTGTGTGTGTGTGTTGTAAACAATAACCAAATGGTGATTTTTAGAACACACAGACAATCCGTTGTGTAATTTGTTTTCTCTTCCTCTCGCGTACAGGTTTATTACTTGAAACCTCCAACATTCAGACTGGGATTAGAAGAAATATGTCCAGAGGCACCCAATTACAATTAGAGAACGTGTGTTTAGAAAACTGAGTAATTACTTTCCAAGGAAATGAATGGTAAAGATGGAATCTGAAGATAAGCCCGTTACTACACGATCCCGCTTTTGAACAACATTTCGAGAAAAGGAGAAGTTGAATGTTTTTTTTCTAATTGAAATTACACTTATTATTAGATTAAACAGTAATATCGTGTATTACCTCAGTTGACCTCCGTCCTGTTTGAGGTCGATGGCCAGCGATCCGTCAAGTATATACATGTACGTTGAGGAACATTACATAAAATCTACAAGCACCATTTGAGAAATAGGACATATACAGAGGGCGGTCAGGATGTATCCGGACTTTTGACTAATTCTCGAAAACCATTCAAAATTCTAAAAAAATCTTTCTACTCATTTCAAAATACGTATACGCTTCTTGGGAGCTTTTGTATTCCCGCTGTGAACCATGACGTAGACCTATTTTTAGGTACTGTGTAACAACAGATATCAAAGCCGCCATGTACTCATATTTGTTTCAAGCAAGTAACTGTTCAGTTATGGAAACAAATAGAATTCACAGGGGGCGAGGTCTAGGCTGTAAGGGGAATGAAAAAATAATTGCCATTTGTAAAAGTTGATAACCTCCACTGTAGCTGCAGCGGTAAGGGAGGGGGCGCTGTCGTGAAAAAGGAGGACATTTTTCTGTGCTTGAGATTTTCTCTGAGAATTACTTCAGAATAATACTTGACAGTGACAGTTTGACCCTATGGCATGAAATGAGTAAGTACCATTCCTCGTGGATCCCAAAGGGCAATAAGCATGACTTTGCCAGCGGAAGGAGACAGCTTAGATTTTTAGGAAGTGGGGGACCAGCCCGTTTCCACTGCTTTGACTGAACTCTTGTCTCAGGATCTGAATAATTAACCCACATCTCATCTCCAGTGATAATGTGGTTCACAAAATTATTTTCTTCACGAATTAAACGACTTAAATGTTCTTTTGCATTGGTTACTCTAGTTGCCTTTTGATCTACTAACAGCTGTCTAGTCACTCATCTGGCACTGACCTTGCTCATTCCTAAGTGTTCGTGTAAAATTGTGTGTGCCTTACCGGTGCTAAATTGTTGGCTACCTCCTCAAAGTTACTAGACGATCTTTGTTGCCAAAAGCTTTAACATTTGCTACCATTGTTGAGGTCACCGCCGAGGCTGGCCGCCCAGTCTTAGGTCTGTCACAAACACTTGATCTGCGTTCACGAAACAAAGAATCTCAGTTGTTAGAATGTTGAATGTGATAAACAATTATCCGAAAGAAAAATATGCCTCTGAAAGATGTAGCAAGGCTTTTTACCTTCTGAAACCAGAAACATAATTACAGAGCGTTGTTCCTCTAACAAAGAGTCCATGATAGACGAAACACCTAACATATATCAAGTTACACCCCTGTCCGTTTGTGCTTCATTAAATAAAGAGCAAAAAGGGTCCATTTTCGCAATCTTTAGCTTCTTCCAAAAGTTTCGTTGGGCCTAAAATCTTACTCTGTCTTAAAGAGCAATCTTTGATCTTGAATTAAAGGCCAGGAAATTGACATCATTAGGGATAAAGTTTTTGGCAAATCTTCATCAAACACATCCACCCCTGAAATGCATTAGGTTCGGGAGTGAAAGTCTTGCAGAATACCACCTTCAATTGTCAGTTTCTACAAAGAAATAGTTACCCGATAAATTCTTTGAATCACATGCATGACATGCAGCAGTGATCACTCACTCTGCAGAACTTCAAGCAACTTGCTGTTGTTTAAATGTTAAAACAGTGTGACAAAAGGAGGATATCAAAATTTCTTAACGGACTACTTTGGGGTACAACCACCCGAAAGGTTGTACCCGGAAGTAATTCTAGAGTGGAGTTGACCCATCAGAGTACATAATACTGTGTAAACACAACTATCATTGAAAATAAACTGACCACGTTTATAGCGAATGAATTAAGTTTTCACAAATATATAATGTGTGTATATAGCTGCACGTAGAAAGAGAGCAGCATGATAAGTGACCGTCCCTCGTATTACAAAACATATTTTTGCCGCCTAATTTCGTAGCGCTGTCCAGAGAGTGAAGAGGGCGTTGCTATGCATCCGTCTTCCGATTACAAAAGCCTCGATTTTCAGTGATTAGAAGTAACCCTCCATAGAATCTTTTTCGTCTGGACAGGACGGGAACGAATTCCTTACACCTCTAATGCACAGACACTTGAGACTGTTGATTCTGCTAGCTTGCTGTCTTACCCATCTTCTCCAACAGAAAATTCGACATAGATGTAAAACAACGCAGTATTGCGAAATTTATGGCTAGTAACTATACAAAAAAGTTAAATGTTGGGTTGGGGATCTAAACGTTGTAAATACGGCTTGAAAAAGCTGTGGCTAATACGTACGAGTCTTTGATTCGAAAACAGTTTTAAATCTCGGGTCTAGGTCTAGATGTCAGATTTAGTCGATCTCTCGATTGTTTGATTGATAGCCATGATCAGTCAATTAGTTGTTTAGGATTTTAGATAGGTGAATGATGTTTATATCGACATATCATATTGCCAGACATGCGAAATATACTGATCGGGCATTTTAGATAGCAAATAGCCAGCAACATTTAACATGTTTATCATCGATTAATGCGAACAGGCTGGTTAACAGTCTTGTGGGTCTTTAATATACAAAGATGAAGGAGTACAGAGCGAAAATCTAACGCTGAATGTACGTTAACCCTTACCAGACGACTAGATCCTGGACTGGTTTTAATTGAAAGGATATGCAGCCGCAAATTTTTGTTAATGTGATTTTAAAATCTTTGTCTTTTGAGGTAGAAAACATTGTAGAAAATGAAGAAATTGCTTGTAATAAGCAATTTCTCCATTTTCTACAATGTTTTCCAATGTTTTTTTTTTTGGTTTTTTTGTTTGTTTGTTTTTTTTGTGTTTTTTTTTTTTTTTTTTTTTTTCGTGGAGGCGTAAAAGGCGTTGTATATGGGTTAAAATGGTGTTGCAAGGAACTTCAATAGAGGCCATCGAATAAGGCTTTCATAATAAGATTTAAAACGAAAATGAAAGGCAAAACATTTTCCCTTTATACTAGATAAGATAAAAAGACTAGATTTAAGCGTTTTGTATGTCCAATTTATCTAATGAATATAGACAAACCTGTAACCTGTAACTATAATTTCTTAAATTGAATAAAGAAATAAATTAAAACATAATTCGCTGATATATAAAATAAATCAATCGATCTAGAAGTTGTTTGTTTGTTGGTTGATTAAGGGTCTTTGGTAAATTTTCAATCGAACCAGCTCAAAAAGTCGAAAAATTAGTTGCTTTGCAACGAAATAATGTTACTGGGATAGGAGCAGAACTCAAAGACATACGAATATCGTAGATAACAATAACTTTAAGAGCTTTGCACTCTTTAGACTTCAATGATTTTATGCTATCAATAAAGTTGATCGCAGATAAAAAGATTCTTCTGAAAATTGTCTATAGGAATGTAAAAATCCAGTAATCAATCACAAAATTGATGGAAAAGGGATATTGTCAAACTCAAAGTCCCGATTTGTGACACCCCTTGAGAAAAAAAAACAAAATATTGTGGAAAAAGCAGAAATTGCTTTGAATAAGCATTTTTTTAAATTCCAACAATGTTCACTACCCCAAAGATTAATACTTTTAAAATTCTGTCAACTTGAAAATGTCGTCTGCAATTTCCTGGAATTTGGACCGGTCTAAAATTTAGTCTTCCGATAATGGGTAAATTGCAATCAATTAGACGAAAAGGGGTCTATTTGGTGGTCCACAAAACAATTACTTTAAAAAGAGATTGGATCCGAGAATGGTGATTCAAATTTTAAAAATTGCCAAAAGGAGATAAGATTTGACTTAGTCTGCGGCCCTAATTGAAAGAAGTTGCAGACAACATTTCAAAGTCCGAAAATAGGAAAATAAGTGCCGAGCGAGGAAGGAAATACTGAGACAAAATGATAAATTACTTGATAGATGCTTTTTTTCTATCTACAGGAAGCTTTTCAAAATTGTATTTCTTTTAGGAGTCAAATGAAGAACTCTGCGGTAATGGACTAACAAGCTACCATAGCATATCTGAAAAGGTTGATGTGACAATGACGTGATATTAACATGTAAAATGGGGTTAACACACTCTGGACTATTCCCGGAATTTGTTACATTCTATTGTTTATACATTGAGACACACATGCTTTGACATTAATGCATTCTTTTACACGAAAAATACAATTTACCAGCTATTATGACGTCATATTCTGCTGGTGTCAAAAAAACTTGATTCTTCTATACGGTGAGTATCTCTTATTCACGCGGGGTGATACAACACGTCGGTTTGGTTTTAATCAGAATCATCTTAAGAGCTTTTCTTGGGCTTCAAAATATTGGTTTGACCTTGGCGTAAAATCTATCTATTTTCAGTCAGTATATTAACCTACAACCAAACGGATCCGCAATTTGACACCTTCATGAAATAAAGCTATGAAAACCGTTGTTTGTAAAGAAAGAATTGCTTGTCACAAGCAATTTCTCCTTTCTATCCTATATATGGCATTTCAATGAATGTCTGTAATCTAATTGTCTTGAACCACCGTCTGGTAATCGGTTAAGATAATTTGTAAAAATAATTCGCTATTCTTGTAACCATTTGACTAATCCAGCGATATAGAACTTTCCGGTAAGCCCGTAAAAGATCTTGCTGGAACAATCACCTCTATTCAACGATCTCTTCCATTAAGCGCCCACAATCGGAATCCCTTTCAAAACAACGACAATTTTTTTTATATATATATAATACTGGTAGTATTTGCTAAAAATATATCATACCTAAATCAAACATTGTTACAATTCACTGATACGAATCTACGGAGTTCAAACAATTTAGGGTTTAGCGAGAATTCTGTAATATTTTATGTATGTAATAGAAGCAATATTTCGAAAAAATGAGTTGTGAGCGACCAATCTTTTAACTGGCCGTTTTTTTGCTGACTATTTATCAGTTTCTTCATAGAATGTTGCTTGGTAAAAGATCATGGTTTTTACAGGTGGGACTATAAATTGTATATTTTGATTTTTTTTTTAAAAAAAATGAGGATGGGTTTCTACCAAGCTTCACAGGAACTATCTTTTGGTAATCCTTTTTCGGGTTTGTTGAAGAAATTTGATTCGTTTTAATAATTACTTTCAATAGTTTTGAAAGATTGGCTAAATTTTAGGTAGATTGATTGATTGATTGAATGGGGTTTAACGCCACTTTTAACAGTATTTCAGTCATACCGCGACGGCTGGAGCACCTAACTATGGATTCCTTGTATTTCTCACACCAGTACTACCACTACATCCTTTCCTAGTCTCCGGCTTCTATGCCACTTAGGTTTACGGTTATCCACCCATGGGTGAGAGACAATTGTCGGAAAGAATATGTACCGGGGATCGAACCTATGGCATCCCATGATTGAAGATTAGGAGTCTGACGCGCTACCGAATGCGCTATGACGGCGGCTAAACTTCATGTAGAGATCACATGGTGATGCGAGGGAAATTATTTATAATGATTGACTGGTGATAGTTGGTTGTTTTTATAAAAGAAAGTTGCCTCCCTTAAAGTAAATTACAAAAAAATCCTCGTTTAAATTGAATTATTTTCAAAAGTAAATTCAGGCCGGTGGAGCGGTTCAGACGCTCAAGCGACTCTCGTTTTCTGGAAATATTAAACGCAGTTTTCAGCCAATCAGATTGTAAGAATTCGGCAGTTTGGACTAAAATTATATTAGTTTGGTATAGTTTTAATCGATCGTCGGAAATAGGTTACAAAAAAAGAATGGTATTATTAATCCAATATAAACATGATTTGGAAATTGCGCTAGAATAATCTTGTCAATCCAATTAATTACATATCACTCAAAAGGCATGTTATTGTTTCTATGATATCATTTTTTTTTCATATAGCATATGATCTTCTTTTCCACAGAAAATATTCCAAAGGGATTTCGACTTCGGTTGAAAAATAGTAAAATAGTTATTTTCTTGTGGCATACGTTCTATAGGGACTTTGACTTTTCCGTTACCATTCTCACATCCCAATTTTACTTTATCAAACAATTAGATTTTTTATGAAAATAACATAATCGTTTTCTTGAATTACATATATTAACTAATTTCCGTTACAAATCTTACATCTAAATTTTCTTTTATCCAACATTTGCATTTATTATGAAAATAACATAATTGCATTCTTGGATTACATATATAAACTAATTTCCGTTACCATTCTCACTTCTCAATTTTCCTTTATCCAACATTTGGATTTATTTTGAAAAAAACATAACTGTATTCTTGGATTGCATATGTAAACTACTTTCCGTTACTATTCTCACATCTCAATTTTCCTTTATCCAACATTTGGATTTATTATGATAAAACATAATTGTAATCTTGGATAACATATTTTAACTAATTTCCGTTACCATTCTCACATCTTAATTTTCCATTATCTAATATTTGTATTTATTATGAAAATAACATAATTGTATTCTCTGATTACGTATTCAAACTTATTTCCGTTACCGTTCTCAAATGTCATTTTCATTTATCCATTATTTAGATTTAACTTAAAAATTATATAACTGGTTTCTTGGATTAAATATAGAAACTAATTTCCGTTACCATTCTGACGTCTCATTTTTTCCTCTATCCAGCGTTCGGATAGACACCTTGAATAGTTACACAAAGATAATTCTCACCAGATATTTCAACATTCTACAAATAGTGCGATAGCAGTTTCACCTGAACCCATTACACAATTTTAGACTGGTAAAAATTAAAAAAATATTGCAGACGACATTTTTAGTTGTTGAAACTTTAAACTTTTTTGTCTTTTGAGGTAGAAAACATCATGGATTATGAAGAAAATGCTTGTAACAAGTAATTTCTTCATTTTACCTCTTTGTTTTCCAAAAGGTTTTTACGTCAAAAATCGGTATTCGGGGTATTGTGTGGAAATTGGTTAAATTTTTGATAACACAGTTTCCTGGAAAAATTTCAACCTCCGTTTCAAATAAAAAAATCTGCCAAAGAAACCATCATGTACAACTTGATCTGTCTTATTACAGTTCTAATATTTTGACAAAAACGCATGCTCATAAAAAAGTAATCTAGCCTATACAAATGTGATCCTATCTTGAATTCAGATGAAAGTCCAAAAGAAATATAAGAATTCCGAGGATACCGACCAAAATCCTTTAATATTGATATAAACTTTAAGAAAATATTTTCTTGCTAACCGTCGTGTATGGTTAATCTTACCCAATGACTAAATGTAGTTTAGTTAAAGTGCAAAGCAAATTAGCTGCAGTCAAGATGTTAAGATATTAAGGCGGAAATATATATGACATATTTTGCTTTTTTCACCTAGCTTGGTTAGATGTTTACATTTGCACGCAATCTATTTGGTTCCCTGCTCAAAATAAAGCATTAAATCTTTTCAGAGTAATTATTATTTTGAGGACATCATGGTAACAAGATCCCCAAGAGAGAAGAGATATCGAGATCATTTTTTTCAACAAATATAAAAACGTTAGATAAGTGGAACGGTCGCCGTCCTTGATACGACAAGATAGGGTAACAAAGGTTTATTACACTTTTGTCTGAATTCTACCTTTGTACGAATTGATGGATATATGTCCGGTTGTTTTTTTTTCCAAGACACATCTGATGACAAATATTTGACATACTAAAGATTTTTGAAATTGTCTTATCACCCAAACCATAGGAATTTCAATACAAAATCTCGGTCTAAAAAACTGTGTTGAAACAATCCTTGGTTGGACACCTAAAAGCCACACTGAAAACTTGGTTCAGATGTAGTTAGGACGTTTAGTTCGCCTAGAAAGGATAATATAGTTCATCATTTACATCCGGCCAAAAAGAATAATTTGATTTATAAATCAGCTTTTGATTTCCAGCGGAGACCCATCAGAGTTTTAATCTTCATTCAGAAGAAAAGATGTTAAGAGATGAAGAGAATATTTTTTGTTTTCATGGAGGTAGGAACCGAAAAAACCTAATCACACTGTATGAATTCGCGAAGCGGATTCATACATTGTGTGATTAGGTTTTTCGGTTCATACCTCCATGAAAACAGAATGTATTCTCTTCATTTCTTATGATTTAATAGCATCGAGCGAAAAAAACAAAAGCTTTTCAAATTTTGATACCTTTTTGTAAAGGACCAATTTGTGCGGAAGCATACAAAATCGCTGCGTGCTCAAAATTCTGTTCATGGTGTCATGAATAATTTTTTTCGACCAATCAGAACGCTCGTTTTTTATAGACAAAACTAAAAATTAAATTATTACAAATTGAGGATTAATCGACCAATTGCTGGCCCCGCCCACCTACTCCATTTGCCACGCTCATCGACTCCAACGGGATTTCCCGCTTCGATTTAAACAGGCTTTATTTTGCAAAATTTATCGAAAGTTACGACGTTTTAATTCGCCCAACCGACAACAATGGTAAACAAAATAGCGGCTAATGTTGGAGTTCAAAACTCACTTCTGGTCTAAATGAATAATTTGATTGGTCGACTGGTTATTTGATTAACAGCCGCGATTGGTCAACTGTAATACTGTCCTAGTTGTCTATACGTGGTATAGACATTTAGAACCGTATCGCAATTTATCCTAAAAATATAGTTGCAAAATAAAAATAAAACAATAAATTGAAAAGGTGGTCTTTATGATGTAATCAGCACAGTAACAGAAAAAGTCACTTGTTACAAGCATCTCCTCCCTTTACGACGCTGATTTCTGTGTTGACATACCGTGTGAACAAGCTATAACTGAATAAAGTGCTTCTAGATCTCACGTCATATTCAACATCCTCAACTATTTTATTTGCAAATATTTGTTGCACTGTTATAAACATACGCTACAAAAAGTTGTACCCGCAAATAGAACCTTTCACGTGTTATTTCTGAGTAGGGTGAGGAAATTGCTCTGATATGATTCTTACGTGACATCGACAATTTCACAAATGCGTGATATGCGTGATATACATGTACGTGATGTGTAGATGGACAACCACACAGGTATTCAGAATATAGTAAATCTTGTATTACGCGACCACTTGAGTGACGACCAAAAGTGGTCGCTTAAGAGAATGGTCGCTTAGTATAATAAAATTTGTATAAAGTGAACTCTCGAGGGACGACCAAAAAGTGATGGCTTAAGGGATTGGTCGCTTAGTATAATAAAATTTGTATAAAGTGAACTCTCGAGGGACGACTAAAAAGTGATGGCTTAAGGGAATGGTCGCTTAACATAATAAATCTTGTATTAAACGACCTCCTCAGGGACAACCTAAAAGTGGTCGCTTAATTGAATGTTCGCTTAGTTAACATTTTTTCCAAAGGTATAAAGGCTTGGTTCGATGAATATATAGTTTATTACAGAATCCTCGCTTAAACCTATGGTGTTGGGACTCATCCCGTTGAGACGATTCTAGTGAGTTTCGACAACATAGGTCTTAGATGCGAGTTTACTTTCCAGCAAAGTGCAAACAAGCTCTTCTTAAGAACTTTAGCTTTTAAAAAATGATTTTAATTATGGTCGCTTAATGGACGTGGACGCTAAATGGGAGAGGTCGCCCGAGCAAGATTGACTGCTTTCAAGTCAGCAGCTATCAGCGAATGCACGGCCTGGTTAGATTCTTTACTAGTAACTCATATGAAATTATTGGAAATATCACACAAAGACGCATATCGTCGACGCAAGAGCAAAATAACGAAACTAATTGAAGCTGTAGTTACGACATTTTGCTCATGCACCGACGATATAGATATTAGATAAGTTCAAGGAATGGCAAAAACCAAGTTTGCAGAACGCGTGACAAAACCCTTTTGCTCAGAGTTATACGCAATGAATATAGTGCCATACTAATTAACCAATAGCTTGCCCCGCCCACTGACCCCGATAAGAAGTCGCGATTCGATTTTAACCACTTTATTTTGCAAAATTTAAAGCCAGTAGCATATAAAAAATGTAAAATGGTTGGTTGGCGACATTAACGTGGTAACTACAGATTAAGCTGTAGTTACGACGTTTTAATCGCCAAACCAACAAAAAGGGTTTAGAGAAATGGCGACCAATGTTGGAGTTGAAAGCTCAGGTCAGAGCTGAATAAATGAAATGATTGGTCGCTTGATTCCTTGACTGACAGCCGCGATTGGTCAGTTCTTTTTAGTGTGAACCAATTTGTAGTCAATCTAAACACTTGAATTTTGACAGACACATGTTATATTGAGTTATTGTGCAGAAGGGCAGTTTGCGCCTGATGGGTCACATGTGGTTACCCATTCTCACATGAAAAACTTTAGACCGGTCCATATTGAAAGAAGCTGCAGACGCCAAAACAAATTTGGTTTCGAAATAAAAAGGAGAATTAGGTAGAAAAAATGTCAGAAAAGTAAAAGAATGCTTGTTTATGTCCTCTCACAATTTTTTCCTAGCAATATTTCTACGACGCACAAAAATGCACGATTTTGTAGTAAAGGGTTAAGAAAAACTTATCAGTGGTAAAAACAATTACAAACACGGCCATTCTTGATTGACTGAATTGGGTGTAACCCTTTCCTGTTTTACAAAATTTTAGACCTGTCAAAATTCAAAGGTTTTACAGACAACAATTAAAAGTAGATTTTATTTGAAAAATAATCTTTCAATAGGGTAGACATTATTGTGGAAGAAGAAGAAATTACTTGAGACAAGCAATTTCTTCTTTTTCAACAATATTTTCTCATGTATAAAATCACAGAAAAGTATAAACCAGGAGAGGGTAACGACAATTTCAACGGTATTTCAGTTATATCGCAGAGGTTTGTGCAGCTCACCAAGATTTCCTGCTATTTCTCACACCAGCAGAGATACAGCCACTTTTTGAACCATCAGTTGCTCATCCCACTTAGTCGCCCTATGTATCATTTATTCTCCGATAAGGAAACATAAGACGCGTGCCACTATAACATTTAGCAAATGTCGGAAAGATTGTTGGCTGAATCAGGGTTCGAACTCACCGACCCCTCGTAGAATTGAGAGTTAAGTGAGTTTCCAATTTAGCTAACCTAGCTCGAAACTAAGCTCTTACTTGACATAAACCTATAAAATTAAGCCGACCTTTCTGTGAAAATTATTGAAATATGAGTAGTTCATTGGCGGAATTAATTAAAAACAAACAATATATGAATCGACTGATAGAATAGGAGTATCTCTACATCTCATTTTTTTCGTTGGAAGACCACAGTCTCGTAACCACATCTTGAATAAAAGCTGTAGTTACGAGGTTTTGGTCGCCAACAGCGATTTGCTGATCTTTCCTGTTCAAAGTGATACTTCCCAAGGTTTTTCTTCGCCAAGTCCGAAACGTTGATTGGATGCCGGACTCCTTTTTAATGATTTTGCAGATGACAACATTTTAAAACTGGTCCAAATTCAATGATGTTGCAGACGACAATTTCTTCTTGTTGATTCTCTATCTTTACGGTAAATAAAACATTATGGATGATTAAGAAATTGCCTTTGACAATTAATTTCTTCACTTAATTTGGGGTTGGTTATTATTTAGAAAATCAGTAGTATAAACGATGCTGAAGAGACAAGCAGGAGGTCTTGACAAAGATCAGACTGCATATATGTGCAGGCTGATCTTTGTCTTAGCCCCCTGCCAAAACAGGAATATTCCGGGCTCAGCATGACAAGGGATAAGGGCTAAACAGATGGCTACTATTTTGATGTTCGCTTTCCGAAAGTCGGGAATCCAGCGCATGTGCGCGGTCGCTTATGTAATATACAAACCGTTCTTAATTAAGAATGTTCTGAATTGCGTCGGAGAATATGAACTTAAGCCCATTTTTAGATATCATTAACTTTATAATTTAACCTAGATGCATTCCTAAAATTTAGAAAAGTTTCGTGAATACGGACTCAGTTCTCCGATTTCATGTAAGTTTTAGACTTATAATTAATAGGGAAAAAAGATTGAATATAAACTTCCTTACAGACTGGAAAGGTTCCTTTTTATTAAAGCTGTAGATGCGAATTTGCTTGCGACATCTTGCTCGTCCACCGACGAATGCTTTTGGAAAGTTATTTCTCCGTTCTCAAATTAGCGCATTCTGCAAAAATGAAATCAGGATTCTGTCCTTCAGTGATTTCGCGGGAAAGGGATTGGGGTAATTATGTTGAAATGTGAAATACACCAAAACTGCACGGCTCAATCCATCAGATAGGTAGTAAGTTTAATTTCCCCGAAGGCCGTCCTTCATTTTAAATACAGCAGTAATTATTGGTTTAGAAATTTAATTTAAACATCGCTATTTCGATATCGTTTCGGTTGTTTGCTGAAATTAGACAACGATTCCAGCTTTAAATCAAAGAACTTAGAACTCATTATAAGAAAGCGAACAGGCTCTTGAAATTGAGTGAAATTTTATAGGTAGTCTGGTTAAGTAATGACTTATTTAAATGGGTTTTCAAAAATGAAGAAATATTGAAACTTGAGCATGTCTAAATGACAGTTGACGGGTCGCAGCTGTCAACAAAAAAATCGATCAACCAACTAACTCATTTCCATACAACAAATTTTAGACTGGTCCTAAGATGCTGCAAACGAAACTTTCAACGTGATGGAATTTTAAATTTCTTCGTCATTTTGGATAGAAAACACTATAGACAATGAAGAAATCGCTTAATACAAGCAATTTCTTCATTTCTCAAAATGTTTCAAAGGGTTTTTTCTTGAAGAGAGTAAAACGGCCAGTTTGTATGGGAATTTGTTAATTCATTAATTTAGACCGGACATGATCTTTTCACTCTTATATGTATCTTGAGCACTTTATTGGTTTGGCGGCATCATCTCCGTATCTACAGCTTAGTAAAGCCGTTGCTAGGATTTTACGTCGCCAAACAACCATTTTAATTATTTATTACATGATATTGACCATAACTTTGGAAAATAATGCCGTTTTATATCTGATTCGAGCTTCCTATGGAAGCTCATTGGGCTAGCCCAGCGATCCGCCCTTCCCACTTTCTTTCTTAAAATTGTTATCAAAGTATCGTAAAGAATCGGGATTTTCCAGCAAAGGTATACACCGTATTTTGTCGCTTTACTTTTAAATCTCATAACTACAGCTTGATCTCCTAAAGGGTGCGTTTTCCCCCCGAATGAAGTTATGCATGATGCAATTATTTTGTATCGAATCTGAATACATCAATGACGCAATGAGACTGATTGGAACTCTTGACCATTTTGAAAGCTGTCAGCATTACGAATTAGTATACAAATAGCAGACTTGTTTGCCGTCCTATACAGAATCCAAGAAGTGGCAGAACTCTTATAGAACAGGAAGTTCAATTTGACTATAAGGTCGTTCGTTTCATGTACTGAATTCGAATCACATTATAGAAATATAATTTTGCAAGCCATTTTTTCCTAACGTTTGAAAATGTTCAATAAACTCGTTATCTTATGCATTTATTTCCTTGGATATACTTTCTCGAAACAGGCCAAATCTTATCACTCAAATAGTAATTAAATATCGTTTACTCTATGGGGGATGAATGCTTGTGGTCTAACAAACATTTTCTCTCTAAAATATTGTCTAATAACAAAACATTATTTGCTTTCAATTACAAAAAGAGCAAAGCCGTCGTAATTAGCAAAAACATTTTGTAATTAGCGAGGGGCTCAAGGGGGTCTCAGAAAGGGGAGGTTAAAGACAGGCTTGTTGTATTTCTTTGTCAATCCCTGTGTTGTGGGTACTCAGTGGGATCGTCTTGGTAGGATTCTTTCGAAAAAAAATCAAAATCAACCGACGCATCCGAAGCACCGCCAAATACGTGTATCATGAAAAGGGACAAGCTCGAACGTGCGAACAGAAATGCTCCAACTGACAAGCGCCGAGACAATCCACACACTGCTGGCCCGGAACGCTGACTCAGACAGGGAGTTCCACTTTGATATTTTTGCAAATTTTATGGCAAGTAACTTCTAAGAAAGTTAGTGGCTGGATGGCGAGGTAAACATCGTAACAACAGCTTGAACAATCTGTAGTTACCGCGTTAAAGTCGCCAAAAAGCAAACTTGTTTGATTGGTCAATTGATTCTTTGATTGACAGCCACGATAGGAAAATACGTTTTGAAGCCATTTTGTAGATATTCAATCGTTAATTCTTCCTTACCTCAGAGTACAAGGACAAACTTCAAATATAATTGAGAAACTTGAGAATTTCTACGGTTAACGGTGATTTAATGCTTTTTAACTACACATATAAACATTGAAACTAAAGCAGCCATTGAGATTTTTATTTATGACTGATATAATGTGCAACGGATTTTAGGACACCTTGAGAGTTTTTAACGTTAAATGTGATTTAATGCTGTTTAACCCATTACCAGATCACACAACTTTAGACTGGTCCAAATTAAAAGAAGTTGAAGATGACGGTATTTGTTGTTGAAATTTCAAAAATCATTGTTATCTGGGGTAGAAAACATTGCGGATAATAAAGAACAAGCTATTCCTTAATTTGCCACAATGCTTTGCAAAACCTTTTTTCTTGAGCAGCGTCAAAAAGCGGGGTTATATAGTAGTTGGCTATCGCTTCTCGGTTATCGTTTCTCGGTTCTCGAGGTTATTACTCGCAAGTGTAATTGATCGATCTCTGGCCCTGCCCACTTACTCCTTAAGCCACGCCCACTGATTCCGACAGGAAGACCCGCTTCAATATTGATCGGCGTTATATTTCATAATTTATTGCCAGTAGCATGTAACAAAAAAGTAGAATAGTTTGTTGGCGAATAAGCTGTAGTAACGACTTTCGTGTCGTAAACCCAACAAAAATCAATATTGCGGCCAAAATCGGAGTTCAAAATGAATTTCTAGTCTAAATGAATGATTTCATTGGTCAACTGATTATTTGATTGACAATCGCGATTAGTCAATAAAAACGCACTAAAATAGTGTTGCTCGCGGACTGTAAACAAACAGTTTGTTTGTTTGAATGAGGTTTAACGCCGCTTTTAACAATCTTTCAGTTATATCGCGGCGGCTGGAGCACCTAACAATGGATTCATGGTATTTCTCGCACCAGTACTACATCTACACCCTTTCCTAGCCTCCAGCTGCTATCCCACATACGATTATTTACCCATTGGTGGTAGAGACATGTCGGAAATAGTATTGCCGCCGTCGGGGATCGAACCCGGGACCCTGTGAATGATAGTCCAGCGCGCTATCAACTGCGCCATGACGGCGGCTCTAAACAAACAGACGGAGTCACCTGAAATCTTTAAAAATAAAAATTAAAAACAGACGATAGACGATTTTGAAGAATTCAACCTCGTTCATGTCGCCAACCCAGCAAAAAAGGTTATCACAATGGCGGCCAATGTCAAAGCTTCAAAGTCCAAAGCTCTTTTCTGGTCTAAATGAATGATTTCATTGGTCATTGATTATTTAGTTGACAGCCGCGATTAGCCGATAAAAAGCACTAAAAATATTGTTGGTCACGGACCCTAAACAAACATAAGGAGTCACCTGAAAGCATTAAAAAATAAAAAAAACAGACGGTTTAAAGAATTTAACCATGTTTCCAATACGAATATCGGTTGACATATTTCTACATTTACGTTATATCCTACATTTAACATTTCACCTCACCCAAAGATTATCAATTTACGGTCAATGTCTCTCAATTCCATCTCCTTGTCTGTCAAAATAAAAACGTCCTCATCTGTCGTACTGTCTCCCTGGTATGCTTTGAATATCTGTCCATATGTATTTCTTTCCTTTTCTTCCCTTTTCCAATATTTAGATCGATAAGCATAAGACGTTTATCAAAATCAAGCGCTAAACCCAGGGATAATCAAACTGCAATAAGATCGTATAAATATCTATGTTTATAAACAAGGCCTACATCTGCCCTAGAAATAGAATCATGTAGATGGTTCGTATTAACTTATTACCTGTAATTGACTGACCTTACCTGCAGAAATTCTTTCCCTAGAATAAAATCAACTATACATTTGTTTCGATGAAAAAAGGAAAACTATTTAAAGTTAACTTATAAGCATACCTATTTTTTCTTATTTTTCTTTGGCTAAAATATTATTGAACCTTTACTTCCAACACCAAGCCCCGGGTGTTTTCAGAATATCGTTCTTTACGAGTCGTAGGAGGCGACTAAAAGAAAAATTTATACTAATATAATTCAGTTTGATTTCGGCGAAAGAGTTAAGCTTGTTGAGTCGCTCTTGTTCTCTCAACCTAACTTTTCATTTGTCCTCGAGATAGACAAAGCGAGAGAGAGAGAGGGAAAGAAAGAGAGAGAAAGGGGGAGAGAGAGATATAAAGCAAATCAATGCAGCAGAATTTTAAAGCTATTAACCGCCTCGCCTAAGAATACACCGAGGCGACAACAGGGCTCGACCTCAAGATTACCAACCAAGTACTCTTACCTAAAGTTGAGACGAACATTTTCTTAGAAACTCATATACTTGCCAAAAGCTTTTGCTGTCTCTCAATATAAAGCTCATACTTTAAGCTCGATTCAAATAAGTTTATAACAAAAACTTAAGTTCTAATTTCCTTGCGCCCCAAAAAGTAATTATGCGATTATATCATAAAAGAGAAACGGAATATTTTACTTGGCGGCTCTCTTGCCCCTCCAACTGAGCTCCGATGGGGATTTCAAAAGGCCTTTTTTTCAAATTTAAAGGGATCTAATATGTAAAAATAAAGAGAATGGTTTGTTTGCGACTTAAACGTAGTAACTACAGTTTGAATAAGCTATAGATACTACGCTTAAGTCTCTAATCTAGCAAAAAAAGCTTCACAAGACCAATGTCGGAGTTCAAAGTTCGCTTCCAGTCTGAATGTATGATTTGTTTGGTCAACTGATATTTTATTGATAGACGAGATGTGTCAAAGCTGCTTAATATTCTTACGCGATCGAGGGGTGAGTGAGACATCAAAACTTTCCTATGCAAAAAACAAGATATCGGATCGCTGTTTTAGTTTAGCATTCCATCTTTAGAGAAAAACCAAACGAACAATAAAAACAACAAAAAACTAATGAAAATATAAAAAAACCCATTGATGAAAATTTTCTGGAAATCGTCTAAACGATATGAATCCTTATTCTCGTGTTCGACTCAAGATCAGGGTCATCTGCAAAGGTCAATGTCAATTTTCAAGGTCATGGTTTCTCAAAATGACAAAAAAAATACTTAAACACTAGCAAAAACTTTTGAAAGCTGAGTGATAGGGCTTCCTTATGTCACAAATGTATATCTTGAAGTAAGGCCTTTCTGTCAAGATAGTTTAATTAAGGTCAAGGTCTATGTCAAATACCAAGATCATACGTCCAAACATTGCCTTAGTTTGTATCATCAGTATTTAGTCAACACACTGTGTTTCAATATAAATGATACGTAATTCAAGACAACCTGCCATTATGCCGTTACTTTGTGACGTCGGAAAATTCCAACGTTTAAATGACCTCAAAATCTTCTGATTTTTGCTACGTCAATCATGAAATAGGGTCACAAGCAATTTCTTCATTTTTTATAATGTTTTCAACCCAAAGGTACAGTTTTTGAAAACCCATTCAATGAAAATTTTGAATGCAACTTCTTTAATTATGAGTAGTCTAAAACGTTATCGTTTGAAAATAGTTCAATGTACGAAAACTGTTTTAGCTTTGTCAATTTTGGAGATAATGACCTTTATTTCATTAT